>ML790629.1:16561-34167 GCA_009831015.1 Picea engelmannii | reverse complement strand
TCAATGTAGATTGAGTGGTACTACCAATTGCTACAACCAGATTATCCCAAGAGTCTGGAAAAGAACATAACAAAGTAATACACTTATCTTCTTTTGCAATCGTAATATTAACAGAGACAAGTTGACTTACCAGAGTATTAAAGTCATTTAGATGTTCTGTCACAGAATCTCCATATTCCATCCTAAGATGATACAACTTCTTTCGAAGAAATAGCTTGTTTACCAGGGACTTTGATTGATACAAATTCCCCAACTTATCCCATAGTTCCTTGGTTGTAGATTCTCTTGAGACATTTAAAAAAACCGAATATGCCAGGTAGAGTCAAATAGTACTCCTTGCTCTTCTGTCCAACTTCTCCCAATCTTCCTTCGACATACCAGTAACTGGTGTACTAGTAGTTTGTGTACTAGTAGGTTATGTACCAGTAGCCTGTGTGCTAGCAGACGGTGTACTAGTAGGTTGTGTACCAGGATCCACAGTGATCCATTGTTCTTTGTCTACAAGAAGGTCCTCCATCTTTAGCTTCCATAGCTCAAAGTTTTTACCATTGAACTTCTCTATATCGGTTCTAGAAGAGCTTTCCATTCCTCTTTCTGCACTCAAATCACCACTGCAAAAGCTCCCACTAAACCTAGGTTTATCACAGACCCAAGATAAACTTGATCTATCAAGACCGAGCCAAACCCTCAACAACAAAGGCATCCCTCTGAAGCCAAAAACGAGCTCTGATACCACATGTAATTTTTAAACCTGTGAAATAAAGCAATGCATATAGATTCTTAAGCAAAATAGAATTTAATCAATGGCTCATTCACATAGTACACAGAGATTTATACTGGAAACCCTCAACCGGGAAAACCTTTCTTATATTCATTATATCGAATTTCACCATTCACCATACAATATATACAATTTTTTTAGGTATTCCGTAGATACCAAAACCCTAATCCCTTAATCCGAGATTAATTTACAAAACCACTAAAAATAGAAAAATCCGCTAAAAATAGCAAAAACTGCCCCAAAAAAAAATTTCAGGGTGTTTCCCCGAATGTTGCGTGTAACCAATGGGGGCATACCTACCCTCCCCCTGGGACCCCCCTAGGAAAGCGCCCGATGCACATAGCACAAACAGAGCACTAGTATGAGGGATCATCAGACGCAGTTGTCATATCTGACATGCCCACACACACACATGCAAAGAATATAACACATACCCAACAGAAAGAATCTCTTCTTTTAATCACACTTGAGCATATTGAATATATACATGTGATTGAGGTAACCAAAGGATATCTAAGCCAAATTTCAGAGGGAAGGTGAAGTAAAAAAGGACAAAATTCAAGAGAGGATAAATTATTTTGATGATTCTTTCTAAGGTATGTTATTTACAGGTCATCTCACCATTTTCGCAATAATTTTTTTTCTAGAATGATTTAGACTATGAAATTGAGAGTCTTTTGAGAAAACATATCCAATTAGTTGTGGTACGAATTTTAGCTTGTGGGTCATTGTATTTTTGGAGTTACACTCCGTGGAAAATAGGGCTTGTTGCTAGTCATGAAACTAGTCTAAAACAGGTGTTTCGAGTAAAAACATCATAACTTCTTCATAAAAGATCTAAATTTAGTAAGACCAAATGTGTTGGTTAGAGTACATTCTGTAGTATTCTGTGTAAAATTTTCAAATCCATACAACAAATATTCCGTGCGAAGCACACTCTACAAGTTTTCTCTCTAGAATAAGCCAAAATTGAAAAAGGTATGTCATTTTTGCTATAAATCCTTTTCTAAGAGGTTCCAAGTAGTGACCCCTGGAGGAATTGCATAAAACACACTGATGAATATTGTGTATTATTTTTAGATATTTATTCATTACAGGTACATAGTTATGATTATTTCAAGTTAGGGTTGTTGACTAATCCAAAACTAGTCATGTGAGACTAAAGAAAAGTTTGATGAAAATGCTAGTCTCTTGTTGTTAAAGTTAATGAAGGTTTGCAGTTATGTGATCATATACACCAGGTCTATTAAAGATTTACAAATAAGATTTGGATGTTGAAATTGATGAGGGCTTTTGGTTGAGGTACATGTTGGGTACATGGTTGAGACAAGTAGTTGATGATTCGACACATACATGAGGTGTATAGTTGATGATTTTGGTACATATTGATGAGTCATAGTTGATGAGTAGTTGATACATGATTGGTACATACTTGGTACATGGTTGGAGGCACTTATTAGTAGTATTGTTGACACATAGCATACTTGTATTAGTATATTATTAGAAGCACATATTGAACTTGGTGATGATTATGAGTTGTTTTGTTTGGTTGGTGCACATTTTTTAGAGTTGTCTTGGTGATTGGTCTTGGTGAGTAGATCTGATTTGGTTGATAATATTGATGAGATAGGTTTTTGTGGTAGTTTTTTTGGACAGGTTGTTGTGACAGGTTATTCATACAGGTTTGGTGCATGGTTGATGCACTTATTCATGGTATAGGTTGAGTTACAGGTTGGTGCATGGTTGATGAACTTGTTTATGGTACAAGTTGATTACAGGTTGTTTTGTACAGGTTGGTGCATGGTTGATGCACTTGTTTATAGTACAGGTTTATTACATGTTGAGGTACAGGTTGATGTAGGGTTGATGCATGGTTCAGGTTATTGGTACAGGTTTACAGCAATATATCTCACAGTGATAGTGTGACAGTGGTTCCATCATTATACTTCTACGTTAGGATGGTTGGATGAGGCAATGAAAAGTGGTTGTAGCCACCTTCCGATTGTAGTCGAATAACATAGGGGGTCATAGCCTCCTTCTGGTTGTGGCCAGAGAATTGGATATTTGGAGCTTCCCTCAGGTTGTAGCTTGAGAAATTAGGGGTTTGGAACCTACTTCCAGTTGCAACTGGAAAAAAAAGAAAGTTGGTGCTTCCAATGAATGTAATTCTTAAAGACATATAAGGAAAAACATTATGTGGTTTTCTCCCGCTTTGGGTTTCCATGTAAAAACACTGGTGTATTGTGTATGTTTATGATTGCTCATTTGTTCATTGTTTATTTACTCTGCAACTATTGGATGATAATGCTACATTGATATAACACTTGCATTTTGTGGTTCAAAAGGATTGAATTTCTCTTATACTGATTCACCCCCCCTCTCAGTAATCCAACAATAATAAGGATTATGTATTTAATGTTATTTTTACTCTCATTAGATTTAGAATATATATGACGAGCTTATACTACTCATTAATTTTGTCACAAATTCCTCTCATGATAGGTTAAAAGTTCTTGAAGCTTCAAAAGGATGAATATTCAGGCACAGTCCTCTGCATATCAAATTCATATTCATCTTGCAACCCCTATTTCAACAGTTGTAATATTCAACAGGTAATCACTAATCCATCTTAGTAAATTTAGAATGGTCTGACATGATAAGTGTAACATGGAAACCTTATAATTTGTTTATAAAGTTACTACTTCTTGTAAGTTATACATCTGTGGGATGTTTCTTTTATCTTAGACCCTTAGAATTCATATATTCTTCTATTATATAACTTCATAGATTTATTATCTATTATATAACCCCCATTCTTAATTCTTAACATAAATGGATCCCTAATTTATGCTAATCTAGAAGTCTAAATATCTATCTTATTCTTTTTCCATTTACATATATTTATATTCATAAAATATATATAATGACATTGAATTCCCATTCAATCGACTAGCTTCAATATACACAAATCTATTTCCATAATTGAACAAACCATTACATATGGTAATGACTCACGTCACTAAGTTAAAGCACCTTGGGTACCTGACATAAATCGCTCCAACGTACAAGAGGAAGGTTGGTATCATATGATTGTGCATATCTTAGCTCCTCTTTCCTTCTCCTACAGACTCATATCTTTATTTATGTTCATGGCTTCATCTTTACTCATAGGTTATCTCATTTTTTAATACCTAAAATAACATCCCCCTTCGACCGATTGTGAACACCAATGGATCTCCGACATATCTCCTGGAAAAATTCTTGGCCAATAGTTTGAAACCCTTGGTCGTCTTAACAAGATCATTTGTCAAAGATTCAATGCATTGGGTTTATGACATCAAGCAGTGGCAGGTAGCAGAGAATGATTTGTTGGTCAACTTCGATGTGGTGTCACTTTATACCAAGATCCCAGTAGAATATGCCATTAAGTTCATCGAGGAACTTACGAACAAGGAGACGTCAACGCTGGTAAGAGTTTGCCTGAGGTCCACTTTCTTTACTTTCCGGGGCAGTTTTTATGAGAAAACAGAGGGTGTGGCTATGGGATCCCCACTGTCACCAGTGGTTGCAAATCTATATATGGAACACTTTGAAAGACAGGCGCTTGACTCTTTCCCTTTAAAACCCAAAGGTTGGAGAAGATATGTTGACGATACAAATTTCCTTTGGCCCCATGGGAGGAACAGTTTGAACGAGTTTTTCGATCATTTAAACAGTCAGCATGAGAACATAAAAATCACAATGGAGATTGAAAAGGATAATAGCATTCTATTTCTGGATGTTTGCATCACCAAGAAAGGAGATGGTTCCTTTGGGCATGAGGTCTACAGAAAACCTACGCCCACGGATAGATATTTGCATGTTGATTCACACCATTTTCCTTCCCAAAATCTTGGAGTACTTAACACCTTAGTGACTCGAGCTTTATGCATTTCCGACGAAGAGCATGTTGCGTTGGAACTAAATCATCTAGAAGATGCATTTAAAAGGAATGGGTACTCAATAAACCAAGTTGAGAAAGCCATGATAAAGGCAAAAGGATCCTATGCGGGACAACAGAGTACACGTCAAGAAATAAAGAGGTTTTCCCTCCCTTACATCAAAGGTCTATCTGAGAAGATAGCTAGGATCCTAAGGAAAGGCGACATTCATGTGGCTTTCTCCCCCATAAACACCATAAGGACTATGTTAGACTCAGAAAAGGATCAGATTGACCCCAGCCTACGTAAAGGAGTTTATGCTATTCCTTGCTCATGTGGAAAAGTCTACATTGGTGAGACAGGAAGATCGATGAAGGTCAGATTTAAAGAGCATGGTGCCAACCTAAAATTGAATAGAGTCCAAAATTCATCCCTCACTGAAAATTCTTGTACAACTAGCCACCATGTGTGTTTAGAGGATGCTAGAGTTGTGGCCAAAATGGATAACTATGGGAAGCGTAAAGTAATGGAGGCTTTGGAAATCGCGTTAAACCCCAATAATTTAAATCGAGATGATGGATGGAAGTTAAGCAAGAGTTGGAGACTAGTGCTTGTTGACTTAGGAAACATTACTTGTTGACTTAAGATATGTTACGTGACCGTTTCTTAGGGTTTAATTTTACCAATATGACCTCTCTCAGCGCAGGTTTACTTAAGATATGTTACCTGATCATTTCTTAGGGTTTATTTTTACCAAGATGGGTTTATTTTTACCAAGATGACCTCTCTCAGTGTGGGTTTCAAGGATCTGGATATCTATTTAATTGTTTTGTATCTGCTTATTCGATGAGCCTCTCTTCTCTCTCGAGTGCTCCTCCTAATGATGATCTCTAGAGGGATCGAAACGCATTGACTCTCTTGTTTCAATGCAAAGTTCCTTTATTTATTTATACTAACCTCTTGTTTACTTTTTAGGGCACAGAGAATGAATTTATCTGGTTTTTAGATTCACACATGAGCAAGAGTTATTAGGCTTTAAGATACTGCCAGGTTTCCTATTGCAAGGTCGTTTGCAAGATAAGAGTCTCGTCTCTTTACCAGGCTCATTTTTCCCTCATTAAAATTCTTGACTTCATTTTAAATTGGTTGAATAATATAAAAAATATGTTGGTTTTATACAGAAGTCACATACAGAAATTAGCAAGTATATGTTGACACCCTTGTGTGGGTTTGCTAGTCATCACACAGGTAACAAGTTTAACATTTTGTAGAATTGTTTTCATCCCTTACTGTGCATTTTATTTCATTCAAATAAGTAATGAATCATTATGTTTTGAATGCAGAAGTTGTGGCTCAATCTTGCACTCGTGCCAACCCTAACACCCAGATGCTGACAGAGGAAAAAGGATTCCAATCTGGTTATTAATTCTCAGATAGAAAAAAATGCACACCTTCCAAAGGTACAAAAGTATTAGTCTGTAGATTTCTTTCAAGGTGCAACAATTAGAATACACTCATACAAAGCTACCCTTTTCTTAATAAATAAGTTATTATTTAATTTGAACTGTAGGTTATATACCTCAGCATTAATGTGTGGATTATTCTATTCATAAATGACCAGGGTTTTGATTATCTTTGTGGTTGTTTTGTTGTTAAAAATTATAATAACTCATTATATGTGAAGCTTAGTTTTCTCCTCCTTAGTGAGGTCGACTAAATAAATGGTATTAGGGGATAAATTTCGCAAATGGATAATTTTCCATGGTTTTTCCCAAAAAATGATTCGCCACTTTCCCTTTTCTTCTAAAAATGATTCGCCAAAATTCCCTAGAATAAAATTATTTTACCTTAGAACTCACCAAAATTTTATAGAAATTATATAAAATCCTTAGAAATGTGAATATTTTTACAAAACTATCTCCAAACATTTTATATTTTGCATATTAATGACTAGAAAGATTAGCCCAAGTTTCTACATTTTAATATAAATTTCCATCCTTGAAATTATCCCTGGTTGACGACACAAACCTTACCATGATTTCTTTCATTAAGTAGTCGTGTTATGATTTTAATAAATTTATAATCGATTATCCAAAGGGTTTTTATCAATGCCTTACACATCTATGTCTTTGGATTTTATCACTCTTTATTTATTAAAGGTCGAATAGAATCTTTGCATATAATTATGTGTTTATAATAAGTTTAATGAAAATAAGTCATTACCCATTTAGGGTTTGATATTTTTGCAATACAATTTCAAGGTTTGTACTCCTTTTCTTTTCTATTCCACTCATAATAACACTTATCTATTTTACAGTGAAAGGATTTGCTTCAGTATTATCTATTCTAATGATGAATTCTTGTACAGACCAGTGTTAGATATTATTAACACACTTATCACTCTGATATTTTTTTAGATATTCAAAGAATGATTATTTCCACTTGTCAATACTGAAATAAATACTATGACTGCTTCAGAAAAACGATTACTATTGAGTTCCACTGATATAAATGTATCATACTATCTTTTTGGAGTTGAAATTTATATAAATGGTAGACAAAAAGATGTTTATTATATATCTGGTATAGGGAACTGAATATATAGATCTATGCTATTTTTATTTCAAAAGAAATATTTTTCCATTTATTTCCATTTGTTATAAACAACATCATAAACAAATTTTTACTATATAATCAAGAAGTAATACGAAGTTGCTTTCTCATTTTTTATAGTAGCCTTTTTCTCACCATTAAAACCATAAATAAAAGATAGACAGAGATACATATGAACCACGAAGAATACTAGGGACAAACTGAGGAGAAAATCCATCTCCTCCCAACCATAAACCAGAGCAACCAAGCCTTACTTGATCCTATCACCCCCGAACCTAATTCTTTATTTCATAGGAAACTAAAAATGCCAATAACATTCTTTAGGTAAATACCATACACCATACTTGTATTTTCTTCTTGTCTTACCAAGAATAAAAAATAGACTTCCTAGGTCTTTTATTTTCCAAGTTAACCTCCCTAACTCTTGGGAGTCTTGACCTAACTTCTCACTAGCTTGTTCCCTCACCTCCCACATCCTTGGGAGTAGGTTTACACTTTTCCTCATGGACAACATTTACTTTGGTGGTTTTTATCATTTTTTCACTTTTCCCATGAAATAAAGAATTACTCTTGTTATAGTTGGATTCTCTCATCAATTTGTCTCTAGTAAATTAAAATAATATTTCCACAAATATTTCACATCATCAAATGTTTATGTTTATGATGACATAATATCATCTTGAGTTTTTCTCAACTTAATAATCCAATAATTACAATTATTCAAAATTATTCAAATATTTAAAATGAAGGGATATTACCGTTTGGTCCATTGAAGAGTGTTATGAAGTGGAGATTTTCTTTCAAAACTTAGTAGCTTCACTCTTCTCTTATTGTACTTCATATATAATCCCATTGTGGCTCGAGGGTTATTGGGGAAGGAAAGTACCCATAAGAGTTGGTAGGATGGGAAATCAATGGATTCTCAAAAAATCGGCAAATAGACACAGGAGTTGGAATTGCAAATCAAGGATAAAACAAATCAATAAACTCCTTATGGTAACACTTGTATGTTTATTTATAAATAAAATTGTTTCTATATTATATAAATTACAAATTGTTGATAAAGATAACTTTACTTATGTTCGGAAATAGTATAAACAACTTATATATATATATATATATATATATATATATAATGGAATCACTTGCAGAAGAAATAACAATTTTTTCATTTCCGGTTTTCATATGGACTTGAAATTTTGTATTTTTTCAAATTAAAATCTTTTGAAAAATAAAAGAATTAATTTTCCCACACACTTGATGAATCTACAACAATTTATGTTTTAATCTCATAAATTCATTATAGTTGAAAAGATTATTGTGGTTAGGAATAGAGATATGCATTGAATCCAAATATACAAACTTGTAAACTAATTTTGTTTAGGCATAATCGCTCCTATATAGTTTATAAATCTACACGTTACCTGGAAACATCTTCTTAGAAATCTACACGTTACCTCGAAACATCTTCAAAGCAATGGAACCATGGAATTTTGAGTTGTAACATATATTTATACTGGAAATGTTTCATTTGAAAGCATTTGCCATGCTCGTTAATCTATTACCATTTTGTTGATTAAATTCATTGGGAAAATGGATTAAATTAACGATTTATGGTAATGCATCCTAAAAATTGTAAGTTGCATTTGCATTATAAAAGGGTAAGACATAAATGATATGCAAAGTAGATATATAGTGACTATTATATATATGTATGTCTAGCTTAATTGGCATATTGCATTCATACCTCATACTTTGTTATTATCTAATAACAAATAGTGAAGAATTCATTACCTATAAGCTTATTTTTTATATTTTTTACAATGTACTTCCCAACAAATTCAACTCCAGACTATGCAACATGGAAAGATCCCTACCCACACCGAACATGAATTATGATAATAAGATTTGTGTTTGTAATATTAATATATTTTTGTGGTTGTAATATAAACCAACTATAAGAGCCCGTGAGAACTCGATATTCACTTAGGCTACTGATGTATTAGCAACCAAACAAATAAGTGATGTTATAGTTTTTTTTGAGTGAAGGGTATACTCCTCCTGGTGTTATTATTCTTTGTATGAAACATTTGCTTAGTACAAGAAGGAAACCACAAATGGAGTACAACTCAGACTTGGGGATTCAACTTCATAATATTACTATAGTTAAGTATTTGATAGATTCAGATTGTATAAATGGTGTTGTGGAGCCCTCTTTTTCTTGTAGCATTGGCTTATGTAAAATCAATTTTAAATATTGATTAAAATTATTGTAGTTCCAAGCACTTAGATAGATTCAAATCGTATAAATGGTGTTCTGAGCCATATTTTTTCTCTAGCCTTGGCTGTAAAATCAATTTTAAAAATTGAATAAAGGTCATCTTTACTTCTAGATTAACCAATTCACATAGTGAGTATAGTTCAGATAAATTGTAATCATGTCCTATGTGACTATGTGACTATGTGACCAGGATAAACATAAATTCAAATTGTAATTTTTTTATTTGTGTTTCAAATATAAAATAACCTATAGTTAGATATGTTTGATCAAAATATAGACTCCAAATCTGAATCGATTTGAATATACAATTCATATTAATGACCTTTCCACTGAACTACATAGTTAAACAATAATTAATTAAGTGTTAATTTTAAGTTGAAAAGAAATAAAAAAATTATATACCTATCATGTAGGGATCATAAGTATCACTACCATATAGCTAAACAAGAATGCGATTCTATTCTCCCAAATTGGATGTAGTATGAGCACATTTAGTTTGACGGTATAGTATGAAATATGTGTTATGGAAATATTTATGATTTTGGTGTTGTTTAATAAGTTATATAAATGTGTATTGGGGCATTGTTTTTATTAAGATTCAAGTTCCAAATTGTATAATTTATACTTGTGAATTTAGTAAATTTACATAAGAAATAAGAATTCAAGTATAATGTAATTATTTATATATCCATATTTACATATAAATCTAGATACATATGTAAATTAAGATTTTAATATTAATAATTAATCGTTATTATTATTATAAATAATATATAATTAGTTAATTATTATTATTATGATAAATAATATATAACATAAAAATGATAAAAAGTTTTACAAACACAAGGAGTAATTTAATTATTGTATTTTTTATTGTTTAAGTAAGTTTTAATGATAATAATAAAATTGAAAATTGGGTATATGAAATTCAGAAAATCATATTGCACACACAAAACTATTTGTATTCTATTATTTAATCAATATAAATACATTAAGCTTTGACTAAAGATAGATAGGCTATTTTAGTCGTACAATCTATTTAGTTGTTCTATTTAGTTGTTGTGAGATCCAATTTATTCCAAACTTGGAGATAGAGGTTGAGAGAATATCTCAACAATCTCCAACAAACCCAAAATTGATTCTAATGTAAGCATTAACTCTAACACCCTCCCTTAATGCTTAAATCACAAAGAACATTAATAAACTCAAATAAACACATTTTACAAAAAATAATTTTCAAATTTTGATCTTTGTGTGGTCTGGTCTTCATTAGTGCCTCTATCCACTTTTGAACCCTCATAGACTAAGCTCATTATCCTCCATTCATTATGAGATGCCACTTCATCCATTGAAGATACAGTTGCTTCTTACCATCGATGACGATTCTTGAAATACTTACATCTGTCAAAGTCCATAGCTTGGTGTACTTGACAAAAAAGCAGTCTAGATACTTAATCATTCTATTGACATGCTCCCATCTGTTGAAGTACATAGTGCGTTGTATTCTCCGGTTATATAGGAGAGTAGTCTAGATACTGAATGTATTCAACAATCGATCTTACAAAGTGACCTATTTTACAAACATAAAATGGTCACAAACTATACATATAACTAGTGGTAGTTGTTCTTAGGTCACCACATCCTCCAAGAACCACAAGGTGTAACAGACTATAGATATAACCAAACTAGTGACGTGTTCTTATGGAACCACATACATCAAGAACCACTGACTTAAATTATGCTACTATGTTCTATGATTGGTTCTTCATAAATCATTTTACAAATAAAATGCATTCACACAAGCTAACGAAACTTTCACAATCTGCACACCTAATAAATTTGCATATATTATCAACAGTGAAATGCAACCCATCTTACGTGACATCATGAATTGAATTGTGATCGTCGTGATGACTTGTAGAACCAAATTGTGGAGATACATTATGTTTCAACCTCCAGGCGTCCACAATGGAATCAACGACAATGGGAGTGATGGTGCCCAATTTCCCTTCTTTTGGCCAACAAAACTCGACATGATATTAGGTCAACAACATGATATATATATATATATATATATATATATATATATATTGACCTAATTCATCCATTGAATCCCCTTGGTATACTAAATTTTACAAGTCAATGAAGCAAAATCTCTCAAGAAATTTCTTTCAACACATTCACTCCACCAACTCAATGCCTTGAACTATTAATGAAAGATCTGTGAACCCGCTGAGAGTAATTGAATATGGAATAAATAAAGAACAAAAATCCCACCAAAGATTCCATTCCATAGTTAATAAACAACTCACCAAACATTACATTTCAAAGTTGTTTCTAGCTTTATCCACTCCCTCATGATTTTCTCAGATAGACGAAAGTCTTTATACTTAGTGTTTACATAATACAGGAGGATAGACTTTTTTTTCTGCAATTTCAAATTTGAACTCCAACTTCTTAACCAAATTACCAAATGGTCACTGGAGATAAAATTCTCACTTGAGTTGTATGCAATCCCTTACAGTACATGTGTAGATTTAATATACACAATAATCTCTAGTTAACACACAACCCTCTCTCCAATGGCGGCTCCCTGACAGTACACGTACAAACACAAGAAACTAACTACTCTCACACGATCCATGCTAATCTACTCTCCTATACAAACTACAAATTACATCTCTATTCCTGGGCCCTCCCATAAGGGAGATAAACCTAGAGCAACCTGCTCTAATACAAACTTAGAAAACCATATTGCACACACAAAACTATTTGTATTATATTATTCAATCAATATAAATACAACCTAGAAAACCATATTACACACACAAAACTATTTGTATTCTATTATTCAATCGATATAAATACATTAAGCTTTGGCTAAAGATAGATAGGTTATCTTAGCCATACAATCCATTTAGTTGTTGTGAGATCCAACTTATTCCAAACTTGGAGATAGAGGTTGAGAGAATATCTCAACAATCTCCAACAAACCCAAAACCAATTTTAATGTAAGCGTTAATTTTAACAAAGAAATGTATGAGTATTAATTTATAAGAAATATTATTAAATATGATATTATGACCTAAAGTTAGTTTTTGGCATAAAATTATTATGAATAATAAATAAATAAATATACCTTATTAACACTGCAATTTTGACTCAATGTTAAATAGACATGTGAAGGTTGATGCAACATTAATATAATTATTATTTTGGATTACTGAATTCACATATTTTTTTTGGGTAAATAGAGTAACACTAATTGGGGCGTTACATTGTAAGATGTAGGTAAGAAATTGATTGAAGACGAATTTATGTATAATGCTCAACCATATGATCCAATATTAAGTGGTGATAGTCAAATTTGGATCCTCAATGCTCACTATGTCCAAGGAAAAACTCCTCGCAATTTGCGAGAAAATATAGGGAGGTCGAGTATTTTCGGAATATTGGGGGCTCAACCACAAGAGCATCTTATAGACCCATTTAAAGGCACAACATGTCACTCACAAGTAATTGAACCTAAGTGGGGAGGGTAACAATCAATCCTCCCAACCACCCAAACTACATCCAATAGAAAGATTAAAGAGTGCTAAATAAACCTCGAGTTCATTTAACACAAAAGTGCTTTTGTGAATAATTTCTAACAATGTGTTTTCAATATCCAAAGTGGTTATGTTTTGGATGTTGTGAAAACGTTGATACTTCTTTTTCACTAACTTTAGTTTTTACCCCTACCCCTACTCTATATGAGACTTTCAACAGAAATTATGATGTTGTTATAATGTACCCTTCCCACTTCTTTGATCAAAATCAAACCACAAATATCTTCAATATTCTTCTTTATAATTTCAATGACTTGAATATATATATATAAGGATAATCCCTTTTTGAAATGTCGCATGGGGTGATTATATTATACGTGTTACATGACACAAATAAAGTACTATTAACTATTGTTATTGTTTTAAATAGAATATTAAATTACGTAATCTTATGAGCTCATTATGAGTATGTATTATATGACACAAATAAATTTATTACTATTTTTTTTAACTATTTAAATATAACATTATATTAAATTAGGTATTTTTTATTTTTTTTATTGAACATTTGCTGATATTTAAATATAACATTAAACTAGGTAGTTTTTTTTTTTATTGAACTTTTGTTGATGAGCATTTGTGTTGGATTTATTCATGGAAATAATTATATATTATATGGTAGTGTTATTTATTGTGCTTCGCATGTTGTGGATATAGTAATTATTTTATGACTTTAGTGTTACTCATAGTTTATGTGGGATTTTATTTAGTAATGATCATATGATATTGTTTTACTAGATTCTTTTTGCGGGGATTTGAATGTTTAAATGTTGATAGAGTGTATATTTTTTTATTTGTGTTTGGGGTGTTTTTCCATAATTTATCTTAATTTGGTTGTTACTTGGTTACTTGTGTTTATTGGATAGTTTATTTAAGGTGTAAAACAGGGGTTTAAGGTCTCATCCCTCTAACGCGTGAGAAAATTGTGAGCAATAAGCATGTTGTAAGTTGATGAGACTTCGTTTTGTTTTTATTTGCTTTTGGTTGGTAGAATAATTTTAGGTGATTCTATCATTGTGGGTTTAGTATTAGTTTTTTATTTGTGATTGGGGAGTGTTAGCAATAGACTTTCGAAGTTCAATCAATACGAGAGTTTTTGTGAACAAATTTGTGTGGTGTGTTTTCTATATATAAATTGGGTGTGCTTGAGTTGTTTTGCAATTAATGGTAATTATTCCTTAGTGACTTTAGTGTTTACCCCTACTCTATACATAATTTTTAACGAGGTATCATGATGATGATATTGTTGTAATGTTCTCTTCCCACCCCTTCTTTCACAGTCAAATCTCTCACACAAGGCTAATTGTTCCTTGAGATGTTGCATATATTTGGATGATAATCTTGAAGGTGTTATATGACATAAATTCAATGCACTACAAACTTTTGTTATTGTTTTAAATAGAGTATTAAATTAGATAATTTTTCAGTTTTTATTGTTATTCTAACCTAACATAAAATTAAATATAACTACACATGTCTAGATAATATCATTATTATTTAAAGAAGTTGTGTTATGTTTTTCTCCAAAATTTATTATGTGAAAATAATTTGTTTTTTCTTTCTTCATAGTCATAATATATGATGATGTTACTTTTTGTGCTTGATATGCTACATAGATATTAATGATTCCTTTAGGACTTAAGAATTTATTCCTAGTTCATGTGGGATTGTTCCAAATGGATATCGGTGGCCATCCACTTATTCCACTGGCTCAAAACATTGTTTTCCACCTTGGCAGTTTTTCTACAATTTCTTGGGTCTTGAATTTCTAGGATCGTTTTGAGGCCCTAAGTGACATTTTTTTGGAATTTTGAGGGGTCAAGGGTTGCCAGAAAAATACCTCGATCCCTAGCGGAAGTTGTGCTCCTCATCTACATCTTTCCAACGAGGTATTGAATGCCCCAAATTGAGATCGTATGCAAACATTACGGCCTCGAGAAGTTGATGTACCAACTACCCTCATTAGGGCCACAAAACTTTTGGTGCTTCATCTCTCGGGGTTATGATTTTAGATGTTTAGGGATTTCTCAATTATGATTTATGTTAAAAAGGACTTTGGAGTCTCATTGTAAACATCTTTTTGTGAATGAGCATAGATGTCACATCTCTTCTCAAAGATAGGTGCCACCATCTAGCAAGTTCAGTTCGATCGATATATTTTTATAGTTTTTGTACATTTATTTCATTAATAGAAATTGTGAATTATTGTATCTCTGTGTTTATTGCAATATTTCTGTGTATTTCCTTTTTATAGTTGCGCCTTCATTTCGTTCTCAAAATAATCTGGATCAGTGGTATCGAAGTAGGTTGCTCCTTATCATTTCTTAATGCATGTCCCCAATGAGGTTAGGGTATAGAGAGTTGGGTATCAAACTAGTTTCTCTTGAAAAAAACCGCTCTTGTCATCTCAAACGACCTCCCATGGTGGAATAAAAGAGAGACGATGGAACAAGAGATCTTATCAATATGTTTCTCAAGGAATCCCTCACACAAAAGAGGGATCAAATGACAGATAATTTTTCCCAAATCCTTTGACGACTATCGATAACAAAAGACACATCTTTATCAGACAACCACTTTGGAAGTGCCACCCCCTTTAAGGTACAAGTTAATTTTGATATTCATTTTCTTGAAGTTTAGATAGATGCAGATGCTTTGGAAAACTTGTTAAATCTGCTAGAAGGTTATTTCTCTTTCCACAATTTTTTTGATAGAGAAAATATCACCTTTGTGCTCCTTAAGGTTTTCTCCCATGTCAAAAAAAGGTGGGAAACTTACTATGAGAAAAAATCCACAGAGGAGACTGGCATGTTTGAGGTTGAACGCATTTGGTATTTTTATGGATGCAGTCAAGGAACAATACTACCCTGTTGGAAACTATGATGCCCACTACATGAGATGGACCACACTGCGTTAAGAGAGAGGCCAAATAGTGTTTAAGTTCACAAATACTTTCCATACCTTGCACACCAATATGGGTATCAAAGAATCTAAGCGACATCTAGTTCTAAAATACCATGGGGCTCTACACAGGTACATCCAAACCGAAATGGATTTTTTGGACATCTCATCACTGGGATTCGCTTATCGATATGCTATCAAAATCAAGTAAAAATTTAAGCAGTGGAACAAGCAGGAGTTTGGGTATGCAAATATGCAACAACCAAAGTATGGTAAAGGTAGCCCTAACTCATAAAACAACCAACGTTAAGACAACCAGTCCAAGCCACTGGAAAAGAAGGCTAATGAGAAGACGAAGAAGGACATTGGAAAGTGATGTGACTTACACAAAATCCCTTGGCACAACACAATGAATGTCACTCAAAATAGTCATTGGTGGTCAAGCTCAAAGAAAAGGAGTCAATCCTGGACTCACACTCTGATTCAGAAAACAATAAAAGGAGACATATCATTGATGAAAAATCCACTGCTACCATCATGACCACAACAATCCAACCAGAAGAACTAGAGGATCCCGAGGAGGGGGAGCGCCTCTTGCATTCACATATGTGGATGAAGGGGACCTCGCTATATTTATTTGTTGATAGAGGAAGACAAAATAAATTCATCTCAGCAGAGGTCATCAAGCAGTTGGATTTGCCGACAACACCACACCTACATCCATACAACATCAGTTGGCTTCACCAGGGTTGAGATCTCTGTGTCAACCAACAATGTCGCCTATCCTACGACATCAATCCCTTCAAGGATGAGATATTGTTTGATGTTTACCCACTATAAGTTTGTGACGATCTGTTAGGACAACCATATATGTGGAAGCGTCATGTTGTTTATGAGTCTTGACCCTGTAGTGTCATTGTTACTCTAGGGGGTAAGCTCTACAGGATACCAAAGGTAGTTACGACTATTGTACTGACATAACAGTGAGACAAAGTAATCTCTCATACCGCAAAGTTTATTCTCTTCACGATCTAGTCAGAAGGTGAATAGGAGGACATTGCGACCACTGTGGCCTCAACCCAAGACCTTTCTATCCTACAGAAGAAAATAAAAAATACTATAGAAGAGAAAAAATACATTTTTTCTTCACCTACTGGGGTGCCTCCACAATTCCCAATCAATCCAAGCTATAGAAAATCCCTTCATATCTCTATTGGCCACATTTTGTTTTCAGGCGTGCTTGGGGTTCCAACCATTATCCCCCACCGATATAGCTCTTCATGTTGCATCTTCACCAATAGAGTCCTCCCACACTCACACAGATCATGCAACTAGATCGGTTGAATGGATCCAACCCCTCTAGTAACAACTTCGTGATAGCCATCTACAAGCTAAGAAGGACAACTTTTTCAGCAAGGAAAGCAACTCACCAAGGTTTAGATTCAGGAAAAGCTCCCCCATCTCCCATGGGAACTTGACACAATGGGGACCATTTATTACTA
>ML790629.1:5392-16546 GCA_009831015.1 Picea engelmannii | reverse complement strand
CCTATTCCACTGGCTCAAAACATGGTTTTCTACCTTGGCAGTTTTTTTACAGTTTTTCTGGTCTTGAACTTTCAGGATCATTTTAAGGCCTTAAACGACATTTTTTTGGACTTTTGGGGCGTCAGGGGTTATCAATTCCGTACCTTAATCCTTGAAAAAAGTTGTACTCCTTGGCTAGACCTTTCGAACAAGGGATTTAATGACCCAAAAGGAAATTGTATGGAAAAGTTATACCCTCGGGAAGTTGGCGTACCAACAACCCCCATCGGGTCCCATAATCCTTTTGGTGCTTCATCTCCTGGGGTTAGGGTTTTGGATGTTTAGGGTTTTCTCATTTATGATTTATGTTAAAAGTCCTTTGGAGCCTCATTGTAAACATCTTCTTGTGAATGAGCATAGCCGCCACATCTCTTCTCAGAGAGAGACGAGATAAGATCCCACCATTCTAATGAGTCTGTCACATCTCTTCTCAGAGAGAGAATAGGTAAGCTACCACCATTCTAACAAGTTCAGTTCACTCTATATATTTTTACAGTTTCTGTACATTTATTTCATTAATAAAAATTGTGTATTATTGTATCTCTGTGTTTATTGCAATATCTCTGTGTATTTCCTTGTTATATCTCCTCCTTCATTTCGTTCTCAAAACAATTTGGATCAGGGATTTTTATTTAGCAATCATCGTAATGATATTCATGCACCAATTTTTTTTTGCGAGGGACTTTTAAATATGTATCTTGATAGTGTCTAGTTGTTGATTTGTGTTTGGGGTGTTGAATTTCCACAATCTCCCTTAATATATCAATTACTTGGCTACTTGTGCATGTCCTTGTCCTTTTCTTTTGGTTGGATCTACAAACAATTTTCTACTTGTGATTAGAGAATTCTAACTAAAGTATAGATTTCATTTAATACAAGAGTTTATGTGAGTATATTCTAGCAATTTGTTTTGAGGACATAAACATGGTTATTTGGGAAAATCATGAAGTGGTGTTTTTTCAAGGATTGAAATTCATCATCAGATGTATTTTCCTTACATAATTTATGATTCCCACATTCATTTAATACTCTCTAAAATATTTCATATTACAACATGCATTATCTCACCTCCTGGCGATCCATAGGTAACAAAGGTTGAGTTATACTTCACATGCACGAAGAAATCGAACCTCGACATGTTGTAGATTGAAAGAAGGATAAGACAATAAGAAATGGAATCAATTCTCTATAATATTCCATATATAAAAAGTATGCAGAACAAAAATAAAATGCTAGAAATGGCAGGTGAACAACAATATAACCAAAACAACACCACAATAATATTGAAATAATAACAAAATAACACCAGAAAGAGCACTTCGATTATTGAGAGAAATGTTCACTTGCCTCTTCGAGGGGGAAACCTCTAGTTGAGCAGATCTATATTACAATAATATCCAAGACAACAATTCTCATACCCTTGACTCCTATTTATACTAAATATGTCTATCAAAAGAACCATCTAAAGGAAGATCCTTCTAGAAGCGGAAGCTTCTATTAGGTCTTCTTACATTCAACTTATTCTTTCTTATTGCAAGGCCTTATTAATATTGACCTTTCTTACATCGGAATATATTATTCTACCTACGTGAGGGGTTAGGTCTCTAACATGTCCTCCCCCTTAAAAACAACCTTGTCCTCAAGGCTTGAGATGTGGAAATTGTTGCATAATGGTAGTTGGTTCCCAAGTGGCATTTGTTGGGGTTGTATATTTCCACTGGACTTACACTTCCTTGATGGTTCGTTTACGCAAGTGATGCTCACACTGGTCCAAAAATGATTTTGGTTGTAGCCAAATGGAGCCTTCTTCGTCCAACTCAGGAAGGTTGGTTTGAGTTTGGCACTTAGTTCTAATCACCTTCTTTAAGAAAAAAACATGAAATACAGGATGTAGCTTAGAATGAATAGGCAAAGCTAACTGATAGGCCACCTATCCCACATGCTTGAGAACGGTATAAGGACCATAAAATTTGGGCGCCAGTTTCTGACAATGGTCAGCTTTGAGGGAATTTTTCTTGTAAGGTTGCAGTCGAAGAAACCCCTGATCCCATTTTGCAAATTGATGTTCAGAGAGACCTTGATCTGATTGTTTCTTCATGTGATTATGGGCCATGACCAAATTCTCTTTGAGGGTACGGAGAATAGCCTCTCCAACTGTAAGAGTTTGGTCAACTGCCTGGACCTTCGAGACAACCGGTAAATATGAGAGAATTGAAGGTGGATTTTGTCCATATACTACTTCAAAAGGAGTCATGTGGGTAGTTGTATGGTATGAAGTGTTGTACCACCATTCAGCCAGTGGTAACCATTGAGCCCACTGATTTTTCTTTTCTGATGCAAAACACCTCAAATATGTTTCCAAACACTTGTTGACAACTTCAGTTTGACCATCAGTCTAGGGATGATAAGTTGTATTGAGATGCAATTGGGTGCCTTGTAGCTTGAACAGTTCTTGCCAAAAATTGTTGGTGAAAGTTGTTTCGCGATCATAAACAATAGAATGCGGCATGCCATGAATCTTGAAGACCTGATCCATGAAAAGTTGAGCCACAGTGGATGTTGTAAATGGGTGTTGAAGAGAACATAAATGATCATACTTGGAAAGGCAATCAACGACCACCATGATGAATGATTTATTTCCCGAATAAGGTAAGCCTACAATAAAATCCATAGAGATATCCCGCCAAATAGTAGGTGGAATTGGAAGCAGTTGTAGTGTTCCAGGAGATTTGGTTGTTTCACCCTTGTTGCGTTGGTACGCATCACATTCAGCCACAAAATTACAAACATCATGTTTCATACCATCCCAGAAAAAAGAACGTTTGACCCTGTCATAGGTTTTGGTAAACCCTGAGTGCCCAACTATTGGTGTAGCATGAAGCTCAGAAAGTACCGTGGATTTAAGTTTTGACTGTTTACTTAAATACAAATGGACTTTGTATCGAAGCTCATCATGGAGCCAAGAGTACCCTGGGGAAACTGGAGAATTGGACTGCAATTGTTGTATCAGATGTGAACTTGTGGGATCGTGTAGCCATTCCCGGCAAACGGCTTGGAGCCAATGTGGTACAATGAAGGAGAGAGAAAAAATTGACCCTTCATCTTCATATTTTCGAGAAAGTGCATCCGCAACTACATTGTCTTTTCCTTTCTTGTAAATAATCTCATAATCATATCCAAAGAGCTTAGTCACCCATTTTTGTTTCTTTGGGGAGGAGATGCGTTGTTCCAAAAATACTTGAGGCTTTGATGATTTGTCTTAATTTGAAAGAGTTTCCCCAATAGATAAGGGCAACAAAGATCAACATCATGCAGAATAGCCAACATGTTCTTTTCATAGATTGATTTGCCCAAATTTCATTTAGGCAATTGTCTATTGGTAAAGGCCAAAGACCGACCCTCTTGCATAAGGACAACACCATTTCCTTTCCCTAAAGCATCACATTCCAGGAAAAAGGTATTTATGAAATCAGGAAGTGTCAGGACTGGAGTGGTGCACATGGCCATCTTCAAGGTTTGAAAAGCCTAAGCAACTGCTGGAGTCCAGGTGAAAGAATTATTTTTAAGGAGTGCAATGAGAGGGGTCGCAATCTTTCCATAATTCTTAACAAACTTGCGATAATAACCTATTAAGACTAGAAATACATGCAATATTTTGAGAGTCTTTGGGTGAGGCCAGTCTTGCATAGCTTCAATATTTTTAGAATCCACCCTAACACCATTCTTTCCAACAAGATGACCCAAGTACTCGACTTCTGAGGTGCCAAAAGAACATTTAGACTGTTTCAGGAAAAGTTGGTGCTAAGAGAGTAGATGGAGAACTTGATCCACATGAGAAAGATGGTACGTCCAGGTTTTTTTATAGATGAGGATATCATCAAAGAAAACTAAGACAAAATGATGGAGAAAAGGACGGAAGACATGATTCATGAGGCTTTGGAAAGTGGAGGGAGCATTACACAAACCAAAGGGCATGACCAAAAAATCATAGTGGCCCTCATGAGTTCTAAAGGCAGTCTTATGAATGTCTTCCTCTTTCATACGGATCTAGTGGTAGCCAGAACGAAGATCAAGTTTAGTAAAGAACTAGGCACCACTCAATTCATCCAAGAGGTCATCAATGAAAGGAATGAGAAATTTGTCTTTAATGGTGAGTTTGTTGAGGGCACAAAAATCAGGACACGTGTGCCAAGAGCCTTCTTTCATCATGACCATGACGACAGGAGAAGAGTAGGGGCTCATACTAGGGTGGATAACACTCGCGTTAAGCAGTTCTTGAACCATTTTCTCAATTTCATTTTTTTGGGAAAAGGGGTGACGATAGGGACGGATATTGGGAGGAAGGCTTCCTGGGACAAGGGGAATGGAATGATCATGAACACCACGGGAAGGAGGGAGTCCCTAGGGAGTGGAAAAAAACACTTGATGTTTAGAGAGGATGGATTGGAGGTCCTGCGACACAGAGGGTGGCTCAGTTGCTTGTATGTCATGGAGTTGGGAAATAACGCTCGAATGACCTTTTTTGAGAAACTTTCCCATGCAATGGGAACTAATGATCTCAGGGGAACCCGACAGTGATGCCTTGGAACTTATATTGTTGGCCCTCCTGGTTGAATTGCATGGTTAATTCCTTAAAATCCATGAGAATGGGACCTAAAGTCCTTAGCCAGTCTACACCCAACACAATGTCACAATCGCCCATGTCGATAGAAAACATATGAGATTTCAAGTGGTAGTCGCCAATTTGGAGACTCACATTTTCACAACGCCCTCCACATTTCATGGACCCGCCATTGGCAATCATGATTTGGAAATTATTGACTGCACAAATATAACAATTAGTTTCTTGGGCAATGCGTCAATGAATAAAATTATGGGTGTTGCCACTATCAACAAGAATGATGACCTTCCTATGCTTGATGTAGCTAATTAGTTTGAGGGTTTGGGGAGCAGAGAAGCCTGTGAGAGCATTTAAGGAAATGACCGGTTCTACTTCGGGAGGGTCTGAGGGAGGGGTAATGTCGGTGGGTTCAGGTGACTTAGACACAAGGGGAGCTTCAACATCCTCTTCTGAAACATCCTCTGAGATGGCCATAAAAAACTATTGTTCCTTACACTTGTGTCCCGAAAAATATTTTTCATCACAATTATAACAAAGGCCTTTGAGTTGGCATTCATCCATTTCGGCCCTGGTTGATTTTTGGATCTTTAGTGGAGTAGAAGGAGGAGTGGGATTTACTGGTTTAGTGCGAGGAATAAAGGAGGGTTTCCGGTTTTGATAAGAGACAACATGTTTTGCTTCCTTAGCTCATTTAGTATCCTCCACCCAACTCTGAGGCTGAGCCATGAGGACATGGACACGAATCTCATCCTTGAGGCCACTAATAAAACATTCTCGGAAAAAAGCATCAAACATGCCCTCTGTACGAAAAGTCAGTCGCTCAAAAGAAGCTATAAAGTCTTCCACTGTGCCAGATTGTTTCAACTTTGTCAAACGGCCTAAATGGTTGGTGTCAGTGTCAAAGCATTCATAAAGCTCTGCCACAAAGTGTGTCCAAGCAACATACCCTTGACGGGCAATTTTTCTCCATTGCCACCATTGCCAACATTCTTGATCTAGATGAAGAACACCATACTGGAGTTTGGCCAAGTCATCAGTAATGTCGTACAAAGAGAAATAATGTTCCATTTGAGTTACCCAACCAGTGGGATCTGAGCCATCAAATTTGGTCACATCCACCTGCGGAAGGCGTAAGTCACGCTGAAAGTGATGGGGTTGAAAAATTATGGGAATGAGAGGAAGTTTCAGCTTCAGTATGCAAAGGTGGGTCAGATAAAGGGGGATTTGCAGGGATATGCAACTTGGTGAAAATCATCGAAGCGACAGATTCAAGATGGGTAGTCATGTCTTGTTTGAGGTCTTCTTTGAGTTTTGCGATTGAGGAGGCGATGGAGGAATGCATGGTTTTATTGATGGTGGAAATATTGGCACTGAGTTGTCTGACTTCTTGTTGGGTCTCTGTGAAATTAGATTGCAAGGTATTGAAGCAAGCTTCCAAGTCTTGGCTACGGGTATGGGCCATGATGACGAGGGAACTGAAGAGGGGTGGGTGGGGTAAAACAATTTGCTAAACAATGATAGGTATGAATGTGATAAGGGCGAAGTTTTAAATCCAATGGAATAGGTCTCAAATAATGGTGCAAAAATTTCCAAACTTGTTTTTTACACCTGTAGAGTTATACTCTGGTCTAAAGAATATCCTAATGCTTAACCAGGAAGAAATGTGTAGTGATTTGGAAACTCGAACACAGTTGCACGACAATAGATCATGTCTGTTTTATTTTTTGTTTTCGTCCCCAAGGGTTAGGTATTCAAAGGTTCTACAGACAAGGGTTTGCCTTGTGCTATAGCTCTCTGATATATGTGCGGAGTCCAACAGTAGTACTCAACCCAATATCTCAGGGCACCAACTAAGGAGGCTAGACCATGCCCTTAGTCGTACTACCTGACTACCCAAGTACTAGAGAGTATCTTCCCGAGTGTTGTTCTCGGTGACACTATAGCAGTGAGGCATTCGATCGGTTTATCTAAAGAGGGCTTCAAGAAATCTAGGTCGATCCGTATACAGGTGTTGTTTGATGCGCTACCACTCGAAGGGGTACCAACAGGGGTTACAAGGGTGGACAACAAATTTGTGCTTAAGTACCACTTGTATTTTTTGCGTGTATGAATCCCTCAACCATGGGTTTATGTGTGTAACGATAGATCTCTGTAGCTTAAAGACGTCGGAATACGTCTCTACCCTGAAAAAAAATTTACCCACAATTTTCTGCCGAGGAAAGTGCTTTGATACCACTTGTAATATTTCGGATATAAAAAGTATGCAGAACAGAAATAAGATGATAGAAATGGCAGATGAACAACAATATAACCAGAACAACACCACAATAATACTAAAACGATAACAGAATAACACCAGAAATAACACTTCGATTACTGAGAGCAATGTTCACTTGCTTCTTCGAGGGGGCAACCTTTATTTGAGCAGAGCTCTATTACAATAATATCCAAGACAACAGTTCTCATACCCTCAACTCCTATTTATACTAAATATGTCTATCAAAAGAACCATCTAGTGGAAGATCCTTCTAGAAGCGGAAGCTTCTATTAGATTTTCTTACATTCGACTTATTCTTCCTTATTGTCAGGCCTTATTAATATTGACCTTTCTTACATCGGAATATATTATTCTACCTACGTGAGGGGTTATGTCCCTAACATTCTCTTCCCCCATAAATTTCACCATATACCATGTCCACTCACCACCTTTGAGTAGATAAAATTCTTTGTTCATTATTCATAGAATAGGATGCGAGGTTCATTAGTGGCCCTCCCACAACTAAATGTTAAACTCTTCTTTCTCCCACATGATGCTTAAGTTAAACTCTTCTTTCTTGATCATGATGTTTAAGTTAGCCATACTCTTGACCTTTCAGTTGAGGTGTTTTTTTTAAAAAGAGTTATACTCTTAAAATGTTAGGTTTGGGAGAAATAAATGAATGGTTTTAGAAATGGTAGGGGAAAGAATGAATCGAAAGAACTCAAATTATGAAAGAAGAGTACTACTTGTAATTACTTGAATTCATTCTTCCTTTTAAAATTTTGAGGTCTTAATTTAAAAAAACCATAATTAATTTCTATGCTCATGGAAATGCCAATTCATTCTACCTTTGAAATGTTTCTATCCTTCCAGATCGACATTAATTCCCTACACCCAAAACCATAAGCAATTTTACTATTATAATAATTGATAATCATACATGAAAATCAAATAGAAAATAGTACAAGATATAGTCTATCTACAACGAGATAATACAAAACATAGCCTATCATTAGACATATCATATCAACTCAAGTCTTATCAATTTATCTCTACACGTACTATGCATTATATATTCATAAACAATACAATTTCATTGATGCCTTATCTTTGGGGTCAAATGCTACGTGCAATATGATATGAGGTGCAAAACTTTTAATAAAAATAAAAGTAATATTGTTCATATAGTTAGGAAATTTATAAATGGTGGGCCTTTTTATAAAGTTTTAATGTATTTTTGCTTAAAATTGCAATACTTTTATGATCAATACTCTATAAGTCAAGAGTCTAACCATTTTTTTGGACCCGCACACTAGATTCAAAGGCTATAATCTTTATTTAAATTTTTTAAAGTAAAATAATAAATATGAAATCAAATCAATTCTTGAGTAAATTAATAAATATTAAATTTTTTTTTATTAAATTAATAGAGAATAAAGCATGAAGTGAATTTGATATCTCTAAAAATATAGTAGAAATTGTGATACGATAAAGAATGAGAATAAGAAATTAAAATATTATAAAGAAATATTTAATTTTGATTTAGGTTATAACTAGTATAAAAAAGAAAAATAAGAATAAACTCTCACATGTTTGATAGTGAAATGAAATATTATAAGGAAATATTTAATTCTGATTTATGTTATAATTAGTAAAAAAAAGAAAAATAAGAATAAACTCTCACGTGTTTGATAGTGAAATAAGATAAAAAAATGTTCTCTTAAAATAGGTTGTTTATAGATTTTAGTTCAAAATATTTATAACTATAACCATCTTCCTAATTTGTTAACTTATCAAAATTATGAACATTTATAAAAGTTTTTCTTCTATTTTTTTCAAATATAAAAATAAAATTAAAAAATATATTTATTATCTTATAAAAGATTAACTATTATCTTCATTATCATTTAAATGAATAATTTATATAAAATGAACTCCATAAAATTAGAGATAGAAAATTAGACAAAACTATTTGAATTGATTAAAAAAAATTAAATGGATAATTTATATAAAATGTATTCCATAAAATTACAGATTGAAAATTAGGCAAAAATATTTGAATGGATTAAATTTTTTTATTTTGTCATAGAAAGTGGAATATTTAGATTTATTAACTTAGAAAATTATAAATCATTTATGTTTATATGAGATAATCTAATGATCGCTATGAAATTATTTTTTTATATTAAAGTGAATCATTTATATTTATGTTTATTGTGTGTATTTATTATTTTACTGATAATTACATATAATAAAAAATATATATTATAATGATGCTTATTTGTTTATTTTAAAAATGATAAAATTCATCATAACTCTGGATCCCACTGAAAATAATCATCACTAACAATAATAATGATTAAATTTAATATTCAAAATAAAATAAAACAATATTAATAATATAATTTTTAAAATAAAAATAAATAATATTAATAATATAATTTTTAAAAACAATATGGCCAAAATATAATAATCGTTTATTTAATTGTGAATTAATTTTTTTTTCCCTCCATGTCTCTTTTTATGTGGGGGAATGAGTAGACCAACCATGACAACTTGGCACTCATTTCAACTTTGCACCTATTTCAACTTGAAGACAATTTCCACCGACCTTACTTTAGTGATATGATATAGGTCCATCATCACATCACCTTTATATTATTAAAATCAACCTCCATGTTCTAATGGAAGGATCTCAAGAGTCTACACATCACTTAGGCCAATCTCATCAAGCAATTTGTTACAAGTCCATCAAAAGCCTTTTGACCAACTGAACGATGAACAGAAGCAGCATAAGATTCCCTCTGATGACATGGACCCAAAACCAAATTTGAGTGTGACGTGGCATGGAAAAAGCTGCCCAGTCATATAGTTTCTGACTTTGTGTGTGGGTCTTATTGTGGAAAAGGCAGATTCATTCGGCATAAATAATAGTAAATATTTAATTGTCCAGGGATATTAAACAAGCCGGAAAACTATAGTTGGAATAATTATTAAAGTAAAATAGTTGGGCCGTGGGCCCACTCAGCCGCGTATCCAGGCTGGCAAGCCAGATGCGTAGTCGTGAACACATCCTATGGACAGTGTGGGTCCCAGACATGGCCGTCCAGGCTGTCGTGCAGTCCACGTGGGGCCCCCTAGCTTTTCGAGGGGCGGCCTGACAGCTCACTCTGTCCAGGACACCTTTGCCTTGATTCGTATTTTCCGACGGAGATGAAATCATGACGGTCGGTGGATCTCTGACACGGCACTGCCCCCACCGTAAAATTGCCGACTCCTTTCAGTTTTGAAAAGACCGTTGTGCTGGTTTCCATTCAAATTCAAATATTCTGTTCAGGTCTGGGAATCCGTGAGTTTTTTAACGTTTATTTTGGGTTGAAATCTCAGTAGAATTTAGCTGAGAATGCCCGAAAGTTTTTGCCGAAATCCAACTAAAATCGGGGGATTTCTTTTTCAAAAATAACTGAATTGCACATAGCCATTGGCCAACATACAATGATAGCCTTGTTCGCGGGAAAGGGAACTTCCTTCTCGTTTTCCGATGTATACCATCCCCGCTTTTGTTTTTTTATCACGACGGATCCCGGCGGTATCTTCGTTTCAGTATTTTCAACCTTTTCATCACTATAGAGAAGAAGCGAATCTTCGTTTGCAGTATAAATAGCCCTACCCGGACACATGAATTGTAGGATTTCAACTGCGAAACAACCCCACCCATCAAGCGTCTGATCTGATCGAGTGGATTTCCGTTTGAATTAGCAGATCCAATTTCTTTATCAGCGTGTATAAAGATCCCGAATTCCTAGAACATGGCCAGTGTTGAGGTAGATCAATGAGGCTCTGCATGTTGGCATTGCCATTTTATGTTTAGTATCAATTTTCTTTTCATAATTTTGCTTTTGATTGATTGATCTGTAGTGATATCTATGGATCCCTACTTCAATTTAAATTTGCATAGACCAAAGGCTTTACCCGATATGGGGTAATCCCGTGATGGATTATTTGTTTGTGCAGGTTGCTAGCGCGCCAGCTGAATTAATTGCACGCGAAGAACAAGTGAAACCCGTAGAGGAAGCTGTGAAGGTTACCGAGATCGAACCCACGACCGAAAAGGCTACTGAAGAAGAAGTTCCTGCCTCCAGTCCTGCTGAGGAGGTTCCCGCGGCCGAGAAAACAGTCGATGAAAGCCCTGCCACGGTAGAGAAATCTGCAGAGGAATTGACTGTAACACCGC
>ML790628.1:251721-269010 GCA_009831015.1 Picea engelmannii | reverse complement strand
AATTATTTCAATAATAAATTTAATGGATAAATTAGAAGTGGGTTAACCCTAAAATAAGGAAAGTGGGCCAAGTGACCTAGAAGATGTTTTTAAGGAAGCTACTTGGAGAGTATAATTAAGAGGCAAGGCTCTCTCATTTTAATCAAACTTGAGCATGTTGAATATATATAGGTGTATGAGGTAACCAAGGATATCTAAGCCAAATTTCCATGGGAAAGTGAAGAAAATAAGGCTGAAATGCAAGGAAGGATAAATTCTTTTGATGGTGCTTTCTAAGGTATGTTATTTACAGGTGATCTCACCATTTTCGCTATAAATGTTTTTCTATAATGATTCAGACCGTGAAATTTCTATGCCATTGAAAAAACATACCCAAGTATATGTGGTAAAAAATTCAGCTTGTGGTTTATTGTATTTTTGGAGTTACACTCCGTGGAAAATAGGGTTTGTGGCTAGTCCTGAAACTAGACAAAAACAAGTGATTCGGGTAAAAACGTCACAACTTCTTCATAAAAGATCCAAATTAAGTGAGACAAAATGTGTTAGTTAGGGTATTGTCTTTAGTATTCTATGTAATATTTTAGGATCAATTCAATGAATATTTTGTGTGGGGCACTCTCTACAAGGTCACTCTCTAGAATAAGCCAGAATTCAACAAGGTATGCCATTTTTGCTATAACACCTTTTCTGAGAGGTTCCAAGTAGTGAAACCTGAAGGAATTGCATAAAAAATAATGAAGAACATTGTGTATTCTTTCATATCTTTATACATTACAGGTTCAAAGTTATGATTACTTCAATCTAGGGTTGTTGACTAATCAAAACTAGGCATGTGAGACTAAAGAAAAGTTTGATGAAAATGTTAGTCTCTTGTTGTTAAAGTTAAGGAAGGTTTGCAGGAATGTGATCATACACACCAGGTCTATTACAGAGCTACAAATGATATTTGGATGATGAAATTTATGAGGGCTTTTGGTTGAGGTACATGTTGAGTACATGGTTGAGACAAGTAGTTGATGAGTTGGCACATACATGAGGTGTATAGTTGATGATGTTGGTACATATTAATGAGTCATAGTTGATGATTAGTTGACACATTACTGGTACATACTTGGTACATGGTTGGATGCACTTGTTTATGGTATAGGTTGATTACAGGTTGTTTGGTACAGGTTGGTGCATGGTTGATGCACTTGTTTATGGTACAGGTTGATTACAGGTTGAGGTATAGGTTGATGCATGGTTGATGCATGGTTCAAATTTATTGGTACAGGTTTACAATGGTATATCTCATAGTGATAGTGTGACAATGGTTCCATCATTCTACTTCTACTTCAGGGTGGTAGTACGGGGCAAGGACGGGTGGTTGTATCCACCTTCCGGTTGTAGCTGGAGAACATAGGGGGTTGTAGCTTCCTTCTGGTTGTAGCCAGAGAATTGGGGAGTTGGAGATTCCCTCAGGTTGTAGCCTGAGAAACTAGGGGGTTGGAGCCTCCTTCTAGTTGTAGCTGGAAAACAAAGGAAGTTGGTGATCTAATCAATGTAATTCTTCAAGACATATAAGAAAAAACATTATGTGGTTTTCTCTCGATTTGGGTTTCCACGTAAAACACTGGTGTACTATGTATGTGTGTGATTGTTTATTTCTTACTACTCATTATTGGATAATAATTATACATTGATATAACATTTGAAGAAAAATGATTATAATTATGATATTACTGATTCACCCCCCCTCTTAGTAATCCAACAACCCTATCCCCATTGAATATGGGCAATATTCCCAGAGGGAGGTTGGTAAATTGATGTTGATCTTCTTCTAAGGCCAAGGCAATAGTTCTTGGATTTCGTCATTGATTTCATTGTATTTTATCATTCTTTCTTTCATTTTTTGTATTTTCATGATCATCCATCCCATTATATTTTTCTCCAGGAGGATATTGAAGTGAAGATGGATTGGGTGATAAGAATGTAAGGGAGTCAGACAATCTTGGGATCATTAAAATTTAAGACTTAAGATTTTAGGTTTGTTCATGAAATTTATTTATGATTCTTGTCAAGGGACCTTTGAAAAATCTTGAGGTGGCCAAATTAAAGAATCTTGACCATCTTGTTGGGGTGGAATTTCTTCCTATTATCAGGTTGGTCCTTCTTGATCGGATAAAACTTTCCAATATTGCTCAATTTTTGCTCGACTTGTTACTGTCTACAAAGACAAATCATATAACTAATTAAAAATGTTTCTTAGATATTCTAAAATAATGGGAATGAGAGGCTGCACTAGATTTGGATGAGTCATTCAAAAAATAGAGTCACCGGTAAGGTTCTTGGTTTATGAAAAGGATTCACAATCAATGTTCGTTCGATCTTCCCTAGTGGATTTGCCAAAAATGTTGAGCTATTTTCTTGTCAAGGACAAGAGTGAATGTCACAAGGTATTCTCATGGAAATGGAGATACCCTCTACTTTTATATAGAGGTGTTTAACCTCTCTTTATCACTCATATGAAAATAATATCATGGTCGTGGATAACCGATTTTCCATTCATCAAACATTTAATGACTCTAAGTGGAACAGGAAATGAAACACATAAAGATAAAATATTTCATGGTAATAGTTTGACACAAGAAAAATAAGAGAATTTTTTCATTCCACCATAACCATTTCCCATATCATATCAAGAGAAGGAAAAACATTTGAAGAAAAACATACAAAAAATTCAACAACACAAATTGTCCTTTATAGATAACTTTGAACGATTTTATACCATTCATAATATAAGGATGTATAGGAAACACATACTCGAGATTTCATTCTTTAATAAATGTTGAAAACCAAAAAATTCATGAGCTCCAAAATATCTCTTTGTGGAGTTTAAATAAAATAATAGATACAAATTTATTGTTCAAGATCAAATAAAATGTGTGCAAAATCAACAATACATAATATCTATGATACTTAAATGAGAAAATATGAAATGTGTTCATCCTATAGGACTGAGATGGGGATATTTTGGACCATATAATGAAAAGAGGTAACCTGGAAGACAAAAGGAGGCAGTGAGGAATCAAACTTACACACAGAAGAAAAGACAAGGGAAATTCTTCAGGCAAAACTAATACTAAAAAAAATGGATGTGGGGAATGGTGTGTCTGATGCCTTCTTTCTTGTTGATATATGTTAAATAAGTATCTGCACTGCAACAATAATTGATGTAACCATTTCTTGAATCTTGAATATCATTCTGGTTTATCTATTTTTTCTAATGCCCTCTTTAGCAATTCTTCAATATAGTCTCGTAAGAGGCTATGGTTATGCCCTATTTAACATTAAGCCCGAATAAATTGTCTTCAATTTAATTCAACATGGTGCACTACTATTATGCAATAGCCTCTTGGTCTTCATTCTCATTCACAAAATTGACCATCCAATGTCTAATTTCATCTTCTAGGAAATTAAATATGTCATCAAACTTGGTTCCCCATGCAACTTTTAGTATACCTAAATATGGTTCCATATGATCTCTAGTCAATACCATTGAATCCATTATCAAGGGTAGACCTTGAAGTTCCTTCACAAATCAGCCACCTTTGGAAAAAGTGTACTTCTCCTTCCTTCGAGAGTGTCACAACTAGTTATCAATTGTCAGACGGTATATATCCTACTAATATGATGCAGGAGCATTGCCAACAAAACAAGTCAGCAAAGCAGAGGACAGCTAGAAATGCACCACCGCACATTTTGAGAATGTTTTGAATTTGAAAAGATAAAACATTAATGTAATATCTGGGAAGATATTTTTTATTTTATGGTTTGGAGATTGTAACACAGATCTTGAGTGGTTTCTCTCATCTGTTTGTTGGAGGCAATTAATGTAATAAATGTAAAGTAGTTGCAGAGCTTTTAATTTGATTAGATAGTTGGAGTTGTAGGAGGGAAAACTCTAGAAATCTCCCTCGTATGTATTGTATTGTAAGATGATTCTCATTGTAAGAGTTTTAGAGAAAGAGAATAGGAGAGGAGAGCAGAATATAGATTGTAGAAGATTGTATAAGCAAATAGTTGATGCTATAGAACCCATGTACAGATGCACTTGGATTAATATAAGAAATCTTGATCCAACTTCATGGTGTTTATGAATTATGTTTACATGTATTGAATGGTATGTTTACAGTTTTCTTATATGCTCTATTATGAATTTGTTTCAATCATCTGTGTATGTATGATTTCATGTTGAATGCGTGAAGTCTGTAAAAGGGAGAGTATGTGTTTCAATTGTTTCTCATCCTGGCAATTCCTGCAAGGAGTGCAGCAAAGGTCCACAAGGAGTGCGTTGACAAGATTCTGAGTTTTACCTCACAAAATCTCAGGAGAGATATCGTTGTTCTCATACCAGCAGAAGTGTGAGTATAGCATAGAGTCATGCAAGGTGTGTGTAGGCCAGTTGAAGTCTTAGACTTTTCCAACCCAGTGAGTGGTTGAAGAGATACTATCGCAAGGAGTGCACAGAACTGAGAAGTTCAGATAATCAGAGATTATCGTGAAGCTACAAGGAGTGCCGACAGGATTCCCTATAATTCTCGAGTTTTCAGAAAGAACCAAGCTCAAAAAGGATAGAGGCTTCGAATATTTCGAAGAAAGACAAGGGTTGAAGTCACCTCAAAAAAATCAAGCTCAGAAGGAGGCGTCGAGTTATTTGGCCAGGAGTATCGAGAACTCGAACAGATGGTTGGAATTCTTAGAAGGAGACCTATCGATTCATCGTGGACCATTGGATCCAGTGGACCAGTGGAGAAGTTAAGGTTAGTGTCTGTCAACACTCACAAGCTCGGGAGGAATAATCACCATTATATCTAGATTAACGGGAGTCGTTTATCTTGTGATTTCGGATTTCGTCACTTTAGGAGTTGGAGTGTGGAGAAGGTCGTGACTTGGAGGTCTTGAATTATAAAATCCATATACACGAAATTCTGATACAATTTGGACTATTAGATTGTGGGAAGCTCAAGGCTGTCGATTTGAAGAGAATAAGTCACGAGTTCAGACTTTGGGAAAGGGAGAAGAGGTTGCATCGTGAACTCACGAGTCATGAAATCCCAACGTGCTCGGAGGTGGACCCTAGGATGTGACTGAGGTCATATGGTTGAGGCATAAGGGAGGATCTGAGGAACCATTAGCCCATTCTAGCATTTTAGGGATTGAAGGAGTTAGAGGGACTCATAATAGGAATTGTGAAGTCGTGAAACCCAAAACACCTTTTCGGGTGAAGACCATGGTCACACCGGTTGGTCACGTGGAGTGGAAGATCACTCCTTGTTCTTTTTTGCGTAGGCATAAAACCTAGAAGGACATGTGTTTATATTTGTGAAGGTTCCTGTGGGAACTAAAGAGCCATTCCAGCTCAAGGGAATAGAACGATCCAAGACCAGGAAGTCACGCAGAACCTACTGAGGTAGGGGTGTTTCATTAGGTGGTATCAGAGCTTACAATCATTGTTTTCTATAAGCAAGGGAGAGAAAAGGCAAGTTGTGATTTGAATTCTGCGTGGAACAGATTTAAACAATGTCACCCAGAAGAGGTGAAGAGAGACCAATGCTCGATCCAGCTGTGGAAAGGAAAATGAGAGAAATTCGTGCTCGATTGGATGTTATGGAGACAACACATAGACAGATAACTGATACTAGAGATATCAGTGAGGCCAAAAGAGAAAATGAGGTTGGAGTCGAAGATGCTATAGAGGAACGTTTATTCAAAGCTATTGCAAGAATAGGGGCCAGAGAAAAAATGGACATCCCAATGTATGAAGGAAACTTAGACGTTGAGGAGCTTCTAAATTGGTTTAGAGGTCTGGATAAATACTTCAACTATGAGGATATCGAAGAAGATAAGAAAGTTAAACATGTTGTTACTAGACTGAAAGGGCATGCAACACTGTGGTGGGATGAACTGTAGGCTGAAAGGCATTGCAAAGGAAAAAAACGAATCAAAATCTAGGATAGGATGGTAGAAAAGATTAAATCCAAGTTTATACCCCGATATTACCAAATTAACTTGTTTTGAAGAATGCAAAATTTGAGACAGAAGGGGATGACAATGAAGGAATAAATAGAAGAATTTTACAGACTCAACATCAGGGCAAGTTGTCATGAGAGTGATGATGAAAAATTTTCCAGATACATGAATGGCTTGAGATATGAAATTCAAGATGAGATGAGCATGGTAACAATCAGAAATGTGGAAGATGCTTATCAAATTGCTTCAAAGGCTGAAGTAAATTTGGTCAGAAAGAAAGGTCAAAGGGGCAGAGGTAGAATTCAGAGCAGAAGCAAAGAAATTGCCCAGGACATAGTACATAAGCCCAAGGATGAAGAAAAGAAACCTCATAACCACCCAGAAAGGGGAGGAAGTTCACAAGGAGGACAGTATGCCGATAGGAACACTTTTCCTCGAGCAAGAGGAAGAGGAAGAGGCAGTGGTGGTGAAATAAAGTGTTTTGTCTGTGGAAAGATCAAACACAAATATTTTGAATGTCCCAACAAAAAAATGGATGGAGTAGGTGAAGCTCACATTTCATAACCACAAAGGCGAAATGTTGAGGCAAAAGATGCAGAAGGTAGAAGATCCTTGATGATGAGGAAAGTTCTCTTGAAGCCAGATAAGGAGATAGAGAATCCAGTCCAGAAGAGAAATTTGTTTAGAACTTCTTGAAAGACCAAGGATAGGGTATGCAAGGTAATTGTGGATAGTGGAAGTACATATAATCTAGTATCCACAGAAATGGTGGAGAAGCTAGAATTGGAGACAGTTAAACATCCGAGCCCATACAAGGTTTCGTGGTTGCAAAAAGGACATCAGGTAACTGTCACTAAATAGTGTTTAGTTGAATTTAAGATAGGGGGATATAGATATGAGATTTTATGTGATTTTATTCCCATGGATGTCTATCATATTTTGTTGGGGAGACTGTGGAAATATGACATGAATGTTGTTCATGATGGAATAAAGAGCACGTACACCTTGGAGAAGAATGGTAGGACGCATATGTTGCTTCTGATTGAATCCAAGAGGGTGAAAGAAGAAGCAAGAAACACTATACTTATCATGAGTGGGAAGGAACTTCTGGATGAAGTCAGGAAAGAAGAAGACATGTAGTTTTCTTTGGTGAGAAAACCTAGAGTCATATTAACTAGTACTTCGATAGATGATATACCTGAGGAAATTCAGGAAATGCTTGAGAATTTAGTTGATATAGTGGTGGAATATTTACCTTGTTCGTTGCCTCCCATCAGGATTATAAGCCATCACATTGAACTTATACCAGGAGCAAGTTTACCAAGAAAATCAGCATACAGATTGATGTTGCAGGAGAACGAAGAGGTCAAGAAGCAAGTCCAGGGTTTGATGGACAAAGGGTTGATAAGAGAAATCTTGAGCCCATGCATTGTACCAACAATGTTAATTACAAAGAAGGATGGTGGATGGAGAATGTGTGCAGACTCGAGGGCTATTAACAAGATCACCATCAGGTATAGATTTCCTTTACCTAGGATGGATGACTTGATGGATTGCTTGAGTGGAGCATTTTTTTTTTTTTAAATTGATTTGAAAAGTGGATATCATCAGATTAGAATGAGGGAAGGTGATGAATGGAGGACAACATTCAAGATGAATGAAGGGTTGTATGAATGTCTTGTCATGTCATTTGGTTTGACGAATGCGCCAAGTACTTTTATGAGATTAATGAATGAAGTCTTGAAGGATTTCATTGGAAAGTTTGTAATTGTGTATCTTGATCATATAGTGATCTTCAGTAAGACCGAGGAGGAACATTTGAGACACCTAACTCTAGTGATGACGAGGTTGCAGCAAGAGAAATTGTTGATAAATTTGAGGAAGTCATCTTTCATGAAGAAACAGCTTGTTTATTTGGGTTTTGTGATATTTTAGAATGAGTTGAATATGTATCCTGAGAAGGTAAAAGAAATCAAAGAATGGTCATCGCCGAGGAATATCTTTGAAGTCAGAAGCTTCCATGGACTAGCTAGTTCTTACAGGAAGTTCATCAGAAATTTTAGTGGAAGTTTTTCACCAATGATGGACACAGTCAAGAAAAGACATAAATATTTTCATTGGACAGAGGAAGCAGAGAAAAGTTTCAAGTTGTTAAAGGAGAATATCACTGGATAGCCAGTTCTATCTTTGCCATATTTTAGTAAGACATTTCAAGTCAGATGTGATGCAAGTGGATTCGTAGTTGGAGAAGTCTTAAGTCAAGACAATAGACCAATTGCATACTTTAGTGAGAATCTGAACGATGCCAAGATGAAATATTCCACGTATGACAAGGATTTTTATGTAATCATACAGGCGTTGAAGAAATGGAGGCACTACTTCATTCCAAGAGAGTTTGTTTTGTACAATGACAACCATGCTTTACAATTCATAACCAGATAGGAGAAACTGAACCAGAAACATGTGAAATGTGTTGAATTTATGCAAAACTTTACTTTTGTTATAAAGCACATTTCTGGAACTACAAACAAGGTTGTTTATGCATTGAGCAGAAAATGTTTGATTGTACAGGAGTTTCGTGTGAAGACCTTAGGTTTTGATAGCCTTAAGGACATGTATAGAGATGATTCATATTTTAAAGATGCTTATGAAGAATGTGAGAATCCTATTCTGAGAGACAGAAGCCAATGGATTGAACTTAATCCAGGATGGATTATTATTCAAAGGAAATCAGTTGTGTATCCCGAAGAGTTCTATGAGAGAGAATCTTCTAAAGGAAAAACATAGTGACGGATTGGCTAGACATTTCAGCCATGATAAGACATTTGCACAACTGACCAGTTTATATTATTGGTCGGGAATGAGGACAGATGTCAAGGAGTTTTTCAACAGGTGTATAATTTTCCAGCATGCAAAGGGAAAAAGACATAATACAGGATTGTATCAACCATTGCTAGTACCAGAGAGGCTGTGGGACGTGGTAAGCATGGATTTTGTGTTAGGAATGCCTAGGACATAGAGGGGTTGTGATTATGTATTCTTGGTAGTCGACATATTCTAAAAAATGACACATTTTATTCCATGTCAAAAAACCAGTGATGCAACGCACATTGCAAACCTTCTTTTCAAAGAAGTTGTTTGACTTCATGGTTTACCCAAGAGTATTTCTTTATATCGAGATACCAAATTTGTTGATCATTTCTTGAGGACACTATGGAAGAAGATGAGGACAAATTTAACTTTTAGCTCAGTGTATCACCCTCAGACAGATGGAAATACTGAGGTAGTAAATCAAATCTTGGGAGACTTGTTGACGAGTTTAGTAGCTTAACATCATAGTTAGTGGGATCAGATTCCGCCGCATGCGGAATTTGCATATAATGAATCACCTAACAGAAGAACATGAAAAAGTCCATTCCAGATAATGTATAGAATGCATCCAAGAGGAGTATCCGAGTTGAGATACTTGGAGTAGAATGAGTTCAAAAGTGCTAGAGCAGAGGATTTTGCAGCAGAGATGTAAGAGCTCCACAGGAAGATTAAAGAGTGGTTGCAGAGTTCCAACCAGGAATACAAGCGCAAGGAAGATAAACAAAAAAGAGAGATTCAGTTCGAAGTGGGATATTTGGTCTTATCACATCTAAGAAAGGAAATATTCCCAAGGGGAACGTATAATAAACTGAAAATGAAAAACATAGGACCGTGTAAAATTTTGAGAAAAATTGAGGCAAATGCTTATGAAATAGAATTGCCAGATGGTGTAGGAATTTCACCCATATTCAACATAGCATATATGTATCATTACAGAGAAGATGAAGTAGGAAGAGAAGAGAATAAAAATTAATTTCAGTGGGTCAAACAGATGCTAGTAGCTGAAAATCCGCAGATGGAAAAGATCATTGATTAGAGAGTTAGCAAGAAGACCTGGAGAAAGACGTATTTTGAATACTTGGTAAAATGGAAGGGACACCCGATTGAATATGCTAGTTGGGAAAGAGAACAAGATATTCAAAAACATGGACAAACGGTGCAAGAGATCATGAACAAGAGTTCATGAAATTTTCAGCCAAAGGAGTTGTGATGTAGGAGCATCACTAATAAAGCAAGTCAGCAAAGCAGAGGACAACTGAAAATGCACCAGTGCACATTTTGAGAATGTTTTGAATTTGAAAAGGTAAAAAATTAATGTAATATCTGGGAAGATATTTTTGATTTTATGGTTTGGAGATAGTAATGCATATCTTGAGCGGTTGCTCTCATCTGTTTGGTGGAGGCAATTAATGTAATAAATGTAAAGTAGTTGTAGAGCTTTTAATTCGATTAGATAGTTAGAGCTGTAGGAGGGAAAACTCTAGAAATCTCCCTCGTACGTATTGTATTGTAAGGTGATTCTCATTGTAAGAGTTGTAGAGAAAGAGAATAGGAGAGGAGAGCAGAAGATAGATTGTAGAAGATTGTATAAGAAAATAGTTGATGCTATAGAACCCATGTACAGATGCACTTGGATTAATATAAGAAAGCTTGATCCAACTTCATGGTGTTTATGAATTATGTCTAAATATATTGAATGGTATGTTTACAGTTTTCTTATATGCTTTGTTACACATTTGTTTCAATGTTGTGTGTATGTATGATTCCATGTTGAATGCGTGAATTCTGTAAAAGGGAGAGTATGAGTTTCAATTGTTTCTCGTCTTGAGAATTCCTGCAAGGAGTGCAGCGAAGGTCCACAGTGAGTACATTGACAAGATTCTGAGTTTTACCTCAAAAAATATCAGGAGAGATACTGTTTTTATCATACTAGCAGAAGTGTGAGTATAACACAGAGCCGTGCAAGGTGTGTGCAGGCCAGTTGAAGTCTTAGACTTTTCCAACCCAATGAGTGTTTGAAGAGCTACTGTTGCAAGGAGTGCACAGAACTGAGAAGTTTAGATAATCAGAGATTATCATGAAGCCACAAGGAGTGTCGGAAGGATTCTCTAGAATCCTCGAGTTTTCTAAAAGAACCAAGCTTAGGAAGGATAGAGGCTTCAAAGAGTTTGAAGGAAGACAAGGGTGAAGTCACCTCGCAAAAATAAAGCTCAGAAGGAGGCGCCGAGTTATTTGGCCAGGAGTATCGAGAACTCGAAAAAATGATTGAAATTCTCAGAAGGAGAGCTACCAATTCATCGTGGACTATTGGATCCAGTGGACCAACGAAGAAGTTAAGGCTGAGTGTCTATCAACACTCAAAATCTTGTGAGGAATAGTCACCATTATATCTGGATCAATGGGAGTCGTTGATCTTGTGATTTTAGATTTCGACATTTGGGGAGTTGGAGTGTGGAGAAGGTCATGACTTGGAGGTCTTGAATTACGAAATCCCGATACGTGAAATTCCGATACAATTTGGACTGTCAGATCACGGGAAGCTCAGGGCCTTTGATATGAGGAGAAGAAGTCGTGAGTTCGGACTACGGGAAAGGGAGAAGAGGTTGCATCGTGAACTCACGAGTCACGAAATCCTGACACACTCGGAGGTGGACCCCAGGATGGGACTAAGGTCATATGGTTGAGGAATAAGGGAGGAGTTGAGGACCCATTAGCCCATTCCATCATTTCAGGGATTGAAGGATTCAGAGGGACTCACAACAGGAATCGTGAAGTCACAAAACTCGAAACACCTTTTCGAGTGAAGACCGTGGTCACATTGGTTGGTCACGTGGAGTGGAGGTTCACGCCTTGTGCTTGTTTGCGTAGGCGTAAACCCTAGAAGGACCTGTGGTTATACGTGTGAAGGTTCTTGTGGGAACTAAAGAGCCATTCTGGCTCAAGGGAATAGAATGATCCAAGACCTAGAGGTCACACAGAACCTGCTGAGGTAGGGGTGTTGTGTCATAATCCAACCAACCTATATTCGATTTAATATATTTTTGGAAGGAAAGTATTATTTCCACCTTGTAAGGTCATCCACACTTGATATTCTTTCCACAAAGGTACTTTCTACATTTTTATAAAAGTGCTCATCATTCTTTAAGGGAAATGATATTTTCTGTCATGACACCTACATCCATAGCAATATCCCAAGCTTCCATGATTATGCCAATTCATTTATTTATGTTCTTATCCACATATTTTTTTATTCCCATTAATAATTTATAAAACTTTGTGACCTTGGATCTTGATCTACACCCTTCTTCAAGAAATTCATCCAGGATCGTTACCGATAAAGGCTCTACAAATAATGGCCTTGGGATTAAGGAAAGATCAAGCTCGCTTATTATTTTCTTCAATTTTTATTTTTCTATATTCTATTCAGCTATTGAGTGAGTCAATGATTCACCCATGGCTTGATGAAATCTAAGAACCCGTGAGGGAATCAAAACTTTAAATTCTATCTTAGAGCTCCACTTTCCTATCACCCTTTTTTTATTTTAGATTAACTCTCTCAATATATAGATTCATAGACTATTTATAATATTTATCATGATATAGATTCACACAATATTCCTCATAAATAGTTAGTATATCACAGGCCAACTCCTCTCTAATTAGTTTACTTTCACCTATTTTCATTGTGGCCCATTAGGGAAATTCATTAACCTCATCAACTTCCATATCTACCACATTTACTTCCAAACACCCAAGTTATTTAGTGTTACCTCCAATTGAATTTATTTTCCTATTCAAAAGAGGAGTAACTTTATGGGTTATCTTGAATTAATGTCAAGGGGAGTCCCTATCCTATCCATCACCCATACATACTTCATTATTATCTCTTCTTTATACATTAGAATCCTAATTTTTATGACCAGAAGAGGAACGCTTATGGGAGTTATGAATAGAACCACCATCTGTATTAGTCATGGATCTACCCCTCTCTTTGTGTTGAGGATGTTTGACTTCATCTTGGAGAGGGGCCTTATTCACGCAAAAGTTTGAACTTTCTTGTGTATTTACATCGTAGTGAGTGAATTGATTATTATTTTTGTTAGGATTAGTTTTATTTTTTGTGGCTACCCCCTTGGATTCAACATGTGTATGTTCATTATCATTGGTTCCCTCTGTGATTTCCTCTTTCTTAGTAAAAATTTAAAGATAACCAATTGAAACCATCTGAGCCATGAAAACACCTTCAAGATAAAAATCCTTCCATGCTTTGTCCTCTTTAATATTAAAGGAATCAAATAATATAGCCATCTCATCCAGGCTATATGAACTTTTAACTAAAATATCAATAATTTTGAAAGGCATGGGGATTAAGTGTCACTTTCTATTTTTATATAAAATCACATACTACATTATGTATTGTCTACATAGTTCATAAACAAGAAATTTGTCCCATATAAAATGGGGAAGAAGGAATTTCCCTTCAAATACAAATGTCCTTATGTATGTGAATTCATCTTCAAATATACATCTCCCTTCCCCACAAGAAATCCTACAACTGCCTCTATTAGACTAGTTGGTTCCATATTGGTAAGCATACTTTTACATTATCCAACAAAGGAATCTTGGATTTCATAGAAATCAAATGGTTAGCAAGAACAAGATGAGAGGTCATGAATAACCTCTTGGTATGAATGAAGATTGATATCTTGTGGGAAATATCATTATTTATAATCTAGGCCCAGTCGTAAATTTCAGTTACTCGTAAAGAGAAATGAATAATGTACATGACTACCTGGGTACATAAGCAATTGATTCTTGACCCTCCAAGCATGCAAATATCCATGTGAATTCCCTATATTTTTGTGCCAACATGCGAACATTAATTTAAATGGATTTAGTGAGTTTGAAAGGAGGTTGAACCAAAAACTCCTTTAGAAAACTTATCCCACCATCATGAGCGCCCCAAAAAGACTCTACCTTGGAGAGTTTGAGGGCTCTGTGACACGTCGAATATCACAACATCCTTCTAAATTTTTTTGTATTCAAAGGGATACAAGTGGTTCCTCTTTCCTTTAATTTGATAAATGGGTGCTCATAATCAAATTTTCTAGCACACTATGCAACCAGTTCTTTGAAATCAAATACTTTGGGCGTGAACCCAACCTTGGCTATCTTGGACATCCTCACTTTTCTTATAAGCTTCGTTTTCAGGGAAACCTTACAATTCCACTTATAAGCAATAAACCACTGGAATTCTTGTCTTTCACGAGCTAGTGAGTTTTTCGTATCTCCATAGAATGACTCTCTCATTTTATTCTTTGATGTCTCTTTCACTTTTAATATTCTTAGGTAAATGTGAGGATTACATGTATAAATTAGATTTTTTTCCAATAGGCACCTGAATAGTCATTAATTAGGGATCAATCCCATTGTTCAAAATCCCCCCCTCATACATTTGGTGTGTGTCATTCATTAGTGGTAGCTATCATTTGTGTACATAAGACTTCAAGGGAAATGTCTGAAAATTAATCCTCATTAAATAACAATAGTTTTTCTAATCGTGTGAAATATGCATGGAAGATGTGCTATGATTACCATGAAAATATGAGTCACACCCTATGCGGGATATGGGATGCATTCATACTAATGTGGAATGCAGGATGTGGGAGGAAAGGTCAAGTGTAATTCTTGTGCATCATACTCAAAGTTGTTGGGTAAAAAGGATAAGTCAAAATTTGTGGGTTGCAAGACACAGGGATAACTATACAAGATGCACTACAACAAAACAAGCCATTAGCACCTAGAATAACGTCGTAATTTAGTGTATTTGAGTGCATGAATTGGGATGATTGGATGGTGCAAAACCTGGAACTAAATGGATTTTTTAGTTGGGCATCAGGTTAAGCATTGGGTTTATCTCATGGTTTAGCGCCTAATTTAGCTCATGGTTTAGCACCTAGAATAGCTCCCAAAATAGTACCTAAAATAGCTCTGGAATTGGAAGTTTTCTCCTGGTGTAACATCTGGTTTAGTGCCTGATTTAGTGCCTAGTTTAGCTCCTGCTTTAGTGCCTATTATAGCTCCTGCTTTAGCGCCTAGTTTAGCTCTCGGTTTAGTGCCTAGATTAGCTCCCAAAATAGTGCCTAAATAGCGCCTAGATTAGTGCCCAGATTTCCTCCCAATCATGCTTCTTGTTTTTATTCTAGTGTAGCGTCGAAAATAAATTTTAGTTTGGCTTCCAATTTTATGCCAAGACGTGCTTCCATTATTGCATCTTTTTTTTCTTCTAAAATTGCTTCCAATTTTACTTCTTTTTTTGCTACTTTTTCTCCATAGGTAGTGCTAAGTTTTTCTTCTGGTTTGTCTTACATTGTTTCTTTTGGTTTGGCTTCCATTGTTTCTTCCATTTTTCTACCAAAAATCATTATTTTTTTGCTTCCAAAGTGCCACCACATTTTTCTCCTTAATTAGCATCGAAGTTTGCTTCCAGAATTTCTTCCTTGCTAGCTCCATGGTTTGATTCCTTTTAGTTCCAAGGTTTGCTTCCTTTTTAGCACTTGGTTTTTCTTCTGTTTAGATCCATGGTTTGCTTCCTTTTAGTGTTGGGATATTCTTCTTAATTAGCATCCAATTTTTGTTCTTGTTAAGCAACCAATTTAGCTTCCTACTTAGATCCAGAAATAGCTCCAAGTATGGATTCAAATTTAATGTCGAGTTTTACTTCAATTTTAGAGCCACATTTTGCTTCCATTTTAACAACTCATGTTACATCCTTTTTAGCTTCCATTTATTAAATTAACCTTTTTTATTTCAATTTAATTAGTCAAATATATCATGCCTCTTTAAAAACTTATATTATTATAGAGTAAGTCATATTGCATTTGAAGTATTTTATATGATAGCTTTTATAAAGAATTTTTAGAGAAATGGACATCCATACAAACTAACAACATCATTATACTTATTAAATATCCATATAAATAAAATATTCAACATACAATATATATATATATATATATATATATATATATATATATATATATATATATATATATATAATAATAATAATAATAATAACAAGATAATGATTATAACATGATCATCATCTATAATTAAAACTAGTCAAATATACCATTATTAGATAAGTATCATGTCAAACAACTTATATCTTTAATACTGATAATATCATCATCATATATAACTACAACAAGTGAAATTCAAATATGTCAGTAGATCAATAACATGTCAGAATGATACATAGCCAACAATCGACATAAGTCAAAATGATATATGTCCAAATGATATAAGTCAAAATGATAAATGATGCAACTCAAAACGATACATGTCAAAATGATACAACTCAATAATATTCTATTGCAGGTGAAAATGATACATATGATAGTAAACATGAAAAGAGGCATCATAACGATATATCATAAATGATCCATGGTGGAGTCTATATGATCAATGTCACTGGCTACTACCAACAACTAGGTCATCATCATCATCATTATATTGATCATCATCAATGTGGTCATCATCATCATCATTCACAATGTATTTTGCATCCACCTCATCATCATCATATCCTATGTCTGTATTAGACCAATTATAATTTGGATCTATCTCATGAGGATCAACTGGGTCTTTTGGAAGACCCGTGTTCTGCAAAAAACAACATCCAAAATGAAAAGTTATTATTTATTTCATGCAATATTTAATTTTTGTGTTATATTTCTAATATTACTGTTGGTCACTATAATTGCTTAATTAATTTTAAACAACTAAGTGAAACATAAATTATCAACCCAGGGAAGTCTTTTGTTTCAAAGATAACTGCGCACTATATATGCTCAATTCCAAAAGCAGCTTAGTGTTGTAGTAAAGAAACTTATACTAATCTTACTTGCTCAAACAAATTGAAGTTCTGTATTAAATCACAGGAAAGTAACTTTCCTATTGCAAACCTTTAAAGATCAATTTAAGAATCCTGGATTACATTTAAAATAATACTTGCAATGGGAAAGAACAACTATTCTGCAATCAGAGAACAGGACCCTTACTCTCAACAGAGACTTCAACATTAACACTCTTTCATGAAAACAACGATGCAGAAAACAATTAACTCTATTTGACAGAAAACAAAGCCACCTAGTTCCTTTCTTTCTAAGCAGGAGCTTTCAGCCTTACTTCTGTTTAGCACACTTGTGAAGTTGAGTTTTACAGAGAATAGAGCAGTCTGATCCCTTCCTTTCTGAGAAGAGATTACTAACCCAGTTTCTGGCTAGCATCAATGAAGATCTACAGAAAACAGGGTGTTTTGGTTCCTTCCTTTCTGAGTAGGAACCCTTAACCCTATCCCTGGCTAACCCACTTGCAGAGGGAAATGAAATCTACAGAGGACAA
>ML790628.1:220021-239956 GCA_009831015.1 Picea engelmannii | reverse complement strand
GATTACTAACCCAGTTTCTGGCTAGCATCAATGAAGATCTACAGAAAACAGGGTGTTTTGGTTCCTTCCTTTCTGAGTAGGAACCCTTAACCCTATCCCTGGCTAACCCACTTGCAGAGGGAAATGAAATCTACAGAGGACAATGTGTTGTGATTCCTTCTTGTCTGAGTAGGAACCCTTTAACCAATTCTCTAGCTAACACACTTGCTGAAGGAAATGAAACCTACAGAGGTCGAGGTAATTGAATTCCTTCCTGTCTGAGAAGGAACCTCTTAACCAAACCTTTGGCTAGCACACAGCAGGAAATGAAATCTACAGAGGACAAGGTGTTGTAATTCCTTCCTGTCTGAGTAGGAACCCTTTAACCAAACCCCTGACTAGCACACTTGCAGCAGTAAACAAATCCTACAGAGGGTATGATGTTCCAATTCCTTTCTGTCTGAGCAGGAAACTTTAATCAAATCTCTGCTAGCATGAAACCATCACACAAGATTGCTGATAAAAGAATCACAAATTCCATTCAAATAAACTAAGACATAGTCAGTAGTGTTCAGCAAAGCGAAGTTCATAAAACAGTGTTTCAGCACACGACAATAAACAAAGCATGGACATGAATTATACTAACACACTTCTAACTAATGGGTGAATCTTGTGATGAAGGTGGGCCCTCCCTTCTCACAAGATTCCCCTGGAACAGGAAATCTTAGAGACGAATAATCAAAGCAGTCTTATATTCATCTGTCGAAATATCATATTACAAATTGAAAGAATAGAATACGTCTCGCTTCTCTGGAGTTGCTTCAATACCAAAAACTTCGATATGTCGAATGGTGATTTCCTATGATTTAAAGAGGAAATCCCTTCGATACAATCATTACAATGCATCTCAATCCAATCCTAGATCAGATCTTCTTTCTAAATTAGCATAGGATGTCCTGATTTTATGCAACCAAATGTTGAACGAGGTATTGTTGTTACGGCTGGTGTAACAACTTCTTCTCATAGTTGTTGATGTTGTTTCAGCCACGTGAATTGCGCTCTAACTGTTGACTGCTGACTGTGGAGGCTTCCTTGTGTTTCAACATCGTCGGTTCTGGCAGTTCTTCTGTGTTTCAGCATCTGCAACTCTGGACTGTGTGATAGCTCGTGTTTCAGCATCTTGCAACCTCGGACTGTATGGTTGCTCCGTGTTTCATCATCTGCGATCTCGAGCTGTGTAGCAGCTCCGTGTTTCAGCATTTGCGACCTCAGACTGTGTAGCAGCTCCGTGTTTCAGCATCGGTTCTGTGTTTCAGCAATAGGCTTTGAATGCAAATCTGCGGTTTTGGACACTTATGCATTTCTAATCAATGGTTAAGTACAAAAGTAATGTAAAATATTATGCAAAACAGATTAAACGTGTAGTAATGAGAAAGGACGTTGTATACCTTTGAGATGATCAGACAAAGTGATAGTATAGGTTCAAATATGGATGATCAAGGGTATAATAATGGAAAAAAATATAGGCAAAAAGGTGCATAGTGTGGTCCTAACAATTACAATGTATGAAACAAAACCATAATCATATTACATCATATCAAAGTGCACATACAATAATAAAATTTCAAATAAGTTACAAATAAGATGTCAATCCAATGATGTAAAACATGCAACAATTCCAATAAACGTTAGTAAAGATCATAAAAAAAATTGTTATACATTTTAACTATCAATTGTAAAGTCTATTACATAACTGTAACTTCCAACCCTCTCCATTTTGTGCTATATATGATTATGTTTTCCTCTAAAATATTTTGAGATTTAACTGGTCTATATATCTTCTTCTCTTATATTTCACAAATGAATATTTTTCTAGGACATTTTGGAACTGTAATATGCTTCAAAGGTCCTTTGAGAATTAACTAGTTTATAGATAATTATGAATATGCTCTTGATACTTATTCAACTAGACCACATCCAAATGTCAATCCTTCCAAAGAAAAAATTCAATACATCAAGCCCCAAAGGATTGAAAATTATGAGAGAAATTTAATAAAAGGTGTCAAGGTGTATTACATTGCCTTTCCTTTCCATGCCATGCCATGTCATGTCATGCCTTTCCATTCCATGTCTTACCTTTCCTTGACAAGTCATTCCATGTAATGCCTTTCCTTTCCATTTATTTCCATGCCATGCCTTACCTTGTCATTCCATGCATTTCCTTCCCTTTTCATGCCATGCATTTCCTTCGCTTTTCATGCCATGCATTGCATTTCCTTTACATGCCTTTCCTTTGCATTCCTTTCCTTTCCATGCATTGCCTTTCCATGCCATGCCATGCCATACCATTCCATTCCTTTCCATTCCATGCCATGCCATGCCATGCCTTCCTATCGTATGGTATGCCTTTCTATTCCATGCCTCTCCATACCATGCCTTGCATTCAATTCCCATGCCTTGTATTTCCATACCATGCCTTTCCATATCATTCCTTGACATGCCATGCCATGTGTTGCTTCTGCATTCCTTTCCATGCCATGCATTTCCTTGTCATTCCATGCATTTCCTTCCCTTGTCATGCCATGCATTTCCTTTTCTTTCCATGTCATGGCATGCCTTGACTTTGCATTCCTTGCCTTTCCATGTATTTCCTTTCCATGCCATGCCATGCCATGCCTTCCTATCATATGGTATGCCTTGTAATGCCATACCTCTCCATTCCATGCCTTGCAATGCCATGACTTGTATTTCCATACCATGTCTTTCCCTATCATTCCTTTTATTATCATGCCATTGCATGCATTGCCATGCCATACCTTGCATTTCCTTTCCTTTCCATGCCATATATTTCTTTTCCTTTTCATGCCATGCCATGTCTTGCCTTTGTATTCCATGCCATGTCATGCCTTGCTATCGTATGGTATGCCTTTCCATGTCATGCCTCTCCATACCATGCCTTTCAATTCCATGCCTTGCATTCACTTTCCATGCCTTGTCTTTCCATACCATGTCTTTACATATCGTTCCTTGCCTTGCCATGCCATGCCATGTCATGTCTTTTCTTTGCATGCCATGCCTTGCCATTCCATGCATTGCCTTGCCTTGACATGCCATGCCATGCCTTTCCTTTCCATGCCATGCCATGCCTTACCTTTTCATGTCTTGCCTTGCCATGCCATGCCATGCCTTGCTATGGTATGGTATGCCTTAACATGCCATGCGTTTCCATACCATGCCTTGCAATGACATGTCTTGCATTCACTTTCCATTCCTTGTCTTTCCATACCATTCCTTTCCATGCCATGCCTTGCCATGAATTTACTTTCCATACCGTACCATGCCTTTCCATACCATGCCATGTCATGCCACACCATGTCATGCCATTTTATGCCTTGCTATGGTATGGTATGTATTTCCATGCCATGAATTTACATACCATGCCTTTCCATGACTTTGCTTTCCATGTCATGCCATACCATGCCATTCGATGCCATGCAATGCCATGCCTTTCCATACCATGCCTTACCATGCCATGCCTTGCCATACCATGACTTGTCTTTCCATTCCATGCCTTTCTATACTATGCCTTGTCACGCCATGCCTTTACCTACCTTTCCATGTCATCCATGACTTTCCGTTGCATGCCTTTCCATTCCATTCCTTGCATTTCCTTGACATGCCATGCCATGCCATGCCATGGTATGATATGCCTTTCCTGTTGAAATAATGTAACTGCAAAGAGTATTCTTATTATTATTGATATATTATTTATAGTATTAATCCCCATTGTGGATTAATCATGTCGGTAATTGTATTAGGACCACATCCCCTTTTGCGGATTGGTCAATAGGCAATTGTAATAGGCAGAATAAGAAGTCAGCCCCAACATTTATTATTGAGACCCAGAAATATAATAAAGGTGGGTTTACCCACCCAGAGTGAGAGGTCGGCCCTGCCAGTGAAGACCCTTCACACGTGCTAGACTTGTATATATAGAGAGGCTAGCGCCTCACTTTATCACACAACACACTTGCTCACTTTCTAAGAGGCAAGATGCAACTTACCAGTTAGAGAGAGGGAGAAGAGTGGCGCATATTTTGGAGAGGACTATCTATATTGGTTTGAGTTATCTCTTGACATTGTATTGGCAATTTATGATAAGGAAGTTTTTGCTGTGTTTTCTTCCCCTAGAGGGTTTCCCAGGATAAATGTTGTGTCTCTTGTGAATGTGTATTTCTTAGTGATATTGTTCTTATGTTTCTCTTGTCGATTGAAATGCAAAGAACTATAATAATGGCATAAACATTAACATGGTTTCAGAGCCAACCTGAAGAAACATATTTCACAAGAGAAAAACGTCACTGTTGCAGTACCTGCAAATTAGGGTTTTTCAAAAGTGAAGCTTTTCAGCTCCAAAACTACCTAGAAAGTTGTGCCCTCCCCCAAGGATCATTTTTGCACTTAGAGTGCACCTTTTTAGTGGATGGATCTCCTGGAAAGTGAAACCCTAGTTTCACAAAAGTACCAGAAGTACCAGAAGTACTAGAAGTACCAGAGTACCAGAAGTACCAGAAGCACCAGTCAATAAATCCACAGATCAGATTTGAAGGGGTAAAAATTGGATTTTCTCAGATCCAAGTACACCAGGATACTCACCTCAGCCAAGCACACCTCATGGTAAGGTCAAAATTTGGTTTTAAGTATTTTCATTTTTGGTCATTTTTCATAGCCTCAAGTACAAGATGTCTGGAAGCACAAAGATTGTTGAGAAACTAGAAGGCATAGACAACTTTCGTGCCTAGAAGTATAGGATCAGTCTGATCCTTGCAGAGAATGACCTAGCAAAATTCATCAAAGAAGAAGTGGAGGAACCTGAAGATGCCATAGAGAAAGCGAAGCATTAGAAGGACTCAATCAGGGCTCAAAGAATCATTGCAGATTCAATCAAAGACCACCTGATCCCATATGTATCATCCAAGAAAACTCCGAAAGAGATGTTTGACTCTCTAAGAAAACTATACAAAGGAAATAAAATCAACCTAAAGATGAACCTAAGATATCAATTGAAGAATACCAAGATGCAGAAAGGAGAAATGATTCAAGAATATTTCTCCTGAATCTCAGAAATGAAAGAATGGTTAAAAGCGATTGGAGACACCACAGATGAAGACAAATTCATAATGATGGCCCTAAATGGTCTCACAAGACCTTGGTATGCCTTCATCTAGACAATATGTGCTAGAAAGGAGAAACTACAGTTTGAGAGCCTATGGGAAGAATGCATCCAATAAGAAACAAGGGTAGCTAACTGTGAAGCAATACTAGCAAGGGATGATGATAAAGCCCTAGGTACTCATACAAAAGGAGGAAGGAAGAAACCCTACTTCAAAAGGGAAACTCATAGAGAGCCTCAATCATCAAACAAATTCAACCACCAAGAATCTCATCCAAGAAATTTTCAGAAGAAAGGACAATGCAAGGGATGAGATCTCTCATCCATACAATGTGATCATTGTGATAAGATGGGACAAAAGGCAAATTCTTGTCCAATCAGAAGAGAAGAATACAAGAGGAAACACAAGAGGCAACATGCCCACATAATCGAATATGAAGAACCACCTATGAAGATGATTAAGGACCATGCCTTGATCTCATCTCTCTCAGGATCTGTATCACCTAGAGAAGACACATGGCTCATCGATAGCGGTGCATCGAAACACATGATGGGTAAGAAAAATACTCTCTTTTCTATTTCGGAAAAGAAGTTTTCTCAGAAAGTGACACTTGGAGATGATTACCAATATCCCATCAAGGGAGTGGGAGAATCAAACTATAATCTAGATTCAGAAAACTCAATAACAATGAAGGACATACTCTATGTACCGGCCTTGAAGAAGAACTTACTCTCCATATCAGCTTTAGACAAGAAAGGCCATAGATTTTCCTTCATAGATGGAGAAGTTCTTATGTGGGCTAAGGGAGAAACCTTAAATGAAGCAATCGTCATCGGAAATGAAGAAAATGGCTTATATAAACTGAAGGGTCACCCAGAAACTACCATGACCCATGCCATCAAAAACTCATGCAAACTTTGGCATAGAAGATTATCCCACATCAACTACAAGGTGCTACCATACATATGCAAAGCTGTCATAGGTTTACCAGAACTCAAGGTCAATCAAGAAGGCATATGCAATGGATGTGCGCAAGGGAAGAATATCAAGAACCCTTTTCCAAAGAGGGATAGCAAAGCAGAAGGAGTGTTGGAACTCATTCATTCAGATGTGTGTGGCCCAATGCCATCATCTTCCATTAGAGGGTATGTATACTATGTATCATTTATTGATGACTATTCTCTCAAGACCTGGATATATTTTTTGAAATCTAAAGATGAAGTATTCAGTAAATTCAAGGAATTCAAAGCCTTGATAGAGAATCTTTCTGAAAGAAGGATTAAGATACTCAGGTTATATAATGGAGGAGAATATACCTCAAAAGAGTTCATGGACGTCTACAAATATGTTGGGATCAAGAGGGAACTCACTACTCCCTATAATCCCCAACAAAATGGTGTAACTGATAGGAAGAACAAAACAATTATGGACGCTGTAAAGACCATGATTCATGATCAAGATCTTCCTATGTGCTTATGGGCAGAAGGAGTAATGGCAACTGTTTATGTGCAGAACTGATTATCCCATAGTGCACTTGGGTTCAAGACCCTAGAAGAAATGTTCACCTGAAAGAAGCCAGAGGTAATCCATCTCAAAATATTTGGCTATCCAGTGTTTATTCATATACCAAAAGATAAAAGAAACAAGCTGGAACCCTATGGAAAGAAGGGAATATTTGTGGGATACTGTGAGGTCTCCAAGGCCTTCACAATCTACATACCTGGTCACCGCTACATTGAGATCAGCAGGGAGGTGACCTTTGATGAAGAAGCAGCACTTAAGAAATCAAGAAGATGTCAGCTTAAAGAAGTATATGAAGAGGAACCTGTAAATCCTAGGATTGCAGAATCCGTGAGGGAAGTTCCCAGAGCTGCAGAACCTGTAAGGGAAGTCATAACTTCCCCTGATGAGGAGACTTCCGAAGACCACAATATATCATAAGTTCAAGAACCTCCTCAAATGATCTTCTCCCATAAAAGAAAGCCTTCTTGGGCAAGAGAGCTTATTCAAGATGGAGAGAAGTATGGTGTTCCAGAAGGAACCACGATACAGGTGAAGAGACCAAATCCATTCTCCATTTACATGGCTTTGATGTGTAATCTACTAGATGGAGAGCCTACATGCTTTGAAGAAGCCATTCAAAAGAAGGAATGGGAAGATACCATGACAGAGGAATACCAATCCATAATAAAGAATGATGTATGGGAAATAGTTCCCAGACCAAAAAGTAAGGATGTGGTGGCATCAAAATGGCTCTTCAAAATAAAACATGTTGTTGATGGAAGTATTGAGAAATATAAAGCAAGATTTTTTTCTCATGGCTTTTCCCAGAAAGAAGGCGTTGACTATGAAGAGACATTCGCTCATGTGTCCAGATACACTTCGATCAGGACCATCATATCTCTTGAATCTAAGATGAAATGGAAGCTGCACCAGATGGATGTGAAGACAACTTTCCTAAATGGTGTTATCGAAGAGGAAGTGTATATAGAGAAACCCCAAGGATTTGAGGTTGAATACATGAAGTCTCATGTTTGCAGATTGAAGAAAACCTTATACAAATTGAAACAAGCCCCTATAGCTTGGTATGGCCGTATAGATAGTTTCTTGATGAGCTTAGGCTTTACCAAGAGTAAATAAGACTCAAATATCTACTTCAAAATTATGGATAATGAACCAGTAATCTTACTACTATATGTGGATGACTTATTCTTAACTGGAGAAGAAAAGCTCATCGCTGAATGTAAAAAGAGACTTGCCGCAGAATTTGAAATGAAAGACCTTGGCCTAATGCATTACTTCTTAGGTCTTGAGGTATGGTAGAGTCCAGAAAGGATCTTCCTTAACCAAGGGAAGTACATAGTTGAAATCTTAAAGAGATTCGACATGCTAGAATGTAAGTCCATGAATACACCCATGGAAACGAAGCTAAAGCTGTTGGTCGATACTTCGTCATACTTGATAGATGCCACACTGTACAGATAGATTATTGGATCACTGATGTACCTGACGAACACCAAACCAAACATTGTTTTTGCAGTGAACACCTTGAGTCAGTTTATGGTAGAGCCCAGATGTGTTCACCTAGTGGTTGCAAAACATGTTATGAGGTACCTTAAAGGTACAATGGATTATGGTCTCAGCTATGATGGAGATCATGACTTCACATTGAGTGGATACACTGATTTAGATTGGGTAGGAAGCATTGCTGACAGAAAAATCACTTCCTGATGTTGTTTCAGTTTGGGATCAACCATGATCTCGTGGTAGAGTAGGAAGCAATCCAGTATTTCTCTTAGCATAGCGGAAGCAGAGTACATTGCCGCATGTTCTGCTAGTTGGGAAGCTATATGGATTTGAAATTTGTTGACTGTCCTATTTGACTTGGAGATGAGAGCAACCATGATTCTATGTGACAACCAAAGCTGCATAAAGATGACAGAGAATCATATACTCCACGACAGGTCGAAGCACATAGAGATCCTCTATCATTTCATCCGTGACATGGTACAGAGAGGAGCCTTGAAACTCTAGTACATTAGCATGGATGAACAGGTTGTTGATGTGATGACCAAACCTTTATCTTGTGTAAAGTTTGAAGACTTTCGAGATAAGCTTGGTATAGTCCGAAAGGAATGTCCCTGAAAGGGGGAGTATATATGTATTCCTTGCTTCTGACCTCACTGTTAGAAGTAAAGAAAGATGATTCATTGGTTTTGACCTCGCTGTTAGACGTAAAGAAAGACATTGTGTGTATTCCTTGCTTCTGACCTCGCTGTTAGACATAAAGCAAGATGAGTCATTTCTTCTGACCTTGCTGTTAGGCATAAAGAAAGACGTCGTGTGTATTCCTTGCTTTTGGCCTCGTTGTTAGACGTAAAGGAAGATGAGTCATTGCTTCTGACCTGGATGTTAGACGTAAAGCAAGACGATGATGTGTTCCTTACTTCTGACCTAGTTGTTAGATGTAAAGCAAGATGATTCCTTTCTTATGACCTCATTGTTAGATGTAAAGCAAGATGATGATGTGTTCCTTGCTTCTGACATAGTTGTTAGACGTAAAGCAAGATGATTCCTTGCTTCTGACCTCATTGTTAGACGTAAAGCAAGATGATGATGTGTTATTTGCTTCTGACCTAGTTGTTAGACGTAAAGCAAGATGATTCCTTGCTTCTGACCTAGTTGTTAGACATAAAGCAATATGTGACTGCCACTAAGCTACCAGCTTAACAGATGTGACATTGAGCCAGTGTAGTACTGTGATGCGCCATCCTAGTACTGTGATGAGGCATCATTTTTACTGATACATATTGATGCAGATGATGATGGCATTCTTTCAAGAATGATGATGTTGCTGATGAAGAAAACTTATGATGACTTGTAAATGTTCTAGCCAATGTTCCAAGATGATATTGACAATAGTGTCCTCTTGATGCCACTGATGATGCAGACCTCTCTCTCTTGATGCTGAAGAAGAATACCCTTCTTGTCAAGGGGGAGTGTTGAAATAATGTAACTACAAAGAGTATTCTTATTATTATTGATACATTATTTATAGGATTAATCCCCATTGTGGCTTAATCATGTCGGCAATTGTATTAGGACCAAATCCCCTTTTGTGGATTGGTCAACAGACAATTGTAATAGGCAGAATAAGAAGTCGGTCGCAGCAGTTATTATTGAGACCCAAAAATATAATAAAGGTGGGTTTACCCACCCAGAGTGAGAGGTCGGCCCTACCAGTGAAGACCCTTCACACATGCCAGACTTGTGTATATAGAGAGGCTAGTGCCTCACTTTATCACACAACACACTTTCTCATTTTCTAAAAGGCAAGATGCAACTTACCAGTTGGAGGGAGGGAGAAGAGTGGTGCATCTTTTGGAGAGGACTATCTGTAATGGTTTGAGTTATCTCTTGACATTGTATTGGAAATTTATGATAAGGAAGTTTTTGCTGGGTTTTCTTCCCCTAGAGGGTTTCCCAGGATAAATGTTGTGTCTCTTGTGAATGTGTATTTCTCAGTGATCTTGTTCTTATGTTGCTCTTATCTATTAAAATGCAAAGAACTATAATAATGGCACAAGCATTAACATTTCCTTTCCTTGGTATGGTATGATATGGTATGCCTTGGCTTGGTATGGTATGGTATGGTATGCCTTTCCTTGCCATTCCATGACATCCCATGCCATGCATTTCTATGTTATGGTATGCATTTCCATGCCATGCCTTTCCATACCATTATTTTCATTCACTTGCAATGCCTTGTCTTTCCATACCATGCCTTTCCATACCATGTCTTTCCATGTCATGCCTTGCCATGACTTGTCGTGCCATGTCATACCATGCCTTTCCATTCCATTCCTTTCCATGTCATACCATGCCTCGGGAGCGGATGGAAAATGTGGTCACCTAGTCCATGCCTAAACAAGCTTGTATCATCTCATGGAACTCAAAAATGCTACTCCGTCAGGTTTTTATCCCCCAAGGAGGTAGTGGCCAAGAATCCCCGAAATGGTTTGGGATGTGACTTGCAACTGGGAATATAAAATAAATCGAGACTTGGATTGAGGAACTATCATCTCTCTTGGATTCTTGGCATAGGATTTCAGCTACAACATCCTTCACTCTTGGGTCCCATGCCTCAAAGGTTGATTTATTCATCGATTTCGAGAACTAGGGTTTCACCCAGTAAGAAACAATCCAAAATTTGTATTAAGGGGTCAAATTAATGAAACCATACCTTGGGACAAGATGGACAATGTGATCACTTAGTCCATGCATAAACAAGATTGTAACATCTCTTGGAACTAAAAAATGTTTCTCTGTTAGGTTTTTATCCCCCAAGGAGTTATTGGCCAAGAGTCCCCGAAATGGTTTGGGATGCAACTTGCATATGGGCATATAATGAAAACTAAGACACAAATTGAGGAACCATCATCTCTTTTGGATTCATGGCATAGGAGTTTAACTAGATCACCCCTCACTCTGGGGTACCATTCCTTAGAAGTTGTTTTTTTCATCGATTTTGAGAACTAAGGTTTTTCTTAATAAGAACCAATGCAACATTTGAATTTAGTGTTCCAATTTATGAAACCATGCCTCGGGAGAATATGGATGATTTGGTCACCTAGTCGATGACTAAACAATCTTATAGTATCTCACCAAACTAAAAAATGTTTCTACGTTAGGTTTTTATGCCTTGACGAGGAATTGGCCAAGAGTCATTGAAATGGTTTGGGATGCGACATTTAACTGGGTATAAAATTAAAACCGAGACTCGGATTAAGGAACTGTTGACTCTGATGGATTACTCGGATAGGATTTCAGCTAGAGCATGCCTCACTCCTGAGTGCCATTCCTCAAAATTTCATTTACTTATGGATTTTGAGAACTAGAGTTTTGCTCAGTTTGAAGAAATGAAACATTTGGATTAAGGGGTCTAGTTTATGAAAACATTCCTTGGGAGAGGATGGAAAATATGGTCACCTAGTCCATTCCTAAACAAGCTTGTAACATTTCATGAAACCAAAAAATGTTACTCCGTTGGGTTTTTATCCCCGAAGGAGGTATTGGCTAAGAGTCTCTGAAATGGTTTGGGAAGTGACTTGCAACTGGGAATATAAAAAAAAATGAGACTTGGATTGATGAACCCTCATCTATATTGGATTATTGCATAGTATTTCAGCTACAACACCCCTTAGTCCTGCGTCCCATGCCTCAAAATATTTTTTTCAACGATTTTGAGAACTAGGTTTTGCTCAATAAGAAGCAATGCAACATTTGGATTTAGGGGTCGAATTTATGAAACTGTCCCTCAGGAGTGGATGGACAATGTGGTCACCTATTCCATGCATAAAAAATATTTCATCATCTCATGAAACTCAAAAATGTTTCTCCATTAGGTGTTTATGCCCTGAGGAGGAATTGGTCGAGAGTCCCTGAAATGGTTTGGGATGCAACTTGCAATTGGGCATAAAACAAAAACCGAGACTCAAATTGAGGAACCATCAACTATGACGGATTATTGGGATATGATTTAATATAGAACACCCCTCACTCCTGGGTGCCATGCCTCAAAATTTCTTTACTCATTGATTTCAAGAATTAGTGTTTTTCTCAGTTTGAAGCAATGCAACATTTGGATTAAGGGGTCCAATTTATGAAACCGTACCTTGGGAGTGGATGGAAAATGTGGTCACCTATTCCATGCCTCAACAAGATTGTATAATTTCATGGAATTCAAAAATGTTTCTTCGTTAGGTTTTTATCCCCCAAGGAGGTATTGGCCAAGAGTCCCCGAAATGGTTTGGGAAGTGACTTGCAACCGGGAATATAACAAAAACTGAGACTCAGATTGAGGAACCATTGTTTCTATTGGATTCCTGGAATAGGATTTCAACTACAAAACCCCTCACTCTTCGGTCCCATGCCTCATAATTTATTTTGTTTCATCAATTTCTCGGTAAGAAGCAATGCAACATTTGGATTTAGGTGTCCAATTTATGAAACCATCCCTCGGGAGGGGATGGAAAATGTGGTCACCTATTACACGCCTAAACAAGCTTGTAGTATCTCGCAAAACTCAAAAAAATGTTTCTCTGTTGGGTTTTTATCCCCCAAGGATGTGATGTCCATCAGTGATTGGGTTTGTTCCTCATGTGTGAGGTCAACCACGTCTTGTTGGGCTATTGGTTGTTCCATTAATGACAGTGTAGGGAGATAAATTTTAAGGTCGCACACTATAGGTAAAGTTGAGGTGCAATTCTTTGTGTTTGTTGAGGGAATAACTTGTGCTTCTATGCTTGGGTGGGGAAAATTGGTGATGGAAATGTTTGTGGCTTCTTTAGGAGGGGCCCCTACACCACTTCATCCCCTATCCATCTCATTTTTTTCACTATGATGATATTTGGAATTTGGAATGCCAGCTTGGTGGGAATCATCGCTATATATAATGAGCCCACCCCCAATTGCATGACTTGGTGAGTTGCCTTCTATCAGTTCTTTGTGTTTCTTTTGTGAAATAAAGGTCAGGAGGAGTAGTGGGTCATGGATCATGATGAGAACCCTTTGGAATTCATCATTGTATTCACTTTTTTTCTTGTTTATAAAGAGGAAGAAGTCATCTATGTCTATGTTGATGGTGTTGATATTGCACCAAGTCTACACTTCCTGCCAAATGTCCTTGGTAGTCAATATATAATGAAATGGGTTTATCTAATAGGGTATCAACTTGAGAACATGCGATGTAGCACATATCTGGTGAAATGGCATAGTACCAAATTATTTGAATGAAATAATTATTTTTCTCATGATAGGTGTTGTGCCACAAGGGTACTTGACAACATAGAAGAAACAATTGGTTTTCTGTGTGACCAACTATTAGATAAATATGTCATTTGTACAAGCTCAGGGTATATGGAATCCTTAGATGTTGCATCATGGATGATGAAATACTTATAATTTTATGGGAGAGCCATCGTGAAATACTTATAATATGCTCAATATTGCGACATCTATCAATGAACTAGGAAACCATCTTATGGGGATGAAATTTTGTTACACCTAGTAGTTGTGCTACAACCATTAGAAAAATGGGTAGTAACATTAACAACCCTAGGAGCTCAATTTAGATAACAACAGTAACATATATGCATGATGAAGAAATCTCAATAATTCTCTTAGTCTCTCCCATTGGAAATAACAATATGAGGAACTTACACTCTCCAAACTAGGTCTAATATGTACATATAAACTGTTTTTTATGGTGGGTAAAACCTATCTACAATTTACCTATCACATGTGCTAGTAAAGTGCATGATTAAGTGTCGGTTCATGGGATAGGATATGTTTATCTCAATGCTTATCCCAGAGTTGGGAACTTCATTTGGGGAAACAAGATAGAATTGACTCAAGGGTGAGTCAACAAGTGTAGTACAAGATTGTTGGTTCCTTCATTTTGATGGAGGACATGTTGGTACATACTCAACATACAAAGAAATTTGAGTTGCGTCACACATAATAAAGACCATAAATTCAATAATGATGCAGGAGCATCATTGAAAGCCAAACCACATGCCTAGCCAAAGAGACAATTGGACGCGCAGATGTAATTTGAACACGTTTTTGTGAAAACGTTTTGAAATTTAAAAATCTGAAGCATTAATGTAATGGACAGGAGGAAAGTGCAGTTGCATTTATATCTGAAGATGCAAACTGATTTTGGAGTGTATGTTCCTATCTGCGGATATAATAGGAATTTAAGTCTGTTTAATGAAAGTAGGTAGTTTTAATTTAATATATTAGAAAGTTTAGGAGCATAGGAGGGAAAACAGATGATAGACACCCTTGCCTTGTATCTTAAAAAAGAACTCATTATTATTTGGAATTTTTTATTAAGTTGTAGAGCTGCAGAGGAGAACATAGAATTTTATGTATTCTAGTTGTTGTTATTTACCATGTGTAGGAGCACTGGAATTAATAGAAGAAAGATTTGATTCCAATCTATGTGTTTGTTATGGTTGTTGGAACCACCTGATGAATGGTATGTTGCAGGCTAGTTTATATTCTCTATGTGCATTTTATTTCAATGAAATCGGTGTGTGTGTGCTCTAGAATTCTATGTTGAATGTTTGAATTCTAGAAAAGGGGAGAATGAGTTTCAGTTGTTTCTCTTTCTGAGAACTCCTGCAAAGAGTGCAGTGGAGGGTCTGCAAGGAGTGCATCGACCAGGCTATGAGTTTCATCTCAGAACTCTAAGAGGAGATTCAAATCGTGTTTTTATAGGACGAAGTGCAAGGTTAGATTAAGAGTCGTGCAAGGTGTGCGCAAGCTGAGAAAAGCCTGTGATTTTAACAACTCAAGAGGGATATTGAGAGAATTTTGTTGCAAGAGGAGAACAGAGTCGAAGACCCAAATAACCAGAGGTTATTTGAAAATCGCCGCAAGGAGAACGTGCAGGGACCCTTTTGGAAGCCTTGAGTTCGCAAGTGAAATTTGAGAAGGGATAGAACCTATGAAGTGTTCAAAGGGAGGCGGAGGTCAAAATCGTCTCACAGAAGTCAATTTCAGGAGGGAGGACGCCAATTCATTTGGCCATAAATCCTTGAGAAGTTGAATTGGATGGTGGAATCGCTTCAAGAGGAAGTGCCAAAGTTCCGTGAGCCATGGGATCTTGTGGAATAGCGGAAGGATCAAAACCAAGTTTATTTAAACACTCTTAAGTTTAGGAAGGATAGTGACGATCATATCCCGATACAACGAGGGTCGTTGGATCGAGGGAGGCACACAACCGTTGATCTCTTCAAAGGCACGATTTCAGAGTTGAGGAATTGTAGAGGGAGAGGAATGGTTGTTCATTGTTCTCTCAAGTTGTGAAAGCCAAAGACTCATGCAAACAGGTGGCAAGGACCCACTCTGTAAGCAGAGTAAATAGAGGTGACAAGTGGCGTGCGCCTGTCTCTTTGGGTGGAGTCAGCATTTATTGACATATCATGTTTCAGGGATTTGCAAGGGAAGAGCATGAGGGGTTGGTGCTCCAACTCGCGAACTCATGAGTTGTGAAAGGTGCTTGCGTTAAGGCTTGGTTGTGGTCATATTGGAAAAGGGGTTGAAGAGGGGGCTTACACCTTAAGACCATTCACAATTTCATGTTTCTACTATTTCCAAGGGCTATGACATTGTATTCGAGGTGCCCAACTCGTGAGACCTGAAATCCTTTGTGGGCTTAAACAAGGATTTCAGTTAACCCTTTTCGTGGTTTAGAGAAGATCCTGCGTGGATATTGACCTGAGGGTAGGAGGTCTTCACTAGTTGTGGTATTAGATCCCAGAACAAATTCTTTGCTTTCTACAGCAAAGAGGAAAAAAGGAATTTTACATCCATGCCACCGAGAAGAAGAGAAAGGCCCATACCTGATCCAGCAGTGGAAAGAGAAATACATGAATTACATTCCAGAATTGATGCTATGGATATAGCACAAAGGTGAACAATTGACGCTAGGGATATCAGTGAAGCTGAAAACGAAGGAGAAGAAGTTGCAGTTGAAGATGTTGTAGAAGAACGCCTATTCAGGGATGTTGCAAGGATAGGTTCTAGGGAAAAAATGGACATTCAAATGTACGAAGGAAACCTAGATGTTGAAGAGCTTCTAGACTGGATTAGAGCTCTAGAAAAACACTTTGACTATGAGGATGTCGAGGAAGACAAGAAAGTCAAACATGTCATTACTAGAATTAAAGGGCATGCAACACTGTGGTGGGATGAACTGCAGGCTGACAAACATTGCAAGGGCAATCATAAAATCAAGAGCTGGGACAGAATGGTTGCAAAAATGAAAACCAAGTTTATACCCAGGGATTATCAAATAAATCTATTTTGAAGGGTGCGGATTTTGAGACAGAAGCTGATGTCAGTGAAAGAATACACTGAAGAGTTATATAGGATAAACATCAGAGCAAGTCATCGGGAAAGTGATGATGAGAAAGTTTCCAGGTATATGAATGGTCTACGATATGACATTCAGGACAATATGTGCATGATGACCATCCAAACCGTAGAAGACTCTTATCAGATGGCTCTAAAAGCTGAAGAGAAGCTGAGCCGAAAGCAAGGTCAAAGAGGTCGAGGTAGAAGTCAAAGAAGAGGCAAGACAATTGCCCAGGACAAAATTGAGAAGCCTAAAGAAGAGGGGAATAAACCTCAAACTCAATCTGAGAGAGGAGGAAGCTCACAGGGGAGGCAGTATGCTGATAGAAATACCTTTCCTCGAGCCAGAGGAAGAGGAAGAGATAGAGGAGGTGAAGTGAAATTCTTTGTCTGTGGGAAAATTGGACATAAATCCTATGAGTTTCTAGATAGGAAGAAAGATGGTGGTGAAAATCACATTGCTGAAGCTCAAGTACAAAATGTTGAGGCAAAGGATGTTGAGGGTGGAAGATCTTTGATGATGTAGAAAGTTCTCTTGAAACTGGAGAAGGAGCCAAAGAACCTAGCCCAAAGAAACATCTTGTTTTGGACTACTTACAAAACCAAAGATAGGGTATGCAAGGTCATAGTGGACAATGGTAGCATAGATAATATTGTATCCACGGAAATGGTAGAAAAGTTGGAGTTGGAGATTGTGCTTCTAAGCCCATACAAAGTTTCGTGGATACAAAAAGGACATCAGGTAAATGTCACTAAACAGTGTTTAGTTGAATTTAAAATAGGAGGATATAAAGATGAGATATTATGTGATGTCATTCCCATGTATGTTTGTCATCTATTGTTGGGTAGACTAATGCAGACCCCCCCAACCCTCAGGTCAGAGTCCGCACATGATCTTTCAATTTCGACCCTTTAGAGTCTGACTGGCTCTTCAATTTCCTCTTCGGGAAATTTATTCACACACCCAAATGAGTGTATGTCACAAGTCCTTCTGAGTTATGCTGACGTGATCTTTGCACTGGCATGAACTCCACGATCAACACCCAACTGACATTGGGACTTTCCCCTTTTCCTTTCGGGATACCGGATTTCACGAGTTCGTGAATCCTGTTGTTGAGCGCCTTACCTCTTCGACCTATGAAACCTGAAATACCAAACACTAGATCCTTCTCGCCACTGACTTCGGCTTTCCACTCATCGTGATTTTGGGAGTTGCGATGATGTGAAACTCTGTCTCTTGACTCCCGGAGTCTCGAAATCCGAATTGCCGAAACGCTCCTACACAGTTCCTTCACATTTCACTTTTTTGGTACTTCTTATGTGGAGTGCTCTCCTCCTTATCAACAGGAATTCCAAAATGTTGATTCCTAAAACGCTGACAAATATCCTGCCGCGATTCCTGATTTCGGGCTTTCCTCCCCGTTGTGTCCCGATCACTCGCCCTCAGGACCTCCGAAACCCTGAATTCCGAAGTGCCAAAATTTTGAAATTGTCACTCTTCGCCTTTATACATGAAAACTCTTTTCGCATTTTGGGGATTTGATCAACCAAAGGTTTTGTCCACCCTTCAGACTTATGACCCCTGAAATGTCGAAATGATATCGACGGTCCAATGATCGAAATTAATGGTCCACGTTAAATCCTGCCTTTCGAAGGTGGATCTATCCAATGCTTAACTTTCCCCGCAACTTTCTTGGATCCTACGGTCCTCGCTATTTCAATAGTTCTCCTCAGTGAATTCCGACCGTTCATTTTCCTCCTCAAGAACCTTTCGCTCAAAATCGACTCTATGATCCTTCTCTAGGGCATGACTTCTGCACAATGACTTGAGCTTCCTTCTTTCTCTTGAATGATTCAAAGGCCCTAACCCTTCTAAGATTTCTTCGCAGACTCGGGTCTTCAAGGAGACTCTTGCATGCACTCCTTGCGGCAATCCTTCAAATACTTCAGCATACTTGAACTCTCGACTCTGTTGACTTTCTCGGCAATAGCAGTCCATCAATATCTCAACCTTAGTTGATAAGTTCTAAGGTCTCGACCAGCCTGCGCACACCTTGCATGGATTATGTGCTTGTCTTGCACTTATATTTCAATGAGAACAATGGTATCCCTTTTCAGCTTCCAGAGATGAACTCTAAACCTTCGTCAACGCACTCCTTGCGGACGTTTCACTGCACTCCTTGCAGGAAATTCTCTCAAGAAGAGAAACAATTGAAACTCATTCTCTTTTCTCTCTCAGACCTCAAACATTCAACATGAAATTATACATGCACACACAGTATCAAAGTAAATGCATAATAGAGAGATTAAAACAACTGTAAACATACCATTCACCATGTATAGACAGAAAACATCATAACACCATGATTCTAAATCAAATATTCATATATTAATTCAAGCTTCTATACATGGTTTCTCTTCTACAACTCTTCTGCTATAGCTCTCTTCTTCTCTATGCTAATGTGCTTAATTCTCTCTAATTTTGATTGATACAATAATACAAAGATGAGGGTGTCTATAGTTGGTTTTCACTCCTACACTCTAAACTGTCAAATATGGAATTGAAATCTACCTACTTTCATTAACTGGGCATAAATTCCTTTTACATCGATAGATGAGAGAAGATTGCTCAAGATCTGTTTACATCCTCCAAAATACAAATGCAAGGTACACCTTCTACCTATTACATTAATATTTCAAAAACATTTTCATCATGTGCAAAAAAATGCGTTGAGCTCATCCCAGGTGTCTTACGCCTCCATGCTCGCTTACTGTTGGCGATGCTCCTGCATTATAGACCATGTAAATATGATAGAAATGTGGTGCATGATGGGAGAAAGAACACGTACACTCTGGAGAAAAATGGTAGGATGCATATGTTGCTGCCAATTAAGGATAAAGAGGTGAAAACATAGATGAGAAACACTATAATTCTTATCAGTGGGAAGGAACTTCTTAAGGAAGTCAAGAAGAAGGAAGACACGCAATTCATTTTGGTTAGGAAGCCCAGAATGTTTTTGAACAACACTAGGATAGATGATTTACCGAAATAAATCCAGGAGTTGCTGGAAGAATTTGCTGATATAGTAGTGGATGAACTACCTTGTTCGTTGCCACCTATCAGGAGTATAAGCCATCATATCGATCTTATACCTCGAGCCAGTTTGCTGAACAAAGAAGCTTATAGGTTGACGCCGCAGGAGAATGAAGAAGTTAAGTGTTAAGCCCTAATATTGGCTCATTACCACTTAATTGGGGCATATTAGATTAGTAATGTTATTTTATTTATGTCGGCTTTAGGCCATTAGTTGTGATTTAGATTAGTAATGTTATTTTATTTATGTCGGCTTTAGGC
>ML790628.1:163796-215130 GCA_009831015.1 Picea engelmannii | reverse complement strand
CATCTTGTACTTGAACATTTAAGTGGGGTAAAAGGAGGTTGCCCCCTCGAAGAGGTTTATTATCTGATATTATCTCTTTTTCAAGGCGTTGAGTACTTTTCTTGAGGTTTTTCTATGCTATATTGATGTTTGGTTCTTAACATTAAGAGATAGGTCTAGGACTTAATGGAAAAAGGATTGATTTGGGAGAGCTTGATTCCATGCTGTATTCCAACAGTGCTCAGCCCAAGGAAGGATGGTGGTTGGCGAATGTGTACAGACCCAAGGAAAATCAACAAAATTACCATCAAGTACAGGTTCTCGTTGCTAAGGATGGATGACTTGATGAATTGCTTGAGTGGAACAAAGTTTTTTTCAAAGATTGATTTGAAAAGCGAATATCATCAGATTAGAATGAGAGAAGGTGATGAATGGAAGACAAAATTCAAGACGAATGAAGGGCTATATGAATGTCTTTTCATGCCATTTGGATTGACGAATGCACCTAGTACTTTCATGAGGTTGATGAATGAAGTCCTGAGGGATTTCATTGGGAAATCCGTCATTGTATATTTTGATATATTAATTTTCAGCAAAACTGAAGCAGAGCATTTGAATCATTTAACTGTAGTGATGAGAAGGTTACAACAAGAGAAATTTTTGATCAACATGAATAAATCATCATTTATGAGGACATAACTCATTTATTTGGGTTTTGTTATCTCTGCAAATGAATTGAAAATGGATCCGGAAAAGATAAAGGCGATTAAGGATTAACCATCTTCGAAGAGCGTGTTTGAAGTTCGAAGCCTCCATGGTTTGGCTAGCTTCTATAGGAAATTCATATGAAACTTCAGTGGAATTAGAGCACCGATGATGGATACGGTGAAGAAAAGACATAAATCTTTTCACTCGATGGAGGAAGCGGAGAAGAGTTTCAACCTGCTGAAGAAGAAGATCACTGAACAACCAATTCTGGTTTTTCCAGATTTCAGCAAGACATTCTAGGTCAGGTGTGACGTGAGTGGATTTTCCATTGGAGCATTCTTAAGCCAAGACAACAGGTCAGTTGTGTATTTCATTGAAAAAGTGAATGAAGTAAAGATTAAGTACTCCACGTATGACAAAGAATTCTATACAGTCATACAAGCGCTGAAGAAATGGAGGCACTATTTGGTTCCAAAAGATTTCGTTTTGTACAACGATAATCACACTTTGCAATTCATGACTCGACAGGAGAATTTGAACCAAAAACATGCTAAATGGGTTGAATACATGGAGAATTTCACTTTTGTGATTAAGCATATTTCTGGAATTGCTAACAAAGTTGTTGATTCTTTGAGCAGGAAATGTTTGCTTATGCGGAAATTTAGAGTTAAGACTTTGGGTTTTGATAACCTCAAAGAAATGTATGGGGATGATCTAGATTTCAAAGAGGCATATGAGGCATTTTTGGCCCTTGACCAAGTTTTGAAGAATACTTGGTCATATTTGACCACTTTTGGGACTGCGACGGCTTTCCAAGGAAGGAGCACAACGTGAAGCCAAAAGTAAGGAAGCAAGACCTGTTTTTGGATCCATTTTAGGGTTTTGGGTTGATGTAATAGGAAAGGGATGTTGGCCCATGGGTTTACCCATGCTTAGGCCCATTTTGTAATCTATAAATAGGAAATGTAAATAGAGGAGAATGATAGTAATGTGGTACATCTATGTGATGTATAACTGAAAGCTTAGTGCTAGTAACTAGATCTGTGTGATAGGATGTATCTGAGAGTGCTCTGTGCATGAGATCGGAAAGTTAAGTGCAAGTTGTTGTAGTCTTGTGCTGAAGAGCAAGGAAGAAGGATCTAGCGAGCTGCATAGATCCTTTGTCTTGTGCGAAGTAAGATTCATTGAAGCTCTGTGTTGTAACTGCTTGACCAAGATAATATAAAGAAGACTTTGTGGACGTAGCCCCAGGGTGGGGGTGAACCACGGTAACTGTGTGTATAGTGCTATGTGCTTCAATCTAATGTGTTTATCTCTTTCTTGGCTAAGTGCTTGATGTGATTAAGTAGATCTAGTTATGCTCTGTGTTGATGATATATGAATGAACATTAGATCTGATATATAAGATGCTTAGTGCTTGATCTGTTGAATCTAAACTATATTTTTGTGGCTAAGTATTGAATCATATTTAGTATAAGTATTCACTGTGATGCTTTGTGCTATATGCGAAGTACCAGACGGGTTAAATACTGATGAAGGATCTATGCTAAGTGCCCTGTAAAAGATATAATCACAGATCAGTGTCCTAGCTAAGGTTGCAGACGTCTGAGTCCTGCAACCACCCCTGCCTCTACCTCGGGTGAGACTTCATCTTCTTCACAGATGTTGCCAAAAGGACCGGTAGTTAGGGTTTTCTTGGTGTGCTCTTGAGTGTTGAACCCTGAGTCTTCCCCTATGCGAACAAATGGTTCCATTGCTGCGACAGGAACTGTGATTGCTGGGAACAAAAGAAGAAGAAGCTTTGTGCGAACTAAGCTCTGTGCATAGATCTGTTGCCTTAGTGTGCAGTATTCTACTTGACCTACAAAGATTTGTGCCGAGAAAAAGAGGCCGGATCTGAAGGGAAAAGGTCAGATCTGCAGAAAAAGGGGTTAGATCTGAAGGGAAAAGGTCATATTTGCAAGAAAGAGGTTGATACCGAAGAAAAGAAGTGATATCTGAATGCTCTATGCTTTAAGAAAAGTAAAAGTGGAACTGTCTGAAGGAAAAAGGTTAGATCTATAGAAAAGAGGTAAGATCTGTAAGCTCTGTGCTCTGATAATGGTAAGAATAGTCAAAAATTTTTAGATTTGAAAGCTTTGTGCCCTGTAGAAGTAAGATAAGTGATTTTTTTATTTTTTTTCTAAAGCATGGATCTAGGTATGTTTGATAGATTATGTCCTAGTTTCAAAACTAGGGCATTAATAGATGAAAGAAAGTTTGATATGAATAGATCTGATAAGTATAGTGATAGATATGTTATACCTATGCATCGAAAGAATGTATGGACTAACAAGTGGATGCAGGATCCTAGAAAGTTTTTTTTGTAGGCCAGCCACCATGATCCTAGTGCGCAGTACAAAAGGAGTTGGGGAACTTCTAAACAAAAGAGAGGATTAACCCTTTGTTATAGTTGTAGAAGACTGATACATATTGCTAAGGAATGCCCTGGGAGAGGACCTAGTTGCCTCTGTTGTAAGGCTATGGACCATGAAGTATTGGATTGCCCTAGAATGATTTCTAGGCTCGAGAAGCTGAATATGGAGCAAGCAAACCCTGAAGGAGATCAAGAGATCAAGATTATAGCAGAAACCCAGAAATAATCAAAAAAGATATTTCTACCGATGAAGGATACCTTGAACAACCACTGACATGTTAGGATATCAGAGATCTTCAAAGAAAAGGAGCAAATCGAAGCAAGAATAAGGGACTTTGACATTGATTGTACTCTTGATGAAGAAACACAAGTGAACATTATGCCAGAAAGAACTTGGGAAGCTATAGGAAATCCTGCCATGATCCCTTCCCTAGGAGGAACAAGTTTCTTCAGAGGAAATATAGTAAACCTATGTGGAAGGCTCACCCAAATACCTATGACTGTCAATGGAACTTCGACAGAGGAAGACTTTGATATCATTAAATTTGTTGAAGACAATGCCCCGTTTACCATGCTCATAGGAAAACCTTGCATTGATAGAGAACAAGCCAGACGAAAAGAGGAAGAAAAAGTTCTGGAATAGAAGAAGCAAGAGTTAGAAGACTTTATGACCAGAAGGATCATGCACTTGATTGAAGAAAAAAAGAGCAGATCACAGATATTTAATATTATCAACTTCGATGTCGAAGCTAAGAGAACACTTGAGGATCCGTAGAAGATCGAGTTACCTATTTTTGATACAAAAGAAGTATTATCAAGGAACCCTAGGAAAGACTTTCAACAACATGAAGTAACTAAGACCATAGAAGATAAACATTAGAATGGTAAAATAATTACTGAGATGATGCTCATGGGGAAGAAGGCTAGGAAGTTAAGAAAGAAAAGGGCTACTACTGAAAGGTTACAAGAGTTTCTAGAGGACACTTCGTAGCAAGAAGAATTGCAGAATTTGAGCTTTGCCAAGATATTAGAACAACGACATAGAGTACCTTGCCATGACGAAGCAATATAGCCATTGGAACCAATATACTTGTTCGACCGCCACTCCGAACAGATTGAAAAGCAGTTATGGGTTACCACTAGACCGTTGTATAGCACCAGAACAGATAGAACAGAGTTAATGAAGGCCCCATGTCCGTTGCAAGCAGACCATTGCTGAGATTGCCTACTTAACCCATCAGGCCATGCACCGAGAATACTTATTTTTGGTAACTGAGAATTTGAGCATGAACCCTAAGATTTACTTACCTTGAGATCATTGCCTTACTATTCACTGTAGTCTCTGAATTCCTTTTGCACCCGAGCCAATTGACCCAAGTTTGTATGTCAGACGAGCTCAGCACTACTGAGAAAATTGTTGAATAAGTTCTAATTTATTTAATGAATGAGAGTCATGTTAGAATGCGGAATGTCTACAGGTGTACAGGCATCGTCCTCAGGCGCACTGCCAGCTTCCCCCTCCACTTCTCAAGCAATACCATCCCTACCGCCTTCGAAAAGACAATCTAAGCTCGAAAACGACTTTGCCACTATGAATATGATCCCAAGCATCTAGCCTAAATATATCCCACCACTAATTAGAACAGTGAATCGAGACACTATACCCAGAGACTTTAACTATGCTATAGTCACTATGTAGCTCCCGAAAGGGGTGCGTGCGGTTCATGCTGACCAGGAGAAGATCACCACGCTGAAATTTAGTGATTTTAACCTTGGAGATCACAAGGTTTATAGTATGCTAGCCTCGCAGAAGTACTTGAGTATTAAAAAAGGAAATAACCCCAAGATTGTACCACAACAATGGACCCATAACCTTGCGCAGTCAACCCTCCTCAACGTAATGAAGATTCCACATTTCGAGAGGCATCGAGGAGTAAATGTATGCATTAGATTGTTGGTGTCCTGCTACCACGAAGGATACATATGGTTGGACCACCACATCACTGTGGATCCGATTCTGATCAATCGAATCACTGGGCTAAGCATGCAGGGCCCTGACCCGCAAGAATTTTACCCTGGATAGACCGTAGATCGCGCTCTCTCTCAACAAATAAAAGACACATATGGTGATCTGGAGAAAGGAACGAAAGGTTAAAAGGTAGCCTCCATTGAGAATGGAGCAGTATGCTTTGGTTACCAGTTGATCTCAGGAAAGTTAGTCTGAAAAAACATACTTACACAGGTGACCGAATTTGTATTTGACCTCGCAAGGAAGTGCATGGAGGGACTACAAATGAACTGGGAAAAATAACTTATAAATTAGCTAGAGCTTGATTGTAGACAAGTGTAGGACCAAGGGTATGAGTTCCACTTTAGCTGGTTGCTCATACTCATTGCTTTCATCGCTTGGGAACTGCCCGAGGGAGCCACTTTCCCAAAGATTGAACCCTTCGAACCACTAGCCGTGAAGTTCTGTACGCTGTGGTACTCTAGTGACATGAAAAAACAGTGACAGTCCAATGTCGTCTTCCATGCTTAATACACTCAGTTAAAGAATTCCATTCAATCTACACCGTGCATCACACCCAACACGCTTCATAGGTTTATACCTTTGTTGAAATTCAGCGCAGATCATCACTTCACCTACATCACAACGCATGCAGATGAGCACAAACAACAACTCCAGTCATATTACAAGTTGACAGAAGATGACTTGGAGGAGATTACCAAGGAATGGTTGGTAGACCTCCTTGTTGCAACAGACCCCGTAGAGATGTCCGATGTAGATAGCCCTGAAGCTATGCCGGATACACCAGGACCGCACAAGACTAAGAAGGATGTGGAAGTTCAAGATATCCACAACACATCCATGAATACTAATTCACTCTCACCTGCGAAGGGAGGTGATGACGAAGAACTAGAGGGCACAAAAGTTGAGCAGAACAAAGGCGAGGTTACTCCGCCTATAGACGAGGAAGATCCCTCCAAGAAAAGGAAGATTACCCCACCAAATCCATCATCCTGAAAGAAAGCTAAGGCCACCCGGACCACACTTAAAACTACCCTTACCTCGGATGATTTCGACTTCTTAATTACCGCACTGAATGATGTTTCACTAGAGCTCGCAAAAAGCCAAGAAGCAAAGCACGAGGAGCTATTTCGCTGGATCACGGGCCAACTCAAAGAAGTGCAGCAGGCACTCCAATCTAGCCAAGCAGTTTCTATGGTGCCCTTAACAATGGAAATACCAGGAACAGGCGATGAGCCCACTCAATTACGCCAGATCACCGAGAAAGTCAAAGCTCACCTTCGACGAGCTCATGAAGACATAATACAAGCCACCTAGGCTTTGGCGCAAGAACATAGTGCACATGGAGAACAATGGAGGAATGCATAACAGGAGCATCTTTCCTTACAAGCGAAGTGGGAGGAGAAAAATGCACAGTTATAGTAGAGCAAGGAATAGTTGCTAGCAGAGCAACCTGAAGTACATGAATGAGTTCACAAAGCACTGCGCTCTGTGATGATCATAGAAGTGAAGATGGAAGATCATCTCCCACAGCAGGTGACCCAACTGGAAGAAGTAATCCAGCAACTTCAACAGTGCATCACAGATCTAGAGCTCTACACTATGCCTGAGACACCCCAAGAGATAAGAGATCTAAGAGAGACCACTACTCGAAGCGTAGTCGACCGATTAAAAACCTTGGCTTCAGAATGTAGGAAGCTAAGCACTAGAAGAACCCAGACTTATGAAACCCTCACAGAGAATCCAAAATTGCAGACATTGGAGGCATAGCTCCATGAAGCAAAGCAACATGCAGATTTTCTACAAGCACAGCTGAAGTCCGTGACCCCAGTCGAAAGAATGAAGAGGTTTGCAGAACAATGCACAACCCAACAACAAGTACACACACTGCAAAGTAAAGTAATGGAAGTCTCTCAACAACTGCAACAACTCCAAGAGAAGGCATGCCAACTGTTCATCGAACTTGAGATCCAGGGAGATGAACTTGAACAAGGTGTCATCACTGCTGAACAATGCCTGAAAGGACCACTCAATGACACAGTAATCTAGGAATTTACTGAAAAAGAGGTTGTCACACTGCAGCAGGTCGAAGAAGCTCGAGCCAAGATCGAGGCGTTCGAAGCATAATTAGTCAGACCTGAGTGACTTGGGACAAGTCACAGGTGAGTGTTGGGGGCCTGTTGGCCCTTGACCAAGTTTTGAAGAATACTTGGTCATATTTGACCACTTTTGGGACTGCGATAGCTTGCGAAGGAGGGAGCGCAATGCGAAGAAGAAAGTAAGGAAGCAAGACCTATTTTTGGATCCATTTTAGGGTTTTGGGTTGATGTAAAAGGAAAGGGATGTCAGCCCATGGGTTTACCCACGCTTAGGCCCATTTTGTAATCTATAAATAGGCAATGTAAATAGAGGAGAATGATAGTAATGTAGTACATCTATGTGATGTATAACTAAAATCTTAGTGCTAGTAATTGGATCTGTGTGATCGGATGTATCTTAGAGTGCTCTTTGCATGAGATCAGAAAGCTAAGTACAAGTTTTTGTAGTCTTGTGATGAAGAGAAAGGAAGAAGGATCTAGCGAGTTGCGCAAATCTTCTGTCTTGTGCAAAGTAAGGGTCATTGAAGCTTTGTCCTGTAACTGCTTGACCAAGATAATATAAAGAAGACTTTGTGGACGTAGCCCTAGGGTGGGGGTGAACCATAGTAACTGTGTGTATAGTGCTCTGTGCTTCGATCTAATGTCTTTGTCTCTTTATTGGATAAGTGCTTGATGTGATTAAGTAGATCTAGTTATGCTCTGTGTTGATGATATATGAATGAACGTTAGATATGATATATAAGATGCTTAGTGCTTGATCTGTTGAATCTAACCTATATTTTTTTGGCTAAGTACTAAATCATCTTTAGTATAAGTATTCACTGCAATGCTTTGTGCTATCTATGAAGTACCAAATGGGTTAAATATTGATGAAGGATCTATGCTAAGTGCCCTGTAAAAGATATTATCATAGATCAGTGTCCCAGCTAAGGTTGCAGACGTCTGAGTCCTGCAAACACCCCTGCCTCTACCTTGGGTGAGACTTCATCTACTTCGCAGGTGTTGCCGAAAGGGTCGGTAGTTAGGGTTTTTTTGGTGCGCTCTTGAGCATTGAACCCTGGGTCTGCCCCTATGCCAAAAGGCGTTTGAGAATCCAATTATTAGGGACAGAAGCCAATGGAAAGAGAACATGATCCAAGATGGACTATTTTTCAGGGGAAATCAGCTATGTATTCTGAAATGCTCCATGAGGGAGAATTTGTTGAAGGAAAAGCACAGTGGAGGATTGGTCGGACATTTCAGCCATGAAAAAATGTTCTCAAAGTTGAATGGCTCATATTATTGTTCAGGGATGAGGACATATGTGAAGAAATTTGTGGACAGGTGCAGAATTTGTCAACACACAAAGGGGAAAAGGCATAATGCGGTGTTATATCAGCCATTACCCATACCCGAAAGGTTGTGGGACACAGTGAGAATGGATTTCATATTAGGACTACCAAGGACATAGAGGGGATATGATTCAATATTTGTAGTGGTAGACATATTTTTAAAGATGGCACATTTCATTCCATGCCAGAAAACCAGTGACGCAACTCATATTGCGAACCTGTTTTTCAAGGAAGTCGCCAGACTTCACGGATTGCCAAGGATTATCATTTCCGATCGAGATACCAAGTTCGTAGGACATTTTTGGAGGACCTTTTGGAAGAAGTTGGGAAAAAACTTGTCTTTTAGCTCAGCGTATCATCCTCAGGCGGATGGATAGACAAAGTTCGTGAACAGGAGCTTGGGAGATTTGTTAAGGAGCTTAGCGACTGAACACCATAGTCAATGGAATCACATTCTTCCGCAGGAGGAATTCACTTAAAATGATTCACTCAATAGAAGCACAGGGCAGAGTCCATTCCAAATTGTATATGGAATGCAACCAAGGGGAGTCTCTGAATTGAAATATTCAGAACAAGCTGAATTCAGGAGTGCTAGTGTAGAGGACTTTGCAGAAGGAATGAAGGAGATTCATAGCAGAATCAAGGAGAGATTGCAGAGTTCAAGTCAAGAGTACAAGCGTAGAGTAGATCAACACATGTGAGAACTTCAATTTGAAGTTGGTGATTTGATTCTTGCACATTTAAGGAAGGAAAGGTTCTGCAGGGGAACATACGATAAGATGAAGATGAAGAAAATTGGACCGTGCAAGGTCATAAGAAAATTTGGGGCAAACGCATATGAGATTGAATTATCCAATGGGGTTGGAATCTCACTGATATTCAATGTTGTGGATTTGTACCCTTACAAAACTGAAGAAGCAGGAGCGGAGGGTGAACAGGAAGAAATTCCATGGATGAAACAGATGCCTGTAGCTGAAAATCCACAGATGGAAAGCATAATTGACAAGAGGATTAGCAGAAAGACCAGGAGAAAAGAGTATTTTGATTACTTGGTCAAGTGGAAAGGACGTCCAGTTGAATATGCCAGTTGGGAGGATGAAGTAGCAATCCAAAAGCATGGACAAATAGTCATGAACAGGAGTTCATGAAAAATTTCAAGCGAGGGAGTATGATGCAGGACCATCGTTGAAAGCCAAAGCACATGCCTAGCCAAAGAGACAGTTGGATGCGTAGATGTAATTTGAACACGTTTTTGTGAAAATGTTTTGAAATTCAAAAATCTGAAGCATTAATGTAATGGACAGGAGGAAAGTGCAGTTGCATTTATATCTGAAGATCTAAACTGATTTTGGAGCGTATGTTTCTATCTGTGGATGTTATAGGAATTTAATTTTGTTTAATGTAAGTAGGTAGGTTTAATTTGATATATTAGAAAATTTAGGAGCATAAGAGGGAAAATGGATTATAGACACCCTTTCCTTGTATCTTAAAAAATAACTTATTATTATTCAGAATTTTTTAGTAAGTTGTAGAGCTGCAGAGGAGAACAGATAATTTTATGCATTCTAGTTGTTGTTATTTACCATGTATAGGAGCAATGGAATTAATAGAAGAAATATTTGATTCCAATATATCTGTTTGTTATGGTTGTTGGAACCACCTATTGAATGGTATGTTGCAGGCTAGTTTATATTCTCTGTGTGCATTTTATTTCAATGAAATCTATGTGTGTGTGCTCTAGAATTCTATGTTGAATGTTTAAATTATGGACAAGGGGAGAATGAGTTTCAGTTGTTTCTCTTTCTGATAACTCCTGCAAAGAGTGCAGTGAATGGTCCACAAGGAGTGTGTCGACCGGGCTATGAGTTTCATCTCAAAACTCTCAAAGGAGATTCAAATTGTGTTTTTACAGGACGAAGTGCAAGGTTTTCTTAAGAGTCATGCAAGGTGTGTGCAGGCTGAGCGAGGTCTGGGATTTTACCAACTCAAGAGGGAGATTGAGAGATTGTTGTTGCAAGAGGAGCACAGAGTCGAAGACCCAAATAACTAGAGGTTATTTGAAAATTTCCGCAAGGAGCGCGTGCAGGGACCCTTTTGGAATCCTTGAGTTCGCAAGCGAAAGCTCAGAAGGGATAGAACCTATGAAGTGTTCAAAGGGAGGTAGAGGTTGACATCGTCTCACATAAGTAAATTTTAGGAGGGAGGATGCCAAGTCATTTGGCCTGAAATCCTTGAGAAGTTGAATCGGACGGTGGAATCACTTCAAGAGGAAGTGCCAAAGTTCTGTGAGTTGTGGGATATTGTGGAATAGCGGAAGGATTAAGACCGAGTGTCTTTCAACACTCTTAAGTTCAGGAAGGATAGTGACCATCATATCCCAATACAACGAGGGTCATTGGATAGAGGGAGGCACACAACCATTGATCTCGTCGAAGGCATGATTTCGGAGTCGGGGAATTGTAGAGGGAGAGGAACGATTGTTTGTTGTTCTCTCAAGTTGAGAAAGCTGAAGACTCGTGCGAACAGGTGGCAAGGACTCACTCTATAAGCGGAGAAAACAGAGGTGACAAGTGGAGTGTGTCTGTCGCTTTGGGTGGAGTCAACCTTCATTGTCATATCACGTTTCGAAGAATCACAAGGGAAGAGAATGAGAGGTTGGCGCTCCAACTCGCGAACTCGCGAGTTATGAAAGGTGCTTGCATTAAGGCTTGGTTGTGATCATATTGGAAAAGGGGATGAAGTGGGGGCTTACACCTTAAGCCCATTCGCAATTCACATTTCGGCTATTTCAAAGAGTTGTGACATTGTATTCGAGGTGGCCAACTAGCGAGATCCGAAATCCTTTGCGGGCTTAAACAAGGAGTTTAGTTAACCCTTGTCATGGTTTAGAGAATATCCTGTGCGGATCTCAACCTGAGGGAAGGAGGTATGCACCAAGTAAAGAGTATCATAAATGGTTGTAGCCATGAAAAAGGATATTGGACATGAATTGAGGTGGCTAATGAAGTAGAGTGGTGCAAGGTGGCTAAATAGACTTGTGGGAGCTTACAGAAGTCCGTTATGCTACTCCGTTTGGATTTTATTCCCCCAGACCAAATTGGCCACATGTCCCTGAATGGCTTGAGGAGGCGAGTTGCAACTCGCAATAAAACTCAAATAGGGACTCAGATGCATGAACCTTTAGTTGCATTGGATTCGGAGCACCGAGTTTCAGCTAGTGGGGCCCCTACACTATCATTATGTCGACCAAAAAACCATTTGTTGGAGTATCTCTAACACTAGGGTTTTGGTCAATTAAGCATAGTGAAATCTCTGAAGAGGAGGTGGATTTTCAAGAACACCCTATCGGGAATTTTTGTCTAGTGTAGTCATATGGGCCTTGTCCAAACATACTTATAGGATCTTAGGAAACTCCGGTATGCTTCTCGGATTGGATTTTATGCTCCTAGACAAAATTAGGCCACATGTCCTTGAATGGATTGAGGAGGCGAGTTGCAACTTGTGGTAAAATTCAAATCTAGACTCGGATGCATGAACCGTCAATTGCATTGGATCTAGAGAACCAAGTTTTAGCTATTGAGGCTCCTACACTATTATTTTGTCGATTGAAAAACCATTTTTTGGAGTATCTCCAACACTAGGGTTTTGGTCAATGAGGCATAGTGCAATTTCTGAAGAAGAGGTCGATTTTCAAGAACACTGTGTCGGGTTTTTTTGGCTAGTGTAGTTTTGAGGGCCCTGCCCAAACTTACTTATGTGAGATGATGAAACTCTGTTATGCTGCTCAGTTTGGATTTTATGCCCCCAGACCAAATTGACCACATGTCCCTGAATGACTTGAGAAGGCGAGTTGCAATTCACGATAAAAATCAAACCGAGACTTGGATGCAGAAAGCGTCAATTGAATTGAATTAATAGCACTAGGTTTCAACTAGTGGGGCCCCTCCACTATCATTTCGTTCACTGAAAAACCATTTGTTGGAGTATCTACGACACTAGGATTTTGGTCAATGAAGCATAATGCAATTTTTGAAGGGCAGGTTGATTTTCAAGTGTGTCGGGCGTTTTTGGCTTGTTTAGTCACCAAGACAATAAATGATATTAACTAAGTTACAACACAACAAATAGAACAACCCTTAAAACAAGTTATCATTAAATGAAAGGGGGATGAAAATGGTATCCTATGTCTTGCCTTGCCTTGGATTGTATGATATGGTATGGTATGCATTGACAATGGTTTGCAGAGGAAAGGGAAATAGTATGCATTGGAAATGGTATGCATTTTCTTGCCATTGTATGGTATTCACTAGAAATGGTTTGCATTGCATTGTCAATGTATAGTATGCATTGGCAATGGTATGGTATGGCATGGTATGGATTGTATGGTATGGTATGCACTTTCATGACATTGTATGGTATGGTATGGTATAGTATGGTATGGTATGCATTGCTTAGCCATTGCATAGCATAGCATAGCATACCATTGCCTTGTTCCATACCATACCATGCCATTGAAGTGGCAGTGGGTATTGCTCCATGAGGTAATGAGTCCAGGAATCATGGTATGTATCACACTGATATTTGAAGCACTTGAACATGTTGTATTGAATCCTTCTTTATTTCATAATGTTTGCTTGGATTTTATTCTTTTTGCCTTGTTTAAAGCTAGGAGGGTGCCATGGTTCCCTAGTAAGTTGGTTTCCCTTTAGGATGGGTTTTCACTATGTAGATACTTGAAGAGGCATCATACGTTCCCTCCAGACTTACCACTTTCCATCCTCATCCCTTCCACCTCCCAATATTTTTTTCATTGGGATAGGATACACTAGGAAGGGTTGTACCTTACCTCATGTGAAGAAGGGGATGAAGGCCCAGAGGGTAAAAGTAGTTGACAAGAGTTAAAAGCCAATTTTAAAACCTTCGAGATGCTTCTCCCAAGGATCCCCGAGAAGGCAGTGAAAAGATTCTCAGAAAGAAAATGGGGACCCAAAAAATAACATGAAAACTCAAGGTATTAGTTGATGGATAGGACGTCTCATCACGAGTTGGCCTATCATGACCATGAACATATATCAGTATGAAATTACCACGTATTTGGTCCCCAAGCCAGGGTAGTGGCTCTTGGTTGCATAGCCAAGAGAAAAGGGGTCTCATCACGAGCCAACATTCTCATTTCCGTGAAATGTTTTGTGGATGACATTGTCACGTTTTGTCACCAAGCCATGGAAGTGGCCCCCAACTATTCCCTTATACCACAAGAGAAAATATCAAAAGAAAGAAATTTAAGAATAAATGGAAATGAATGGGCTAGGAAAAATTGCATTCATGACAAGGTGTATTTCATCCTCCACAAAGGCACCCATAGGTAAGACTCTACATTTCCATGTTATCACATGCACCCCATTCCCAAAGGTCTACCCAATGCCACTTCATATACTTACATGACTTGGATTAGGCTCCACCTAGGAAACACCCTATACTTAAGGGATATTAACCTAATAGGACACCTTGAGACCCTCTCCAAACATAAATTTTTCAAATTGCATAACCTCTTTGAGCATGTGTTTGGGGTTAGGGGGGTTCGATGCACATGCTCAGGTGATTTAATTATTATATGTTATTTACATACTATGATTCTTGTGACTTATGGACCCCTAGAGGGCGTACTTTTTGTCTCTATGGGATTTTTCCTAGAGAACAAATATGCATGAGGGGATGACTAGCTCAGACCTTCATGAGGGATCAAATCCCACCGATGGATGATGAGACCCCAGGACAAGGGGCATGACATATATTATTGATTTGCATCAGTAAGAAGAGGGTCATTTCCTTTGGATTCACTTTTGCAGAACTATATCAATGGTTTCATGCTCCTCCTATGAGCTCTAGACGCCACCCATGAGCTAGAGTTTTTCATTTTGGAGGCATTTATGAGGATAATGGAACGTATGGGCATGGTTTGAGGCCTTTGAAGGCCTAGCGTTTCATAAACCTTTCTCAACATTCCACATATGGGGCTCAACGTCACCATAGAGGGGCATGACATCACCCTTGGAGGAGATTTTAAATGCAAATTTATTTAATTATGTCAAAATTTATTTTTTGTGACAAATTGGCCAGGTCGGCCCTGTTTTTTGACCTAAAGTAATTAAAGGTCAAGTTCTTGTATAAATAAACAAAAAATGACATTCATTTTTCATCATCACTCATCACACACAAGTGGTGGACTAGAAATTTTGCCCTCTTTTAAGGCTATTGGCTGAAATAACTAGTGCGCATCTCTTGAGGAAGCTTTATGGTGGTGTGTCTTGGCATTTTTCATGGTGGAATGATATTCAACTAGGGTTTGACTTGATTTTTCTTAGTGAAGTAAGTAGAAAATATACATTTTATTCATGTAATTAATTTTTTTAGTAAGTTTTGCTTGATTCATGTTAAAGATCATGAAATTGCTTGTGTAAACCCTAGGGGAGAAACATAAGTGCTTCTTTCTCTCTACAACTTTCTCTACTATCTTGAATTTCCAAGTATACATTGTTTTTGAAGTGATTACTAGATCCCTAAAGTGATAGCTCTCTAGTAATCTCACCCCAATTACTAATTATATTTTTTCAAATCCTAAGGAAGGAAGGTGCTCTAGGGCCTAGAAGTGCCTATTCTCTAGCAAAACATCTCTTAAGATTTAGATGATTGAGGCCTTGAAGTGCCAACACCTCTTGCATTTACCTCTTCCCTTGGACAAGTATTATCATTGCTTCACTTCCCAAGTAATATCATTGTTGTTATTGACTCCATAACCCTCTAAAGGCATTGATTTCTATGCTCTTGTGGATGAATGAGATCAAAACAACTCTCAGACATTTTTCTCAAGCCCCTACTAACCCTTCACTAACACTAACCTAGTCTAGTGAAACCAAACCTACCTTGTTGCTGTTATAACTGGTGTTACAACCACCTTTTAGAAGCCCACCTAAGCTTACAAGCTAATTAAATCAACCCAAAAATTTGCATGAAGAAAAGTACTATCAACCAAAGCTAAAGTGTACAATTAATTTCCCTCTCAAAGTGAATTTCTAAAGGTTTATTACGAATGTCATTACTCTTGTTTTTCTGTCGTTATAGTCATCTTAGAAATCTTGTTGAAGTTCATTTGTTGGTTGATACATCTATAAGAACTTGCATGTGACAAAATACTGTCATTGAAGCTTTAAATACCTTGTTATATTGTCTATACAAGTGCATTTTCTGAGATACATTGCAGTTGTTACGATTTACTTATTGTTTTTATCTACATACCATTTGTTGTTCCAAACATTTACTTTATGCATTTGATGTATTTTTGAAGCATTAATATCAATTTTTGTTTATAAACTGCCATAACATTTGTTGTTGTCTTGGTAAAGGGAAGGTATGCATTCATATAGTATGGTATGTTATGCATTGGCAATGGTATACATTGGCAATGGTATGCATTGGAAATGGTATGCAAAGGAAATGGCAATGGTATGCATTGGAAACTTTATTCATTGGAAATGGTATGCATTGCATTGCCATTGTATGATATACATTTCCTTCCCATTGTATGGTATGCATTGCCTTGCCATTGTATGATATACATTGCCTTCCCATTGTATGGTATGCATTGGAAATGGTATGCATTGGCATTGGGATGGTATGGTATGACATACCATACCATTTCCATTGTATGGTATGGTATACCATTCATGATATGCATTGTCTTGCCATTGTATGGTATGCATTGGCAATGGTATGATATCTTATGGTATGCATTGGTATGGTATGGTATGGTATGGTATGGTATGGTATACATTGGCAATGGTATGCAAAGGCAATGACAATGGTTTGCATTGGTAAATTTATGCATTGGCAATAGTATACATTGCCTTGCCATTGTATGGTATGCATTTCCTTTCCATTGTATGGTATGCATTGGTATGGTATGGAATACCATACCATTGTCTTGTATCATATGGCATATCATCCATGTTATGCATGGTATGTTATGAATTGCCTTGCCATTTTATGGTATGCATTGGCAATGGTATGATATGGTATGGTATCACATGGTAGGCATTGTATGGTATGGTATGGAATGGTATGGTATGGTATGGTATGGTATGCATTGGCAATGGTATGCAAAGGAAATGGAAATGGTATGCATTGTATGGTATGGTATGCATTGGTATGGTATGGTATGGTATTGGATACATTGGAAATGGTATACAAAGGCAATTGAATCTTTATGCATTGGCAATGGTATGCATTTCCTTGCCATTGTATGGTATGCATTGGTATGGCATGGTATGCATTGGTATGACATGGTATGGTATGTTATGGTACGGTATGACATACCATACCATTGTCGTGTATCATATGGTATACCATTCATGTTATGCATGGTATGATATGCATTGGCAATGGTGTGGTATGGTATGGTATGGCATTGTATGCATTGTATGGTATCTTATGCAATGGCATGGTATGGTATGGTATGCATTGGAAATGGTATACAAATGCAATGGCAATGGTATGCATTGTTATGTTATGGTATTGGATACATTGGCAATGGTATGCAAGGCCATTGCAACTTTATGTGTTGGAAATGGTATGCATTTCCTTGCCATTCTATGGTATGAATTTCCTTGCCATTGTATGGTATGCATTGGTATGGTATGACATACCATATCGTTGTCATGTATCATATGGTATACCATTCATGTTATGCATGGTATGATATGCATTTCCTTGCCATTGTATGGTATACATTGGCAATGGTATGGAATGGTATGCATTGTATGGTATGGTATGCAATGGTATGTTATGGTATGGTATGCTTTGGCAATGGTATTCAAAGGAAATGGAAATAGTATGCATTGGCAATGGTATGCATTGTATGGTATGGTATGCATTGGTATGGTATGTTATTGAATACATTGGAAAAGGTATGCAAAGGAAATTGAAACTTTATGCATTGCCTTGCCATTGTATGGTATGCATTGCCTTGCGATTGTATGGTATGAATTGGTAATGGTATGCATTGGTATGGTATGTCACACCATACCATTGCCTTGTATCGTATGTTATACCATTCATGTTATGAATGGTATGATATGCATTGCCTTGCTATTGTATGGTATGCATTGGCAATGGTATGGTATGGTATGGTACGGTATGGTAAGGCATGGTATGCATTGTATGGTATGGTATGGTATGGTATGGTATGGTATGGTATGCAAAGGTAATGGCAATGGTATGCATTGTATGGTATAGTATGAATTGGTATGGTATGGTATTGGATACATTGGCAATGGTATGCAAAGGTAATTGCAACTTTATGCATTGGCAATTCTATGCATTGCCTTTCCATTGTATGGTATGAATTTCCTTGCCATTGTATGGTATGCATTGGCAACAATATGCATTGGTATGGTAAGGTATGCATTGGTATGGTAAGGTATGCATTGGTATGGTATGGAATGCGTTAGTATGGTATGGTATGGTATGACATACCATACAATTACCTTGTATCGTATGGTTTACCATGTGTGTTATGTATGGTATGATATACATTGCCTTTCCATTGTATGGTATGCATTGGGAATGGTATGGTATGGCATGGTATGCATTGTATGGTATGGTATGCTTTGGAAATGATATGCAAAGGAAATGGGAATGGTTTGCAATGGAAATTTTATGCATTGGCAATGGTATGCATTGTATGGTATGGTATGTATTGGTATTGTGTGGTATTGGATACATTGGCAATGGTATGCAAAGGAAATTGCAACTTCATGAATTGGAAATGGTATGCATTGGTATGGTATGGTATGGCATACCATACCATTGCCTTGTATCGTATGATATATCATTCATGTTATGCATGGTATGATATGCATTGCCTTTCCATTGTATGGTATGCATTGGCAATCATATGGCATGGTATGCATTGTATGGTATGGTATGGTATGCATTGGCAATGGTATGCAAAGGCAATGGAAATGGTATGATTTGCAAATGGTATGCATTGTATGGTATGGTATGCATTGGTATGGTATGGTATTGGATATATTGGAAATGGTCTGCAAAGGCAATTGCAACTTTATGCAATGACAATTGTATTCATTTCCTTGCCATTGTATGGTATGCATTGCCTTTCCATTGTATGGTATGAATTGGTATGTTATGGTATGACATACCATACCATTTTCTTGTATCATATGGTATACCATTCATATTATGCTTGGTATGATATAAATTCCATTGCCATTGTATGGTATGCATTGGCAACAATATAGTATGGAATGGTATACATTGTATGGTATGGTATGGTATGCAATGGTATGCATTGGAAATGGTATGCAAAGGCAATGGCAATGGTATGAATTGGAAACTTTATGCATTGGAAATTATATGCATTGTTTGGTATGGTATGCATTGTATGGTATGGTATGCATTGGTATGGTATGGTATTGGATACATTGGCAATGGTATGCAAAGGAAATTGCAACTTTATGAATTGAAAATGGTATGCATTTCCTTCCCATTGTATGGTATGCATTTCCTTCCCATTGTATGGTATGCATTGGTATGATATGTGTTGGCCCTCGACCAAGTTTTGAGGAAACCTTGGTTAGGTTTGGACCACTTTTGGACTTCGACAGGTTGGTTGAAGATGGAGCACCTAGACGGAGCTAAGATCATGGATCTCACTTATTTTGCAGGCTATGTGGACCCAGTAAGGGGTTCTTTAGGGTTTCGTAATGGGTTATGGGATGTCAGCCCATGGGTTTACCCATGATTAGGCCTTATTGTAAGGGTTTGTAAAAGTATAAATAAGTAAGAATGTATGGTAGAAGAGGTGAAGCTAAGCAAAGCTACGTGAAGTGAAGTGGGAAGTGGCTAAGTGCAAGTAGTTCAGAGTTTATTTGTGAAACATAATGTGTATGTGTTAAGTCTTTGTGCACGATAGAGGAATGGCTCTATGCCTAGACCTAGTTTTGGAAGGAGAATCTAGTGCTCAATGTGCAGATATCTTGTCCTATGTGAAGCTTGACTCTGTGGCTTAGTGCACAAGATCGGATGAAATTAAGATTCAGAAGAATAATAATGGACATAGCCCCACACTGGGGTGAACCACGTATATCTTGTGTCTTTGGTTGCTTTGTGTTGTGTTGCTTATGTTATGAATATGCTCAGTGCTCTACTTATTATGTATATTAGATAGATTTGTTGATGCTTAGTGATTTATTTGTGTTAAGGATGAATGAATGTTAGATCTAACTCAATGCTATGTGCTAAATGGTGGAAATGCTTAATATTTGTTGTTACTACACCAATCCATATTAGGGTTTGTTCTGCGATGTTAATGAAATAATGCATATCACCTTCTAAGTGTTGCTAGAATACTCTGCGAAGTGTTATTATCACAGATCTGTGTCCCAGCTTGGTTACAGACACCTAAGTCCTTTAACCCCCCCTTCTTCTAACTCAGATAAGACGTCGCCTGATTCGTAGGTGTTTCCGAAAGGGACAATAGTTAGGGTTTTGTTGGTGAGTTTTTGAAGTGTTGAACCCTGGGTCTGCCCGTGTGCCAACAAATGGTTCAGTTGCCGGGACCTGAAACTGGGATTGCTGGGAACTGAAGTAAATAAAAGATAATCTCTATGCGTAGATATGTTGTTGAAGTGCACAGTACTCTACTTGACTTGTGAAGCTCTCTGCTAATAAATAAATCAGATCTAAAGAAAAGAGGTAAGATCTTAAAATAGGTAAAGCTTTGTGCTTTTATAAGAGTAAGATAAGTGGAAATTTTTGTTTTGAAAGCATGAATTTAAGTATGTTTAATAGATTTTGTCCTAGTCTGAAAGCTAGGGTGTAGTTGGAAGAAAGATTTGATCTAAGTAAAGCTAATAGAAATGAATAAAGATATGTTATTCCTATGCATAGAAAGAGTTTTTGGACTGATAAGTGGATGCAAGAACCTAGAAAGATTTTTTGCAGATTGCAAGCCCAACACTGTGATCCTAATGCATAGTACAAGAGAGTTTGGGAAACATACAAGAGGAAAAGAGGATTGGAATTGTGTTATAACTGCAGAAGATCAGGACATCTTACTAAGGAATGCCCTGGTACAGGTCCAATTTGTCTTTGTTTTAAAATTGTTGGTCATGAGGTTGAGGATTGTCCAAGGACGATTGATAAAGTTGAAAGAATGAACACGAGACAAGAAAACTATGAAAAAAGTCAAGAGACTAAGAACATGTTAGAGAATCGTAAAGAGAAAGAATCAAAGAAAGCTAAGACTATGTTATTATAGTTGAAAGAAATGATGGATGTTCACAAAGTTGTCAATTTACCAAAGATCTTGAAAGTAAATCAATGCATAAGTGCAAGAATAGGAGACTTCGACATAGACTGTGTCCTGGATGAGGAAATACAAGTGAATATTATGACAGAAGACACTTGGGAAACATTGGGAAAGCCTACTGTGGTACCTTCATTAGGAAGGATAGGCTTTTTTAAGGGAAATATGATAACCCTATGCGGAAGAGTTACTAATGTACTTGTTATTATTCATGGAACATCGACTGAAGAAGAATTTGAAGTCATTAAGTTTGTTGAGAAAAACGCCCCTTTCCCACTTTTACAAGGTAAGACTTGGATTGAGAAATATCAGATCAGAAGAAAAGCAGAGGAAGAAGCTACAGAAAAGAAAAATAAATAATTAAGGGATTTCATAGCTGGAAAAATAGACCGACTATTAGAAGAACGAGAAGATAAGTCAAAGAAATAGAAGGCAAGAGAATTAGATGTAGAGGTTGAAAGAGCACAAGAAGGTTTGAAGGACCTATCCATGCAAGAAAGAATAATACCCACCTTGGAATTAATAAGAGAAGGTATTTTAACTTCAAACCCTTTGACAGCACATCAATAGTGTGAAGTCACTACGCTAGGAAAAGATAAGTATAAGAATGGAAAGAGGAATCCAGAAATAGTTAGAGAGACTTAGATCATAGGAAAGAAGGAAAGGAAGCTCAGTAAAAAGAAAGCCAAGTTAGGAAAGCTACAGGAAGCTATAGAGAATAGATGGAAGACTTCACAGACTGGAACCTCACAGGAAGTAGGTTCGCAAGATTTGAACCTCATTAGAATAGTAGGACCACGTAGAATGGGATTTCACCCTGGAAAAGCTATATGACCATTGGAGGTGCCCCGCCCATCAGGAAGATGCTCCGAAACAACTAGGAAATGAATTTATGGGTGGATGGACCTCTTTTGGGACGTTGAGACCGTGCCATAATGGACAGATTCACATTGATGGAAGCATTTCTACCCATTAGAAGAATCTGTTACGGTGCCTCACTTATTTAACCCGTCGGACGTTGCGCCAGGACCACTTTTTTCCACCCATGATTAACTGAGACAACAAGAGAATTGATTGTGTGTCGAGTTGTGCTATCATAAGCTAGACCTTGCCATCTGTTTGTCTACCCTGCCTATCCTTTCACCTACCTTGACCTTTCTATTTAAAAGTGATAATGGCAGGCGAACCTAGTGCATTAGAGAAGTCTATCGAGGAGGTCCTCAAGAAGATAATGGCCGACAAACAGTTATCTGAAGGTGTCCAGGCATCGTCAACCAGGGCACTGGAGGCTTCCTGTTTGACTGGACGATGTTCTGGCCATGTCAACCCTACGATCGAGCAATGAAGTAAGCATTGCGGCGATCTAGCTAATGCAAAGCAGATCCCATCAATATTACCAGACTATATCCCACCGTTGGCTGGCATGGTTAACCATGATAACATCCCACGTGATCATGAGTACACTCTGTTCACCGCGTATATTCTGAAGGGAATACGCATAGTCAGGAGTTAGTTGGGATAGATCCCGCTATTGAAGAACAATGACTTCAATCTCGGAGACAGGAAGAACTATGCTATGCTAGCACCCCAATGATACTTGACGAAGATAATTGGGAAGAATCCTCACCTAGTCTCCCAACCATGGATTAAGAAGCTGGCGTAGTCCACTGTGCTGAATGTGATGAAAATTTCCCATTTTGGTCATCACCAGGAGGTTAACGCTTGCATTAAACTCCTCTTTTCATGCTACCATGGCAGATACATGTGGCTCGACCGATAGATTACTATGGATCTGGTGTTGATCCACTTGATTACAGGATTAAGCATGCAAGGAGCTGACCCTCAGCAGTTTTACCCAGGGAAGGCCTCGGACCTCTTCCTAGCACAACGCATCAAGGAAGCTTACGATGAAGTTGAAAAAGGAAAGTGAGGCTACAAGGTAGCCTCTATCCAGGATGGTGCAATGTGCCTCGGCTTGTCAACTCATAGTTGGCAAGCTCATAAGAAAGAACCACCCCACACAGGTCACCGAGTTTGTGGTGGACCTCGTAGGAAAATGTGTGGAGATAATGTAGATGAGTTGGGCATGTTACCTCGTCAATGAACTCGAGAAAGACTATCGTGAAGCTTAGGATATGATATACAAATTCCAATTCAGTTGGCCGATCGTTTTGATCACATTTGTCACTTGGAAAATGCCTGAAGGATCCACCTTTCCAGAGATAGAACCATCGGATCCGTTAGCCGCTAGGTTTTCTACTTTGTGGTACACCAACGACATGTCGAAGCAATGGCAATCAAATGCTATGTTTCATGCCTATTAATAGAAATTGAAGGCTTCCATTGAATCATTTATGTGCATGACATCGCGCACCTTGCACCAGTATAGACCAATAGAAAAGTTTCATGCAGATCTGCATTTTATCTATATCACTGCGTGCAAAGATGAGAACAAGGAATAGTTATAGTCATATTACAAATTGACAGATGAGGACATGGAGAAGATCACAAAGGAGTGGCCAGAGAATTTCGTTGTACCCATTGTTGATGCATAACTCTCTGACACTGACACCATAGGAAGCCCCATGGTCACCCGAGCACGTTAGACAGTCCAGTGGGACAAAGAAGAAGAAAAAGAAGGAAGAAGTCCAAAATATAGAGACTGATGAGGAGGAAAACGCCTCTGAAGAAAATGGATCTGGCTTGCTAGGAGGAGGAGACGAAGAAAATGGACAAGGAGGAGGGGATGAAGGAGAAAAGAAAGGAGAAGGCGAAGCTACATCATCGAAACATCCCCCTACTAAAACAGTAGCACCACAAAGGAGGAAGGTTTCTCCACAGAAACCTTCAGCAAGAAAGAAGACGTGTGCTAGTAAGCCCCAGTTAGAGGCAATGCTCATGGAAGATGACATCAATTTGGTCCGCGAAGCCATGGAGGATGCTTCCAAGGATATCTTGCAGAGATATGGAGCGAAGCAAGATGAACTATATGGAAGGATCGAAAAATAATTGAACAAAGTACAACAAGCCATTCATTTGGTCTACGCAGTACCTACTGCACCTTCCTTGTCTAGATTGCAGAATTGGGGGATGAACCAACCCAATTGAGAAGACTTGTAGATGTGACAAAGGCTCAACTTTAGAAATTCCAAGAAGAGAAGGAGAAGGCTATAGAATCCCTGAAACAAGAGAAAAAGGAAGTCTTAGAGAAATTACGAGTAGTGCGAAACTATGTAACCACCTATGAAAATGATAAAGAAGAGTTTCAGGCAATGATCCAGGAGGAAAAATCCTAGCTACAAAGAGAAAAGGAGCAGCTTCTTGCAGAACGGGCTACAGTCAAAGAAGCAGTGAATAAAGAATGTTGATTTGTGACAGGCTTGGAACAAGAGGACCAGGAGTCGGTTGAGGTTCAAGTGGAGAAGCTTGATGAGACCATCCAATAGCTTCAAGCGAGGATAATAGAGTTGCATATCCAAGCAGTACCAAGCACCCCGCAGGAGGTGCCTGACTAGAGGGAGGAAATCTCCAAGAACACAGTAATAAGGATAATAACCCTCACCTCAGAATGCAAACAACTGAGCGATAGAATAGCGCATATTTATGAACGCCTCGCAGAATATATAGAGATAAGGAAAATGGAAGCACAGTTACAAGAGGCGCAACAACAGGCTTTCTCCGTGCAGGTGCAAATGAAGCTACTCACCACAGTTGAAAGAATGAAGAGATCTCAGGAGTAGTGCATGGTGCAATAGTAGATTACTGCCATCCAGGGTAGGGTAATGAAATTCATGCAGAAGCTACAACCTCTGCAGGATGAATCTTTCAAGGTGTTCAAAGAAATTGAGGGACAAGGATCACAATTGGACCAAGTGGTTGCAGTAGTGGAATAGCACCTCGAAGGGCATGTTACAGAGAAGAAAATCTAGGAGCTCGTTGAGAAGGAGGCTCAGGAGAAGAAACAATTCAAGGAAACTTGAGTTAAGCTCAAGGAATTTGAAGAAATGTTTCCTAGACCTGAGTGACTCAGGACGAGTCACAAGTCAGTGTTGGGGGCATGTTGGCCCTCAACCAAGTTTTGAGGAAACCTTAGTCATGTTTGGACCACTTTTGGACTTTGACAGGATGGTCGAAGATGGAGCACCCAGGCGGAGATGAGATTGCATATCTCACTTATTTTGCGGGCTATGTGGACCTAGCAAGGGGTTATTTAGGTTTTTTGTAATGGGTTATGGGATGTCGGCCCATGGGTTTACCCATGATTAGGCCTTATTATAAGATATTGTAAAAGTATAAATAAGTAAGAATGTATGGTAGAAGAGGCGAACATAAGAAAAGCTATGTGAATCGAAGTGGGAAGTGGATAAGTGCAAGTAGTTCTGAGTTGCTTTGTGCAACATAATGTGTATGTGTTAAGGCTTTGTGCACGATAGAGAAGTTGGATATGTGCCTAGACCTAGTTTTGGAAGGAGGATCCTATGCTCAGTGTGCAAATATCCTGTCCTATGCGAAGCTCAGCTCTGTGGCTTAGTGCATAGGAACGGATGAATGTAAGATTCAGAATAATAATAAAGAAGACGAAGTTGTTGGTGGACGTAGCCCCACACTGGGGTGAACCACATATATATTATGTCTTTGGTTTCTTTGTGTTGTGTTGTTTATGTTATGAATATGCTCAGTGCTCTGCTTATTATGTATATTAGATATATCTATTGATGCTTAGTGCTTTATTTGTGTTAAGGATGAATGAATGTTATATCTAACTCAATAGGATGTCCTAAATGGTGGAAATGCTTAATCTTGTTGTTACTGTGCTGATCCATATTAGGGTTTGTTCTACGATGTTAATGAACTAATTCATATCACCTTCTAAGTTTTGCTAGAATACTCTGCGAAGTGTTATTATCACATATCTATGTCCCATATTGGCTATAGACACCTGAGTCTTGTAACCCCCCCTGCTTCTACCTCAGGTGAGACTTTGCCTGTTTCGTAGGTGTTGCCGAAAGGGCTGGTAGTTAGGGTTTTGTTGGTGCGTTGTTGAAGAGTTGAGCCCTGGGTCTGCCCCTGTGCCAACAATATGCATTGTCATTCATGTTATGCATGGTATGATATGCATTTCCTTTCCATTGTATGGTATTCTTTGGAAATGGTATGGTATGGTATGGTATGGTATACATTGGCGATGGTATGCATTGGAAATGGTATGCATTGGAAACTTTATGGATTGGAAATTTTATGCATTGTCTTTCCATTGTATGGTATGCATTGTTATGGTATGGTATTGGATACATTGGAAATGGTATGCAAAGGCAATTGCAACTTTATGCATTGGAAATGGTATGCATTGAATTTCCATTGTATGGTATGGTATGGTATACATAGGCAATGGTACGCATTGGCAACGGTATGCATTGCCTTTCCATTGTATGGTATGCATTTCCTTGCCATTGTATGGTATGCATTTCCTTTCCATTGTATGGTATGGTATGGTATTGGATACACTAGAAATGGTATGCAAATGCAATTGAAACTTTATGCATTGGAATTGGTATGCATTTCCTTGCCATTGTATGGTATGCTTTGGTATGGTATGGTATGCATTGGCATTGGTATGGTATTGTATGGAATACCATACCATTTCCTTGTATGGTATGGTATAACATTTGTGTCATGCATGGTATGGTATGCATTGCCTTGCCATTGTATGGTATGCATTGGCAATGGTATGGTATGGTTTGGTATGGTATGCATTGTATGGTATCGTATGAATTTGTATGGTATGGTATGGTGTGCATTGTCAATGGTATGCATTGGAAATGGTATGCATTGACAATGGTATGCATTTCCTTTCCATTGTATGGTATGGTATGGTATGGTACGGTATTGGATACATTGGGAATGGTATGCAAAGGCAATTGCAACTTTATGCATTGAAATTGGATGCATTGCCTTGCCATTGTATGGTATGCATTGGGAATCATATGAATTGGTATGGTATGGTATGGTACAATATGATATGGTATGCACTAGTATGGTATGGTATTGGATACATTGGAAATGGTATGAAAAGACAATTTCAACTTTATGCATTGGAAATGGTATGCATTGTCTTGCCATTGTATGGTATGCATTTCCTTTCGATTGTATGATATGGTATGGATTGGCAATGGTATGCATTTCCTTGCCATTGTATGGTATGGTATGCATTGGTATAGTATGGTATGGTATGGCATACCATACCATTGCCTTGTATCGTATGGTATACCATTCATGTTATGCATGGTATGCTATGCATTTCCTTTCCATTGTATGGTATGCATTGACATTGGTATGGTATGGAATGGTATGCATTGTATGGTATGGTATGGTATGGTATGCATTGGAAATGGTATGCAAATGCAATGGAAATCGTATGCATCGAAAACTTTATGCAATGGAAATGGTATGCATTGCCTTGCCATTGTATGGTATGCATTGGTATGGTATGGTATAATATTCGTGTTATGCATGGTAAGGTATGCATTGGCTTGCCATTGTATGGTATGCATTGGAAATCGTATGGTATGCATTGTATGGTATGCAAAGGAAATGGAAATGGTATGCATTGGCAATGGTATGTATCTCCTTTCCATTGTATGGTATGAATTGTATTGCCATTGTATGGTATGCATTGACATTGGTAATGGTATGCATTGACAATGGAAATGATATGAATTGGCATTGGTATGTTATGTTATGGCATACCATATCATTTCCTTGTATGGTATGTGTTGAGCACTCAACACACCCTAAAAATCCTGTCAAATCCTACTTTTTGGGTGCCACTTAGTATTTTGCATTGTCTGATTCTACTTCAATATCAAAATCGCCACCTTTCTTACTGTTTATCATTTTATTGCTTGAGCATGAGAAAATAATCATAAATTTAAAAAAAGTGACTCACATTTATTCAAAGTACCGAGAGTCGAAGTACCCTGACGTACTTAATAAATTCGGCATTGGGAAGACTTAAATACGATAAGAACTATTCATGAAAACCAAAATAGTCGAGCATCGATCTTCATCGACATCGGTCAAAGAGAGTCTCTCATTTCCGTGAATGAAATTCACCAAGGATATCACCGATGACCGATCCACTCGACATCGATGAACGGATAGAAGAATAAGCGTTGAACAAAAAAAAATGATGAAATAATAATCATCGATTGCCGACTTCCAAAATGTTTACGGAGTCCGGAGTTTCAAAGGATGATAACCCATGGAAAAACTACGCGTTAATTTCATTTTCAGAACGTCGACCCCCGATGCTCACTCGACATCAATAGTTGCGAGATCTAGCTCAATTTAACACATTTAACGTCAACGAAGTCCCAAGTGCAACCCTTACCCATGAGTGGATCTCTAGGTTTTATTTAATGAGTCCCGAGCCAGTAACGTCACGTCATCATTAATCAAAGATAATTTACAAGGAGCTTAGATAAGAACATGGTAGATTTACACACAAAAGGGAAACACAATACTTTTAACTACTAGGACTAGAATCCTTTCAGGAAAAACATTTTTGAAATTTCATATATTAAAATTCCTGCCAAGATTAGGTTACATACAATGAACACCAACAACACCTTGGCCAACCGAATCGATTACATAGAGAATGTGAAAATCCTCGCAACTAAAAGAGAAAATTATCAAAATGTGCGTCGTGTCTGAGATTACAAAACAACAATGCACCCATCAGGTATCCCACGCACATGGACCTTCTCCTGGACTGCTCCTTGCACCTTACACTACTCTCATGTTCTTCTCCTCCATCATCCTCTGCGCTTCCCAAAGCTGTGCTTCCCAATTGTATCTTGTGCTTCCCAAAGATGTCTCTTGATCCAATTTGTGCTTCCTCCATGACCCTGCGATGTTGGTACCTCCTGGCACTTCACCGCCATTTGTCTCCACAATTCTCTATTTTCTTGATAAATTTCGGCTATGGCGAGTTGTGCTCGCTCCAACCTGTTGGGGCTTCCAATGTTAGAACACTATTTCTTTTTCTTTCACATCCGTCTCCCGCTTCCTTGACCGACACCCCCGACAGGCTCCGGCCATGTAAAGTGCATTATAAACTCCTTAGCGATCGAGTGTGAACTTATCTTTGTTGGAAGATGGCCTCGTCCTCCTACTTCCTTATTTTCTCTAGGCCTTCACCTCCTCCACGGTGTCTGCTTCTGAGAGGGCATGGCCTCCAACATTTTTCCTTTAGACATAATTTTCTCTACTTCCACTTTCATTTGAGGTGTTGACATATTTCTTGAATGAAGGTAGGAACCTCCTTTTGAAGCCTCAGGGACACTCGATGCCAATAAGAAAGAATCCAAGGCATGCTAGGGCTCGGACCTGGTGCTCCATATTCCTCGCAAACCTCATCCCGTGTTTTGAGGGGATCCCATGGTACGACAATGCATTTTCTTAGAAGTCTGCAACCGAATAAAAGACTACAACATAGAGTTGATAGAATTGAACTCGCAAGACCAATCACTATTGGTATACAAACTCGGCTGATGCGTAGTACCCACACAGACATCTAGAATTTATAGTAGAGCGGAGAAGTGAAGTGGAACGTGCCAAGGAACATTCATGCCTTACGATGGGATGTATTGAAGGATTAACGTATCACAAATGCACGGTGGATATGATCCAGGATGTATGAAACACAACCAATATGTGGCACGATCATCCCATTTTCTTTAGTTCCCCCAGCCTCCATTATTATTGAATGATGGTTGACACACTTAGTGATACAGTTTCTGGAATAACAACTTGCCTCGACCTGAGGCATTTAACGACTTCCTTTATTACAATATCCGACCTCTTGGGAACTTATGCTCACTTTTAGCACACATTCAGCTCTGGCATCTTTTCCCGACCCCAAGGGGCAAGCGGTTACTGGACTGGTTTCGATGCTCGTATCTACCATACCTGATATACCACACTCTGGTGCACGGATGTAACTCACCCAAACTGAAGAGGAGAAATGACGTGAATAGAGATATTACAGGTCACTCAAAAGGTCATTGGGATCACGTAAGTATTAAACAATTAGGACTAACGAACTCTACAGGTATGTATCAGTCTATTCTTTCCACTTACGTCTTACTATGCTTTGCCTGATAAATATTTTTTTGGAATTTTTCAAATCCCGATTGCGAGAAAGATCCCTCTGACCATTGAACAAAGTTTTCTCCATAACATCACAAAGGAACCTGAAAGAAACATTGGAGCAAAATTAAGAAAGAAGTGAAGGATACTCGACTCCCCGATTTCGGCACCCCAGATGACTTCGTCGACCTATGCGAAATAGTCGGATCACATGCCAAGAAAGACTCACTATGGGACTAATAGCTAGCCAAGGTGACCTATACATCGCCAGGACAAGTGCAAAGATTCATGGAACATCCAATTAAGGCTCGATCAATGCTACAGTAGTTAAACACCAGTCTAGAAAAGTATTGATCGCATGTGGTTGAGATCAAAGGATTCTATGCGACTACGATGGAGAAGAAAAAGTTCCCATGGGCCCAAACCCGTGAAGAGTTGTTTATTAGTTGGTCTGAGTACGAGAAAATTCATCCTTTCAAAGAACTATCTTGAGTTGACTGTTAAAGAAACTGTTAGAATATGATGCCACATGGCGTATTTTTCTTTTCTTAAACTTCACTTAGCCATTGTTTTCATTTGAACTTTAGATTATAAATAAATACATCAACCAATTAGTTAGGGGTTGATGGTTGTGGAAATAACTCTTTCTTTCTAGTTGTTAAGAATGATTTTGAAGCTGCTTTGAATTGAGAAGTCCTTTTGGACCAAAGACAAGTTATTTTCATCAGCTGCATGTGTGATTGGACATGGAGAAGAACTATTTCCTATCCTATTTCATGAATGATGTTGTAAGGAGTAAGAGCAATTAATTTTGTTGTCAAGTTATCCGGTGCAATGTTTTGTTGTTCTTTGCTTTAATGATGAATATGAATCGTTGTGTTATTATGTGATGAATGGTTATGGTAGATGAATTATTTTTCTTTCCATTATCTCATTGCATATGTGTTTTATTTTTGGTAGTTAGTATCTCAGACAGTAATTGGATGCTCACACGGTTAATTTATTAGTACTAGGCCTGTGGTATAAAATTTCCGTCTGCATGCTTGAGCAACGGGTTATCCCAAGTCCAACCTCTTCCCCTTAGTTAAGCTTAATTCCATTTTTTGTTTCCAAGTTGGTTTATACCAGCTTACATCTCATATTGGTCCCACCCAAGAGAAAATATACAAAAGAGAATAGTCCAAACTAAAAGAAGAGCCTTCACAAGAAAACGTAAATCCCATCGATAATTTGGCCGGATCACAAGATCTAGAGAACCATTCCACTATTAAACGATGGAGAGTCTAATTGGACCTCAGTGGTGGGTTTGGTTCCTACTGTTGAATCAATGGATTTAAGGCCCATTAACATAATTGGCGCTAGAAGGAGGGCCTAAGAATGAATGGTTGGATATATATTCTACAGAGTATTTCAAACAGCCTATAGATTCAAAAAAACCCACATGCATGGCTATTCATTCCCAGGATATCCCACACATGCAAAGTAATCCTGGAATGAGTAACTCACCCCAGCCCAAGGAAGATCCTTTTCACCCTGAAATACCTTACACTCTTCCTCACGAGGAAGTAAATCAATTCAGAAGAATCACAAGAAACTACGCTTGACAGATCGGTGCATTGTCCTTAGCTTCCATACTCCCTTGAAGAAAATAACAAAGAATACCAGTGGTTAGTACTCTTGATGAGGTTTTCGTACACTCGGTAGAAGACTTAATAGATTTCACAATTACCAAGACCCAAGAACCTCTTGATTTGATACCCGAAACGCCAACCGATGACGTCTCTGAACCAGATGATTTTTCGGAAGAAGAGGAGTTTAAATAAGAGTCTGAAGATATTGAAGGCAACAATGACCATAATGATGAAAGGGGGAACTCACCTCTGAACAATCAACCTTGGTTAGCCAGAGACGCTTTGGCCCTCCAAGGACTAGTTCATAACCTTCCTCGTCATCCAGAGAAGTTGCTTCTTAAGTTCGATCTCGAAACCTTTGGATTGCCTAAAGATCATATCAATAAATTTATACTAGCGATTAGGCATATGAACGTCCAACATGAAGACATATTATGCAAACTTTTCCCCTATACGTTTGAAAATTACTCTTCCACATGGTACTTCAATCTGTCGATAGGATCTATAACTAGTTGGACGAAGTTCCAGAAATATTTTCTAGACAAATTTGCTGAAGAAACTTCTATAGGAGCTCTAATGGCTGAGTTGTTCACCACAACCATGAGTTCAAAATAAAGGGTCAAAGACTTCAATCAAATATTCACGACTATATTGAACAATTTCTATCCCGAAGCTGAGCCTACTCGGGAATTGAAAATTGAAGTTTATGCTAATGCTCTCCCAACTTCCATTTCCATGTTCGTAAAAGGGGCTGCTAAACGAACCCTAGCTAAGAATTTTGAAGAAGCCAAAATGATAGAATTCCATATGAAAGGGTGTAAAGAAGGCCATGTTTCATTAGTTAAGAAAGAATGTCAACCTCCTCCTAGGATTGAACTCCTTTTGACTAGACCGTTGGGGAAACAAGCAGAACAGACACCCGACAAGGGTAATGGAGACATATAAGATATACAATGAATGGTTAAGAAATTATCAAACGAGATCATAGACATGAAGAGAAACGCAAGGGAAGGAAACCAAGGCCATAGGCCAATCGGTTTCTAGATGAAGTCTCCCTGACCAAACAATCAAGCAGTTCAGTTATGAATATTGTCGACCAGGAAGAGGTTGATCCACCACAAGATACAACCATGCTGATATGGGATCCCGACCTAATCATGCCTTCCGACGACCTATTTGTGTCTCAAGAACCACCCGTTGAGGTCTCGGTGGTGCAGACACACAGTAAAGGTCCACTTGTCTCAAAAGACATAACTGCTACCCAAACTTTGACAAATAAGACATCCCCCGATTGGCCGAAAACACCTTTTTCTCCCAGTAAGAAACCTATAAGCATCCATACCCAAGAATCACCAAAACTCAATTACAACGTAGTTGAATATTTGAAGAAGTTAAGGGCTAACATATCAATCATGGACATATGCAGGATCCCTCAGCAGAAGGACTTCCTACTACAAGATTTGAACTCAGTAGAATACCCTACGACTAGCAATGGTCAGGAAAGAAATCTAGATTCCACAGACTCTATAAATAAACCAATCGTGAATACATGTTCAAAATATAAGAAGGGGAATCCTTTTGTCCCACCTTTCCTCTTAATGTTCCAAGTTTTCAACAGGAACCTCCATAATTGTTTGGTAGATTCAGGAGCATATTCCAACATTATTCCCTTGTCAATTAGATGAAAATTAAATGTCGTTCCTCTATAGAGTGACAAACACGTGATACAGTTAGACAGGACCCAGGTCAAAGTCATGGGGGAAATTAGGGATGTAATGATCAAAATAGCGACACATCCTAAATTTGTACAAGTGATTGAAATCATCGTGGTAGACATCCTATAGGTATATGGGTTATTACTAAGTCGATATTGTCCTAAGAAGTTAAATGGGTACTTTAGCACAGACTAGGCACACCTTTGGCTACCACTAAAGGGATACAAGAATATGATCAGAATTGATAGGGAGAGATATATGAAACACACAGTCACTGATCTAGAAACCCTGAATGAACCCTCGATTCCCACTTCAAAAAAAATTCTCCTCTCTTATCCGATGTCCCCCTCACTCAAAAATCTGAAATGGTTTTTCAAGAGAAATCACCGATATTGACAGAAGACACCCTCTTCTACCAAGACCCTACGTTATAAATTACATAACAAAAGATAGGAAAGCTAAAAATAAATAAGGAAGAAGAAGAGGGCGATTTTCGTTCAAAATTTTGGACCATATACTTTGATGGATCTAAATCGCAGGAGGGATTGGGGGAAGGGTTCATCCTCATTGATCCAAAAGGTAAAAATCATTTCCTATTTTGTAGACTAGAATTCAAATGCACCAACAACATCATCGAGTATGAAGCTCTAGTACAAGGGTTAAAAAAATCCATAGACTTGAACGCCAAAGAATTGAAAGTTTTTAGGGACTCATAGATTATCGTTAGACAAGTAAGGAATACTATACATTGCGATTCCCCGCACCTGAAGAATTATCAGCAGGAAGTGCATAGGTTAATGGAGCATTTTGAAGCTTTCAATATCACCACGATCCCCAGAGAAAATAACATCCTTGTTGATTCCCTGGCCACAACTGCTTCAAGGCTGTCACCTTTGGAGGACTATGAAGCCTCCCAGTTCACTATGGAACTACTCTAGAAACCATCAGTGCCTAACAATATCTTTAATTGGAAGGTCTTTGAAGGAGATGAACATATCATAAACTTCCTGACTAACCAAGACAATTTTAAATATTTAGCCATTGACGATGAGGTATTCCAGGAGAAAGTGATAGAAACTGATCCTCGAATAGGCCAACCTATTGATAGATCAAAATCTCACACAATATCTAAGGGGATAGCTAATATAGAAAATCTGTTTGACCTGAAAGAACGCTTTAGGGGGCCTAAGAATGAAAAGACCGACAACTCTTGTCCCCTGCATGAAACTATAAATATCGGAACCCTAGAGAATCCAAAGAATGTGAATCTCGACAAGACCATATTTAAAGAGGAAAGAATGGCTTATCTCAAACTGTTCAAATAATATCAAGATGTCTTTGCATGGTCCTACCGAGACCTGAAAACCTACGACACCCAGATCATTGAACACACTATACCGTTAAAACCTGAGGTGAAACCTTTCCAACAAAATCTCCGAAAGTATCACCCATCCCTAGAACCTCTCATGTATCAGGAATTAAAGAAACTTTTATATGCCAAGATCATTTTCCAGGTCAGGCATTCCGCATGGGTAGCAAATCTGGTTCATGTGATGAAAAATTATGGAGAAATTCGCTTATGCGTAGATTTTAGAAATCTCAACAGAGCTTTAGAAAGGGACAATTACCCAATCCCACCAATGGAGAAACTCTTGTAGACCGTGTCTGGCTCAGATATTTTCTCCCTGCTGGATGATTTCTCAAGCTACAACCAAGTCCTGGTTTCGTAGGAGGATCATTTAAAAACTACCTTCCGAACCAAGTGGGGAACCTTCGCTTATAAATGCATGCCTTTTGGGTTAATCAACACAGGAGTGACCTTCTAAAGGGCCATAGACGTAGCATTTTTGAGACTAATGAACAAGTGTGTGGTAGTGTATCTAGACGACGTAACTTTGTATTCAAAGAACATAGAAGAACACATCCAACACTTAACTCAGATTTTTGAAAGGTGTAGGAAATACAGTATATCCTTAAATCCAAAGAAAATTATTTTTGGTGTCGAGGAAGGTAAGTTTTTAGGTCATATTATATCCCAAGAAGGTATTCGCATAGACCTAGAAAGGATTAAAGACATACCTCAACTCCCATTGCCCCATAACAAGAAAGTTATGCAATCCTTTTTCAGGCAAATCAATTTTGTTCGAAAATTCACTCCCGATTTCACGAAAATCATCAAACCCTTACAAAAGATGATTCGCAAAGATGCCAAATTTAAGTAGGATGATGAACGAAAGAATTCTTTCAACAATATTAAAACTTCTATATCTCGGGCCCCTGTGCTACGAAGTCTCGATTTCAATAGGGATTTCTTCCTCTATACTTTCTCCTTCAATCAGTCGTTAGCTGCAGTATTGAATTAGAAGGATGATGACAACAATGAATATCTAGTGTCGTTCATAAGCACTAATCTCCAGGTATCCAAGATTAACTATCCTTTTGTTGACAAACAAGCCTATGCGGTATACAAGGCAGTAAAACACTTCAGGTCTTACATCCTCAAGAACCACACCAAAGTGATTGTGCCTCACCATGTAGTCCGATCCTTGTTTACTCAGCAAGATATGGGGAAGAGAAGAGGGAACTGGATGGAAGTGGTACAAGAATTTGGTCTAAATATAAAAACTACCAAACTTGTCAAAGGACAAGGGTTGTGAAAACTCGCAGTTGAAGCCTGGGACCAAGTAAATGAAGATTCTGGATGGGAGAATGAAATGGAATTATGGTGTGGTGAAGCTTCATACATTTCCCCAGGGCCTGAGTCTTGGTATAAGGATTTGACTTATCTCCTACACCATGGGGCCTGCCCAGAAAATCTCAACCCTAGGGAAAGGAGAACTCTCAAGTTGAAATCTGCACAATATCACCTCATAAATTTAGTACTCTTTTAGATTAATTATGATGGGGTACTCTTAAGATGTCTCGAATGTGAAGATGCAGACAAAGTTCTGAAGGAACTCCATGATGGCCCTGCCAATGGACATTTTGCAGGAAACACCACCACTCATAAGATACTGAGAGCTAGTTATCATTGGCCCACCTTGTTCAAATATGCCCATACCTATGCCAGAAATTGTAAAACTTGTCAAGTAAGCATTGGGAGGGAGAAGAGAGCAACAATCCCACTCCAACCAATGATTGTCTCTAGGCATTTTGAGAAATGGTGGTTAGATATCATAGGAGAAATCACACCAAGCTCTTCAAAACAACACAAGTACATTCTAACTGCCATTGATTACTTCACAAAATGGGCAGAGGCTATCCCTTTGACTCATGTAAACGAAAAAGTGGTGATCCAATTCATAGAGAAACAACTAATCATGAGGTTTGGTGTCCCTTCTTCCCTGGTTTTTGATAATGCAACTTATTTCTCTTCCACTTGACTGACAGAGTTTTCTTTGGACAAAGGAATCATAATTAGGTACTCTGCATATTATTACCCACAAGGAAACATGGTGGTAGAACTAACCAATAAGAACCTAGTAAGGATACTAAATAAGACGGTTGTAAATAACCAAAGGAATTGGCATAATTTAATCCATAATGCTTTATGGGCCGATAGGGTCACACCCAAATAAGCCATAGGAAATTCCTCGTACTTCCTAGTTTATGGACATGAAGCAATTCTCCCAAATGGGATTTATCTTCCATCTCTTCAACTAGCCAAAGATTCCAACAGAGATCCCTTGACGGTCATACAACAAAGAATTGATACTCTGCTCATGCTAGAAGAAAAGAGATAAAAGGCTAAGTCGAAATTCATAGCTCACCAGAAGATAGTGAAAAGGTGGTTTGACAAGCATAAAGCCAAAGAGAAGGATTTTAAAATAGGACACTTAGTACTAAAATGGGACAAAGCAAATGAGCTGAAAGGGAGACATTCTAAGTTTTAGAATCTGTGGCTTGGACCTTTCCAGGTAGCTGAGAAGATTGGGGCAGGAACTAATCGGTTACAAAATCTGAGGGGGGAACCTGACACCCTCCCAGTAAATGGCCAAGCCCTCAAACAATATTTCCAATAATAAAAAATAAAAAAATAAAAAAAATAAAAATAAATAAAAAAAAGGGGGGGAAATGCATCTTGTTTTAGTGTTTTCAGGATTTCGAAATACTTTTCTTTTTTGGTTTTCTTTTGCTTTCTAGATTTCTGCACTTTTGAAATTTTTGTTCAGCATGACAATGGTTGAACTTAAGTCATGTGACATAGTGAACTCTGTTCCAAACTCATCACTCACATACAACACAAGAAGCATCAAGTAACTTGCGGTTGCTTTGAGGAGCCCTCCATCTAACCCACACAAATGATTAACTTCGAAGAAATGCTAGAAGTGTCTGCCTAGTTTTTTGTTAAGACCTTAAGGGTAAGAAGGAAAGCCAGAAAGGACTACATGAACCCGAACACAAAGCTAGTAAAGGGTCCACCTAACCATCTCACTTTGCAAAATAAACAGACGTCATCCTCTCTCACTCGCTCAGAGTATCATGCCGAAATAAAATGGACATTATCAAAAGAGTGATCAGTAGGGGAGGGTATACATATATCTTCTACGGGACTATAGAAGCTCGTTGGCAGCGAAGCAAGGTCTGTGATGTCGGGGTCACTCCGTCGGGGCTATGGACGCTCGCTGGCAGCGGAGCAACACCAAAACAAATGAGTAAAGGTAACTAAGGGCTTCGTGCCAGTGAATGATTTGCTAGACTTTTGTAAAATGGGGACGTAAGTTAGGGTTATAGGAAACTAAGGAGGAATAAAGGTTGAAACCCCACAGGCAGACCCGAAAGCATCAACCAAAGGACTTCAAATTACAAAGGTAAAAGAGGCTCTGATTTAAAACCAAGAAAGTTTCTCCACTAGCTTTCGTACCAACCAAAGCATGAAGGAAGAATAGAGATTTTTCATTCGCCCAGTTAATCACCATTTGTTGAGCACTCAACACACCCTAAAAATCCTGTCAAATCCTACTTTTTGGGTACCACTTAGTCTTTTGCATTGCCTTATTCTACTTCAATATCAAAATCACCACCTTTCTTTTCGTTTATCATTTTATTGCTTGAGCATGAGAAAGTCATCATAAATTAAAAAAAAGAGACTCACGTTTAATCAAAGTACCGACAGTCTAAGCACCCCAACGCGATTAATAAATTTGACATCGAGAAGACTTAAATATGATAAGAACTATTCATGAAAACCAAAATAGCCGAGCATCAATATTCATCAAAATTGATTGAAGAGAGTCTCTCATTTCCATGAACGATCTTCACCAAGGATATCTCTGATGACTGATCTGCTTGGCATCGGAGAATGGATAGAAGAATAAGCGTTGAACCAAAAAAAAATATGATATAATAATCATTGATCGTCGACTTCTGAAACGTTTATGGAGTCGAGAGTTTCAAAGGACGATAACCCACTAAAAAACTACGCGTTAATTTCATTTTCTGAACAACGACCCCCGATGCTCACCCAACATTGACAATTGCGAGATATAGCTCAATTTAGCGCATTTAACATGAGTGAAGTACCAGGTGAAAACCTTACCTAGGAGCCGAGCTCTAGGTTTTATTTTACAATGATAATTGTAAAATCAAAGATAATTTATGAGGATCTTAGATAAGAACATATTATATTTACACACAAAATGGAAACACGATAATTTTAACTACTAGGACTAGAATCCTTTCAGGAAAAACATCTTCGAAATTTCATATATTAAAATTCCCGCCAAGCTTAGGTTACATACAATGAACACCACCAACACCTTGGCCAACCGAACTGGTTACATAGAGAATATGAAAATCCTAGCAACTAACAGAGAAAACTATCAAAACAAGTACCACGTCTGAGATTACAAAACAAGAATCTGCCCATCAGGTATCTCCCACACATGGACCTTTTCTCAGACTGCTCCTTGCACCTTGCAGTGCTCTCATGTTCTCCTCCTCCATCATCCTCTGTGCTTCCCGCAACTGCACATTCATATCTTGTGCTTCCTGAAGCTGTCTCTTGAGACAATTTGTGCTTCCTCCACGACCCTGCGATGTTGATACCTCCTAGTTCTTCACTTCCAGTGGTCTCCACAATTCTCTATTTTTTGGATAAATTTTGGCTATGGGGATTTATTCCTACTCTAGCTTGTTGGGGATTCCAATGTCAGAACCCAATGTCTCTATCTTTCGCATCCGACTCCCTCTTCCTCGACCGACACCCCTGACAGGCTCCAGCTGGGTAACGTGCATTATAAACTCCTCAGAGGTTGGGTGTGCAATCAACTCCGTTGGAAGATGGCCTCCTCATCCTACTTCCTTATTTTTTCTAGGCCTTCCCCTCCTTCGTGGTGTCTTCTTCTTATAGGTCATGGCCTCCAACATGTGTCCTTCAGACATAATTTTCTCTACTTCCACTTCCGCTTAAGGCTCTGGCACCTTTTTTGAACGAAGGTAGGAACCTCCTTTTGAAGCCTCAGGGACACTCGATGCCAATAAGAAATAATCCCAGGCATGTTGGGGATCGGACCTGGCACTCTGGTTGCCTCACAAACTCCATCCCATGTTTTAAGGGGATTCCATGGTGCAACAACATATTTCTTAGACGTTTTCACTTGGATAAAATACTACAATGCAGAGTTGATAGAATTGAACTCGCAAGACCAGTCGCTATTGGTATACAAAATCAACTGATGCATAGAACCCACACAAACGTCTAGAATTTATAGCAGAGCGGAGCAGCAAGGTGGAATCTTCCAAGGAACATTCATGCCTTACGATGGGATGTCTTGAAGGATTAATGTGTCACATATACATGACGGATATGATCCAAGACGTATGAAATGCAACCAATATGTGGCACGATCATCCCATTTTCTTTAATTCCCCTAACCTCCATTATTATTGAATTATGGTTGACACACTTAGTGATACAGTTTCTGGAATAACAACTTGCCTCAACCTGAGGCATTTAACGACTTCCTTTATTATGATATCCGACCTCTTGGGAACTTACGCTCTCTTTCAACACATTTTCGGCCTTAGAATCTTTTCCCAACCCCAAGGGGCAAGTGACTATTAGAATGGTTTTGATGCTCATATCTACCATACTTGATATACCACGCTATGGCGCACGGATGTAACTCATCCAAATTGAAGAGGAGTGGCGGCATGGAACGAGACATTACAGGTCACTCAAAAAGTCACTGGGATCATGTAAGTATTAAACAATCAGGACTAATGATCTCTACAGGTACGTATGAATCTATTCTTTCCACTTACGTTTTACTATGATTTTCCTGATAAATAATTTTTTGAACTTTTTCAAATCCTGATTGCAGGAAATATCCCTCCGATTGCCAAACAAAGTTTTCTCTGTAACCTTTCAAAGGAACCAAAAAGAAATATTGGAGCAAAATTAACAAAGCAATGAAGGATACTAGACTCCCTGAGTTCGGCATCTTCGACGACTTCATCGACCTATGCGAAATAATCGGATCACATGCCAAGCAAGACTCACTATAGGCCGAAGAGCTAGCCAAGGTGATTGATACGTTGCAAGGACAAGTGAAAAGATTCATGGAACATCCAATTAAGGCTCGGTCGGTGCTACAATAGTTAAACACCAGTGTAGTGAAGTACCGAGAGCATGCAGTGGAGATCAGAGGATTCTACGCGGCTCCGATGGAGCAACACAAGTTACCGTGGGTCCAAACCTACGAAGATTTGTTTATCAATTGGTCTGAGTACAAGAAAATTCATCCTTTCAAAGAACTATCTTGAGTTGACTGTTAAAGAAAATGTTAGAAGATGACGCCACGTGGCGTATTTTTCTTTTCTTAAACTGCACTTAGCCGTTGTTTTCAGTTGAACTTTAGATTATAAATAAATACATCGACCAATTAGTTAGGGGTCGATGGTTGTGGCAAGAAATCTTTCTTTCTATCTGTTAAGAATTATTTTGAAGCTTCTTTAAATTGATAAGTCCTTCTTGACCAAAGACAAGTTATTTTCATTAGCTACATGTGTGATTGGACATGGATAAGAACTATTTCCTATCTTGTTTCATGAATGATGTTGTAATGAGTAAGAGCAATTAATTCTGTTGTCAAATTATCTGGTGCAATGTTTTGTTGTTCTTTGCTTTAATGATGAAGATGAATCATTGTGTTATTATGTGATGAATGGTTCTGGTAGATGAATTATTTTGCTTGGTCAAGATTAATGGTTCAACCTCTTCCCCTTAGTCAAGATTAATTCCTTTTTTTTTCCAAGTTAGTTTATACTGGCTTACATCTCATATCGGTCCCACCTAAGAGAAAATATACAAAAGAGAATAGTCCAAACTGAAGGAAGATCCTTCATAAGAAAACGTAAATCCCATCAATAATTTGGTCGGATCGCAAGATCTAGAGAACCATTCCACTATTAAACGTTGGAGAGTCTAATTGGGCCTTGGTGGCGGGTTTGGTTCCTACTGTTGAGTCAAGGTATTTAAGGCCCATCAACAGTATGTTATGCAAAGACAATGGAAATGGTATGCATTTCCTTGCCATTGTATGGTATACATTGGTATGGTATGGTATTCATTGGCATTAGTATGGTATGGTATGGCATACCATACCATTTCCTTGTATGGTATGGAATACCATACCATTTCCATGTATGGTATGGTATACCATTCATGTCATGCATGGTATGGTATGCATTGACAATGTTATGGTATGGTATTGTGTGGTATGCATTGTATGGTATGGTATGCATTCATATGGTATGCTATGGTATGCATTGGAAATGGTATGCAATGGCAATGGCAATCGTATGCATTGGAAACTTTATGCATTGGCAATGGTATGCATTGCCTTTCCATTGTATGGTATGCATTGTCTTTCCATTGTATGGTATGCATTGGAAATGGTAGGGTATGATATGGTTTGGTATGGTATGGTATGCATTGGTATGGTATGGTATGGTATACATTGGAAATGGTATGCAAAGGCAATGGCAATGGTATGCATTGGCAACTTTATGAATTGGAAATGGTATGCATTTCATTGCCATTGTTTGGTATGCATTGGAAATGGTATGCCTTTCCTTTCCATTGTATGGTATACAATGGCAATGTAAATGGTATGGTATGGTATGGTATGGTATGCATTTACTTTCCATTGCATACCATACCATACCATATCATACCGTTTCCTTGTATGGTATGGTATACATTTAGTGTTATGCATGGTATACCATGCATTGCCTTGCCATCATATAATATGGATTGGAAATGGTATGGTATGGTATGAATTGTATGGAAATGTTATGTGGAACTTTATCTATGATTTGAAAATATGGAACTATGATTTTCAAGAGAGAATGTAGCACAATGGCAATGTTATGTGGAACTTTATCTCATATTCATGTAAGGATTAGGGATGAGGAATATAGTTTGGTTTGGTCCAAGAATAATATTCTAAGATAATAGATTGCAAATCTAGGGTACAAAAACATGTTATGTAATGCATAACAAGACACAATCATGGTGGAAGAATCCCCTTTGGAATATTAGAGCTCCTATGAAGACACATGTTTATATGTGGCTGGTGTTGAGAGACAAGTTACTTCTTTCACATCATTTGCAAAGGATAAGTAAGCAAGGGCTTGTCATGTGTTCACGTTTTAATATGGATGAAGAATTTATCACCCATATATTAGTGAAATTCACCTATGTTAGAGAAGGTCCGAGGGAGATAAGGCCCTATAAATGTTGTATGAGAATCCAACTTATCCAAATAGTAGGAAAATATAAATAAATTAAACGAAAGGGGCAAAGCCTTGATAGGAAAACTATTTTTATTATCAAGAGCCACAAAAGAAGGGATAATATTTCCAAACTTCATAAATTGCAAGGAATGTTCCACAAGTTCATAATATTCAAAGGAAATGAAGGACAAGGGTGCCCAAATGGGGATCCATTGACAAAAACAAGGCAAGGGATCCTTCAATACTATTTGTACCTCGTTCTCCATCCATATTACAAAGTCTGTCCACTTTTTGTTTTGTAACATTTCTTTTTCAAAATGTGTTGGATGACAACCATATTTATCCTCCTATCAAAACATGGCACATGGACTAGTTAAACTAATAAATATGTGAGCATTTACTTTTTTGTAGGAAATAATAAAAACAAAATTCACATAATAAATATACTTACAAAGGTGTAGATCAAGGCTTGTAGACCTTTTTTACCACTGTGATGCGTGGCTTGGAGTTTTTCAAGCCTAGATTTGGAGGCCTTGTCCTAAAACATACACTAAGTAAATTTAACTATGCACAAATAAAATATAAAAATCATTTAAGAAATTTGATATAATATTATGAGCAAATTCAAATACCTAGATACTCTCCTCACTGGACTCCTCTGTGCATCTGAATTCTCATATGATTTTACAAGTTCTTTCCATAATTTTATACTAACATCAATTGGCCTTTTTTTGTGCCTTTGATCAGGTGGGAGTTTTTTTATCTTCTTTGTTTGGTTGCACCTAAATCTCTTGCAATTCTGAGACATTTGTCTTTTTACCTTTTTTACTGACCAACCTACACCAAATTCAGAATCGATGTCACGAATTACATCTTTCTACGGGTGAATTTATATCTTTGAGAATGACAAATAGAGGTGGTCTTTGAACCATTGAAGGCATGCTTCCTTCATCCTATTCACAAAAACCTTCCCAACATCTAATATTCTGATTTCGCTTGAAACCATGTTGTATTGTATCCTTGTATCATAGTTCCCAATGCAAGTTCCAAAACATGGCGTGGTGGAAGAATTTTGGGTTCCAAGAGTGGCTTCGGAATTTGAGGTCTCCTCTCTCTATTCCATATTATGAGGTCATCATCAATGAATTCCTCCTTGATTTTCTTCTCGATCTAGGAGTGGTTGAGGAATCAATTGATTCCCTTTCACATGGTTGATTTTCTTGCAATGTTTCAAGGGTCTTATTGGATCATTTTTCTATGTATTTTGTAAGATTTATCAAGTCTACACTGTCAAGTTTTTTAATGGCCTCTATCCCCAATATCGAAGCCAAGGCCTATTTCTCCTGGTTAGTCTCATGTCCCTAGATATATAAAATAATTTGTTTTTGTTAAAATTTTCAATTAAAAACAAATAACTAAAAAAAGAAAAATGAGAAAATTAGAAATCTATAAATTGACAATGACTTACCTCACTGTGGCTAGAATTTGCTTCCTTCCCTCTACTTCACATTTTAAGAAAGCTAGTGAAAATTCCTTCTGTCATGATTTGGGCAAGTGGAATTGGTCACGATTTTTGAAGGTGCTTATTTATTCTCCCTTCTTCCTAGTTTTTTTTTCCTCTTCTAACAAGGATAACCAAATGTAAAACTCAAATTTATATTATAGTTTTGTTTCAAATACAAATTTTTAAGATAACTCTTCCATGATTGCTTTTTGCTAATATTGTAATATATTAGACCATAAAAAATGAGGAAATTTATAGATCAAGAAGTCCAAATCTAATAGCTGTGAAATTTGATAATTTTGTTACCTGAAAATCTCAGTTCTCCCTTAGGAAACCCCCAAATCATGCTTTGGTCTCAGCCTATCTATGTTCTCCCTAAGAAACACCCAAATTGTTTTGGAATCCAAATGTAGTTTGAAAATGAATTTTTTTTGTCACACCCTATCTCCCTTCTCCCTAGGAAACCCAAATCGTGTTGGAGTCCAAATGTAGTTTGAAATTGAGTTGGTTTGGTTGCACCCTATCTCCCTTCTCCCTAGGAAACACCCAAATCATGTTGGAGTCGAAATGTAGTTTGAAATTCAGTTGGTCTGGTCGCACTCTATCTCCGTTCACCCTAGAAAAAACCAAATTTTTGTTTTTGTAATTCTTCCCCTCCAAAATGAGTAGTTCGTCCCCTTGCCCACAAATTTTTAGAATTTTTTTGTTTGAGATATCAGTCGGAGCTACATTCGGTTCCATATATGTCTAATTTAGCGTCGATTTAAGTCATGAATGTAATATTCTATGGGCGTATTAGTGGGCACAAAAAAATCCAGGAATTGTGCCTAAACTATGGCCAAAACACATCCATTTGTGCCTAAACGGTGGTATAAAATGATGGTTGTAGTTACATGAGGTAGAACATTTTTTCATATGATGTTGGGGATAATGACAATGCCAACTAAGGTAAAATTCAACCAAATCATAACCGCTATATATGAGTTAAGACTAAACACCCTTGCACATTTAATAGAGTTGTTGGTCATTGTACTCACCATTTCCCAAAGCTACCAAGACTTTGTTAGACGTAGATTCACTGTAGTCAACCTAGTAAACCCCTTCTTCTACCTTGCAACAACACATTCCTTCTAACTTCAAGGCTTCCTCTCCTTTGACCTCTTCGATTGTCAACCACTCGGGTGGCCAATCCTTCCAACCTGTCTACTTTAGTACTAGCTTGGAATAATCTAGATAAGGAGGCACCCATTCCACTTCCAATGGATCATTTCCTACTATAACTACACACTCTAAGGGGACTAGAAGTATACCCACTTCAAATTCTAAGACTGTGGCCTTTAGCTTGGACAACCTTTTGTCACCATGTTTTCCTTCCTCCAACCCTTTCTAATTAGGGTCATTGTTAAGAACCTTTGTGTTCATCAACATATAGTTAATGAGAGAGTCTATCCCTATATTATGATGGTTGTTTAGTAGTTCTTGGGGTCTCCCATCCATGTTACAATGACACCCTATTTGCAAAACTTTGATGATCATCCATGTGAGTCCATAGGAGTTGTACCTAATCTTTCCATTCAATTAGGTGACAATATTGTCTTAGTATATGTAGCAATTTTTATCACCCCTATTGAATTCAACCTTCTTCTTAGGTGCAATTATGTTTATGCCACAAAAGTTATGGCATATTTTCTCTATCATGTGATGAATTTTCCACATGAAGGATGCATTATCACCATTGATCAACTCACATGGTGTAGTTATCAACTACATGTTACTCAAGACAACGTCTCACATTTAGTAGCTCATTCACAATCTATCCCTGTTGTTTGGTTGGATCATGACCTAAATAAAAAATTCCTTATGTGACCACTTACACCATTTGAAAAACCTCCACTCTGATAGAGTATGAGTCTTTGGATCCTTTGAACAACTTAGACTTGCAGTTTGATATTGTAGCTTCACACTTGGGAGCCACCAATCCACTCTCTTTCCCCATGTGTGAAATTTATCTTTCCTCATTAACTGTGAATTTCGATGATGATGAAAAATTATTTGATGCTATACCTTATTTTGATGGTCCTTGGGATAACCCCCACTTTAGTTATCCTATTGATTTCCTACCTAAGCTACCCACTCCACTAGCATGCCCTTAGACTCCATCTCCTCTAGAAATATATTTGATTCTTTCCTAATAGCACCACATATCGCACTTGACAATGATACATTGGACCACTCGTATGATCATTGATTTTTGAACCACATGGAATGTTGTCTAATATTTTGAGGATACAAACACTTCCATGATTTTAATTACTCTTGATAAATCTAATAAGATTTTTGAATTGTTGTTTCATAGATGCATGGATTTGAGCTAGATATTGATATTTTGGTATCTTTGCATCATTCAGTTATCCATGGATGGCTTAGAAAAAATGCATACTTGAACTAGAATATAAGAATAGGCTCTACCCGAATGTGAACATTCTCTCTAATGGACCATTTCCTACTATACCTACACACTCTAAGGAGACTAGAAGTATACCCACTTCAAATTCTAAGACCATGACCTTTAACTTGGACAACCTTTTGTCACCATGTTTTCCTTCCTCCAACCCTTTCTAATTGGGGTCATTGTTAAGAACCTTTGTGTTCATCAATGTATAGTTAATCAGAGAGTCTATCCCTATATTATAATGGTTTTTTGGTAGTTCTTAGGGTCTCCCATCCATGTTACAATGCCACCCTATTTCCAAACCTTTGATGATCAACAATGTGAGTCAATAGGAATTGTACCTAATCTTCCCATTAAATTAGGTGATAAAATTGTCGTAGTAGACGTAGAAATTTTTATCACCCCTATTGACTTCACCCTTCTTTTTAGGTGCAATTATTTATGGTATGGTATGATATTGGTATTGGTATGGTATGGTATTGGTATTGGTATGGTATGGTATGGTATTGATATTGGTATGGTATTGGTATTGATATGGTATTGGTATGCATATAATTGCCAATGCATACAATTTCCATGCAATGATATGCAATGGTATACAATGGTATTGGTATGCAATGGTATTGGTATTGGCATGCAATGGTATTGGTATTGGTATGCAATGGTATGGTATTGGTATGGTATATTGGTATGCAATAGTATGGTATTGGTATGGTATTGGTATTGGTATTGGTATGGTATTTGTATGTAATGGTATTGGTATTGGTATAGTAAATGAATAAGGGTATTGACAATGCATATTGGTATTGGTATAGTAAATGAATAAGGGTATTGACAATGCATATTGGTATTGGTATTGGTATTGGAAATGCATATTGGTATTGGTATTGGTATTTGCAATGCAATGGTATTGGTATTAGTATTGGAAATGGTATTGGTATTGGTATGGTATGGTATGATATTGGTATTGGTATGGTATTGGTATGCATATCATTTCGAATGCATACCATTTCTATGCAATGATATGCAATGGTATTGGTATTGGTATGCATATAATTGCCAATTTATACCATTTCCATGCAATGGTATTGGTATTGGTATGCAATGGCATTGGTATAGGTATGCAATAATGGTATGGTATTTGTATTGGTATTGGTATTGGTATGATATTGGTATTGGTATTAGTATTGGTATTGGTATCAAATGGTATGGTATTGGTATTGGTATAGTATTGGTATGGTATTGGCATTTGTATTGGTATTGGTATGGTATGGTATTGGTATTGGTATTGGTATTGGTATTGGTATGGTATGGTATGGTATGGTATTGGTATGGTATGGTATGGTATGGTATTGGTATTGGTATTGGTATTGTATGGTATTGGTATTGGTATTGGTGTTCATCAATGTATAGTTAATGAGAGAGTCTATCCCTATATTATGATGTTTGTTTGGTAGTGCTTGGGGTCTCCCATCCATGTGAAAATGACACCCTATTTGCAAGCCTTTGATGATCGAACATGTGAGTCAATAGGAATTGTAGCTAATATTCCCATTCAATTAGGTGATAAGATTGTCTTATTAGATGTAGCAATTTTTATCTCCCCTATTGACTTCAACCTTCTTTTTAGGTGTAATTATATATAGTATGGTATGGTATTGGTATTGGTATGGTATGGTATGGTATTGGTATTTGTATGGTATTGATAGTGGTATGATATTGGTATTGATATTGATATTGGTATGGTATGGTATTGGTATGCATATCATTGCCAATGCAGGCCATTTCCTTGTAATGGTATCCAATGGAATTGGTATTGGTATGCAATGGTATCATATTGGTATTGGTATTGTTATTAGTATGAAATGGTATGGAATTGGTATTGGTATTGGTATTGGTATTGGTATTGGTATTGGTATTGGTATGGTATGGTATTGGTATTGGCATGCAATGGTATTGGTATTGGTATGAAATGGTATTGGTATTGGCAATGCATACGGGTATCAGAAATGCATATTTGTATTGGTATTGGTAATGCATATTGGTATTGGTATTGGTATTGGAAATGCATATTGGTATAGGTATTGGTATTGGAAATGCAATGGTATTGGTATTGGTATTGGCAATGGTATTGGTATTGGTATGCAATGGCATTGGTATTGGTATGCAATGGAATTGGTATTGTTATGCAATGGTATGGTATTGGTATTGGTATTGGTATTGGTATGCAATGGTATGGTATTGGTATTGGTATTGGTATGGTATGATATTGGTATTGGTATGGTATGATATTGGTATTGGTATAGTATTGGTATGGTATTGGCATTGGTATTGGTATGGTATTGGTATGGTATGGTATGGTATGGTATTGGTATTGGTATTAGTATTGGTATTGGTATGGTATTTGTATTGGTACCGGTATTGGTATTGGTATGGTATTGACATTGGTATTGGTGTTCATCAATGTATAGTTAATGAGAGATTCTATCCCTATATTATGATGGTTGTTTTCATCATTCAATTATCCATGGTTGGCTTAGAAAAAATGTATACTTGAACTGGAATATAAGATTAGGCTCTAACCTAATGTGAAGATTATCTCTAATGGACCATTTCCTACTATACCCACACACTTTAAGGAGACTAGAAGTATACCCACTTGAAATTCTAAGACCATGACCTTCAACATGGAAAACCTTTTGTCACCATGTTTTCCTTCCTCCAACCCTTTCTAATTGGGGTCATTGTTAAGAACCTTTGTGTTCATAAATGTATAGTTAATCAAAGAGTCTATCCCTATGATATGATGGTTGTTTGGTAGTTCTTAGGGTCTCCCATCCATGTTACAATGACACCCTATTTGCAAACCTTTGATGATCGACCATGTGAGTCAATAGGAATTATACCTCATATTTCCATTCAATTAGGTGATAAGATTGTCTTAGTAGATGTAGCAATTTTTATCACCTCTATTGACTTCAACCTTCTTTTTAGGTGCAATTATATATGGTATGGTATTGGTATGGTATTGGTATGGTATGGTATGGTATTGGTATTGGTATGGTATGGTATGATATTGATATTGGTATGGTATTGGTATGCATATCATTGCCAATGCATAACATTTCCATGCAATGGTATTGCTATTGCTATTTCTATTAGTATGCAATGGTATGGTATGGTATTGGTATTGGTATTGGCAATGCATAAGGGTATTGGAAATGCATATTTGTATTGGTATTGGTAATGCATATTGGTATTGGTATTGGTATTGGTATTGGTAATGGTATTGGCAATGCATATTGGTATTGGTATTGGTATTGCCAATGCAATGGTATTAGTATTGATATTGGAAATGGTATTGGTATTGGTATGGTATGGTATGGTATTGGTATTGGTATGATATTGGTATTGGTATTGGTATTGGTATGGTATTGGTATGCATATCATTTCCAATGCATACCATTTACATGCAATCGTATGCAATGGTATTGGTATTGGTATTGGTATGAAATGGTATGGTATTGGGATTGGTATTGGTATGCAATGGTATGGTATTGGTATTGGTATTGGTATGGTATGACATTGGTATTGGTATTGGTATTGGTATGGTATGGTATGGTATTGGTATTGGTATTGGTATTGTATGGTATTGGTATTGGTATGGTATGGTATTGGCATTGGTATTGGTGTTCATCAATGTAAGTTAATGAGAGAGTCTATCCCTATATTATGATGGTTGTTTGGTAGTGATTGGGGTCTCCCATCCATGTTGAAATGACACCCTATTTGCAAACCTTTGATGATCAACCATGTGAGTCAATGGGAATTGCACCTAATATTCCCATTCAATTAGGTGATAAGATTGTCTTAGTAGATGTAGAAATTTTTATCACCCCTATTTAATTCAACCTTATGTTGGAAATATGGCTACAGCAAAGATGACGTAGATAATCAAGGTTGTCATTGATGGAAATCGATTGTTTATGAAGAACAGATGCTGAAACACGTTGTAACACAAATGTGAACTGATGCAACACAAATGCGAACTGCTGGAACACAGAAGCTAACGCAGATGGTTAAGGTTGTCATTGATGGCTATAACAGAAGAATGACGCAGATGATCAAGGTTGTCATTGATGGCAATCGATTGTTTATACGAACACAGATGTTGCAACACCAATGCGAACACAG
>ML790628.1:144851-156373 GCA_009831015.1 Picea engelmannii | reverse complement strand
TTATGTTTATAACACTGGTTTTCACAGTAAAGACTTACTACCACTAAGATTAATGATTCGAAGTTAAAAATGAGAGAAATGGTTAATAATTTACAATAACTGATTCACCCCCCCCCCCTCTCAGTTATTTCATACCTGTAACACCTTATTCTTAGGTGAAATTATGTGTATGCCACGAAGGTTATGGAATATTTTCTCTATCACGTGATGACATTTTCAAATGAAGGAAACTAATAGAGGAATCCAATTAGTGTAGACTCAAGTTAGTGAGAAAGGTAGGGAGTAGTGGATGTGATTGCATGAATGTTTGAAGGTCCCAACTACATAATGTGGTGTTTGATCCCAAGCTAATTTTGACTTGTGGCCCTATTTTCCCTAAATTATTGTATGATAATGGATTTTATTGGTGTACTAAAAATTATTTCCATTGTTGTGTAACAGGATCCATAAGAGACCATGGAAAGAGGATGTGGAGGACATAGACCTACTAAATTGCAGAGAGGAAAGTGGGTGGAAGAGGATATGACAACAAAATATGTAGATACAATAAAGGTAAGAGAAAAATCAACCTCAACCAAAGGAGGAAAGTCTTTATGAATTCACAAATTCTACAACATAGAGGAGGTAAAGTCATTTTTTTTCCATGTGGCCTTTGAGCTCAAACTTGTTGGTTGAAAATGCACAAGAATGGTGATTAAATGTGATTCTACGATCAAGGGAAAACTTTGAAAATTAGGATGGCCATGTGGGATAAGGATGTGGGGGTAATGTTGGGCCCGAGATATGATCATTTTTATAACAGTTATTATACACTTTTTCCGCATGCACATATGTGTTTTTCATCTTTTGAAGGATCTTTTTGAAGAATTTCATGATAAAATGGTATGATCGACACTCGGTACGTATAATTCATGTTTAATGATTTATAGAGTATAATTAATCATGGTTTTATGCTTCCAAGATCCGATTCACGTTTTTTTGGTGTTACAGGGAAAAATCACAAGGCGTTTTTCCATCCATCACTCCATCCAGTACTTCATCTGGTATTATTACAGGCAACAAACTTAAACATTAATTTTTGGGAGGATGAAGTGGAATCTAAAAAATCTGGCACATTGGTTTTGTGTGCAGTATGCCCAATTAGGTCCCAAGTGGGTCGTTTCCTGAAATTGTGAACGGATTAAGAGCAGTTTGTGGTTCTCAATTCGACATCTGACACTCGATCCAACACTCCGTCCTGCACAAAAACGTAGGGTGACTTGGCGGTTATGGCATTGGCGGCTAGTGATGGGAAAATTAGAAACGTGGGTTTTGTTTGTGCTTATCCCGTCCGGCTACTGAACTCTTGACAACTCAATTTTGGGTTGTTATGGTGGGTGATTATTGGCTCGCTCTGTTTCGGCAGTTAGAGCACCATTAATGAAATTTGCCAATTTTAGAAGTGGTTCGAAACTCCTGTGGTCAACCACTTGGAATGTAAACATTATAAATACCACTAGGATGATCAGAAGATTGTTAACCAAGTAGAAGAGCCAGTGTATTAGAGACAATTTCATTTTTTCTTTGTTTTGAGTTTTTACATTGCCAGATTATGCCAGAAATACGTTTTTGAGTTTTCATGGTGAATTCAAGTTGTTGAATTCGTGGTTGGATTTTAGGAAGTAGCCAAAAATTGTTGGGGGGCCCACCAACAGTCTGGTTACTGTCTTTCTGTTGTTTATGCATTTCATAGTTTAATTGTTTTCTTCATTTTCCTGTACATGCATTTTTATTATGTTAATTAGTTTGTTGTTATAGTTTAATTGTGTTAGTTTCCTTTTGCAGGTTAATATGAAGGAGTTTTGTTAGTATGCAATGAGTTCTTAGTTAGTATAGATAAGCTTAAGATTAAGCCACTAACCCCCGTGTGATTAAATAATAGATTAGAATTTATGTATGCTAAAATAGATTAGTTAGAGTTTAAAACAAAATTTTAAAACATAGTTTTAATTAGAATGGAATAGAGTTTTTATTTGGGTTTTCTTTGACAAGGACTTTGATGGATGTATAGATTTCATTTCAGTTTGAATAGTTAATCATTTCCTTCTTACAGTTTCAATAGTAGAATAGACATAGCATAGTTTCATTTTACGCAATTTCCTTTCCTATAATTAAAATGCAATTACATCTCTTAGTTAATGGCTAAATCTAATTTTGCTTACATAGTGTAGAAGTATAATGATGATCTCGTTATGATGTTAATGGTTTATACATGAATATACAGGGTATTTAACATTATTTTTATCATGGCTAAACTCTCCTTGGATTGTTTAATCCATACTTTTCATTTTGCCATTGAAATTAGTGTTGAGCTTATACCACTTGAATTGTCCTTTGTTGTTAAGTGTCATCGAGATATCATCTGACACCGAAGACAGTCACACAACCACCAACATTATATTCGAGTTGTCATAGGTTAAAATAAATAGTTTTCCCGCTTTCATAGATATAGTTTATTGCTTTCATAGATTATAATATAGTTGTATATTTGTTGTAGATAAATAGACTTTGTTTTGATAGATTAGATGACAGTTTGCTTATTATAGATCAAGAATTAGTTGATAGTTCTTCTTGCTTTCAATAAAATAGATTTCATTTCATGCATAGCATTGAGCATTTAGATTTCCTTTCACGCATTAGAAACAATTTTGCATTAGGCATTTAGTTCACTTGCCTCTTAAGCTAGATAGTTGTTCAATGAGAAGTTTTTTCTTGTAGTAGTTAGTTGTCTTTGCTTACTTGTCTATTGCTTTAGTAGGTTGCATAGTTGTCTTTGCTTACTTGTCTTTTTCTTTAGTAGGTTAGTTAGGTGTCTTTTCTTACTTGTCTATTTTCTTTAATAGGTTAGATAGGTGCTTTTTCTTACTTGTTTATTTATTTGCTTTCATAGGGTAGTTTCTCATTGAATGTAGGTTGGCAAGTTAAAATAGTTTGCTTTTGTCATTTGCTTATTATTCTTAGTAGTTTGCCTTTGCTTACTGTTGAACTAGTTTTCTTTACATAAGGTTTTTACTTGCTTTCTTAGAACTGTCCATCGATCCTTGGCCCAAAGAATACTTAGGTTACCTAGTTTCCAATTTCTTAATAGGGTTTGCTCATTAGATAGTTTTGCTTGAGTAGATTAGCCTTAGATAGCTACCTTCCTTAGGTAGACCATACTCCTACCCACCTTCTACCTTTGGCATATATTTTGCTACAACTCTAAGTTTACTTACCCCGGGTTGACAATTTAATTGAGGCTAGTTTAGTGTCTTTTTAGTGCATATATAACACCCATCATTTTTGGCTTCGTTGTCGGGGAGTTGTCTTAAGGTAAGAAGTAGATAGGAAATAGATCATTCCTAGACCTTAGCATTAGATTGGTGGTGAGGGAACTTTAAGACGAGAGGTAAGAACCTGTGCATCTACTATAGCAGGTTCCCCCAAACCCAATGGTAGTTTTTCTTCTTTTTTTTGTTTACTTTCATGAAATAGACCTAGAAACCAGATGGTAGCTTTTCTCTTTTGTCTTTACCTTCTTTCATGAATAGGCCTAGAGACCCACAAGGTAGATACATTAAATCAAAATCATACCTTTCAACTAAGGTTCCTTCCGATCTCTTTGGGGGAAGGAAGTTCCACTCATAAACTCCGCAGACTGATACCAAAAAATAGGAGTTAGATCAACCCAAAGAGCTAAAGTAGTCTCTAAAGAGACTAAAACAGGGATCACTATAGAACAAGAAATTGAAGCATCGGTAATAGTGGGACAGGAGGCAAGACCACTCGAGCCTTCCACAGAACCAAACAATACAACCTTTGTTTTCTTACCACCATCAGGAGATCCTAACTTTGTGGACATCATCTTTATGTGAACCAATTTTTATCAAATGACAAGATGAATTCAGAAAAAAACATTAGCCTGAGGGAAATTTCTCAAATCCTAGTAGTAGTAGGGATTTGTTCTGTTCAGGAAGAATGCATCTTGACAATAGCCAAGAACTTGTCTACCTCTCCGAAAATATTAGAAGAATCAAGGTCCTATGAGCTACAAAATGATTTTCCTTTCCAAAATGCGAAGGAAACTTAGAAAGTATGGACTACACCTAGTGGAGAGCAATCATTAAGACCTAAGATTGAGGCGTTCTCAACATCCATCTCATTAGATCCGTTATGTACTTCAAAAATCAATCATCTAGAAGAAGAGGATCTGCATAGCATGGTGAAGGAGAGCATAGAAATTACTGTTGATAAACATCATGATTACATTGAAATTTGGTTTTAAGAGGTCATCAGGCCACAATATTATTCTCTTCTTCAACACCTTCTGATGCCCAAACAAGTAGGTTGGTTGGTTCTTCATATCCAAGTAATCATTGTGGTAACTTTTTCATACATGGATATGAGTATGTTTCTTATCTTGCTTTGCACATGGTTACATTGGAAGAGTTCTTACACTTGAATAAAGATTTTTTCCTTTTCTTTTTAGGTAGGGTAAGATAGTAAATAAAATTTGCATGTTGTTATTTTAGCTTAGAAGTCTAATGCAACCTCATTTTACATTTTCTTTTAATAAGAGAAATATGAGGTACACGTTCCTATGACTTGATCTCATTGATCTCGTTAGTTTATTATATTTTAGAGTGTGATTTTTGCAAACAGTTTTAGAGATCTCCGTAGGTATTTATTTCACCAGAAGTAGATAGTTTTAAGGAGATATAAAAGAAGATTTTTTCTTCAAAACATTGCTATACTTGAACATTGTTGTCTTCTAAGCATCAAATGAATAATGACTTGCTGTAATTAGCCATGTTTTTGCAAAGAATTTCATCTTCTTTTTCTCAAGGCATCTTAAATAGCAGTTGCTCTTGAATCTTCACCACTATATAAGGAAGTGACATCGTAACCATCAAGATTAGAGGTCTCTCGTAGAGTTTTTCCAAGAAACATGAGTAAGTGAGTCAAGTGTCTTTATCAAAGAGTAACAAGGAGGTCTAATTAGCAGTTAGTCATGGAAACATCACAATAACTACAAAGGAAGAAAGTAAGTTGAGCCTAGAGATACCTTTCTATTCTTTCTCAATGGTACCATCCACTACACACTAAATAGCTTGATTATATCATATCTTTAAATAGTCCACGTCAGCTTAAGTACCCTTTACATCGAGAAAATCACTAAGTAATATAACGGAAAGTCATCCTCTAACATAAATACCATCCCAATTGAAAAAAAAAAAAAAAGTTGTTTTCAGAGATGTTCCCCCATCTTCTTGCATAAGCAATCTTATACTAAAATCTTAAAAGATGGAGGGCCAGTCTCTGAGGGTTTAAGAGGATAACCCGCTAGGATACTGAACAGGTCTATGGTATGACTAGGTAAACCCATCGGAGTACTGAACAAGCTTGCTGGCAGCGGGGCATTCTACCTAGTGAGGATGGTAATCTATCAAAAATAAATAATAAATTTAAACTTGTCCTGATGTACGAAATTACTTGTAGACAAAGCTGACATGAAGTATGTATGGTTAAGCTAAGGTTAATGAACTCCATAAACTTGCCATTGGGAAATAACTCTAACACTATATTGAAACTCTCTTTCCTACCTCTTCTTATATATATATATATATATATATAGGATCTCTTATCCTATAGGTGGGGCCATCTTCTAACCGTCTCGTCAAACCAATCTATGAAATTTTATCTTTACACTTGACATACTATAAATCTTCGGCTATTGGGGGACACTGACTGGTTTCCTATACTTTTGATTGTGAGATGTCATAATACTTAGGTGTGGGGGAGGGGTTCATGAGTTGACAAATGATAACACTGCCGAGAAGAAGTAAATCTTTGTAAAATTTTGTATTATTTTCATGATACAGGTTATTACAGCAGCAGTCATTTTATTTTGAAGTGCTAAACTCTTGTGTGCTATAAACTATTGTATATGTCCTTAACAGACCACTATGTTGGTTTATTTTTGTTACAGGTTGTTCATTGTAGGTTTGACATTACATTTTTGTTACAGGTTGTTTATTGTAGGTTTGACATTACATGTTCTATGCAAGTGGATTGAATGAGCATGGTGGAAAAATAAACAACAATGGAACACTCTTAGCCTGCCTCAACTCCTATTCACTATGTTTGTGGTCTCTAAGGAATCAATTGCCTCAGCCACACAAATCCCAAAAGTTGGATACCGTTGATTTAAACACCACCATTTTCCAAGAGCAAGCTATAACAGGGTTTTCAAAACTGAATTTCAGAACATCTCTGGAGCTAAGGGATACTCCAAGGAGTGGATAAAAGAGGAGATAATCAACCCTCTCATAGTCATCACCAGCTTGATTACATGTGAAGGTAGATATTCCATCTTTAAAGCCTGTCAATTTCGATTATTAGCTCACTTTCAGTTCAATAAGACATTGTAACTTTCCCTTTTACTTCTTGAAGAGTCTAGAGAATATGTCTTCCCAAGTGAGGAAGGATGTAACCAATCCCCATAAAAACCTATTTCACCACGGCCTTATCAAACTACTTGTCTTAGCCGAGTTGGAAAAATAGGAGAAAACATGGGATGAGTTCATTTACCAATTTGCAAACCCTCATCTTACAATCAAGACTAGCAAGAAGACTCTTGATCTAGGGACTATTACTCCACCCAAACCCTCATGCTCAAGCTATTCCTTTATCGGAGAAACTTGTTGATATCCCTGCAGCCTCATCAGGAAAAAAGGCCAAGAAGCCTATTTCTAGTTCATGGCACGAGGACGTGCCATATCTTCGGTCTGGGGGAGTTTTCCTGAGCTAAAAATGCTAAGCATTGCCCATTTGTATAGAAAACCCATGAAAAGAGGAAGTAGGATTTCTGTCAAAATTTTGTCATACTATCTTTTTACAATGTCTTGGGATATTATATCAGCATTTTTTTGTATTGGTATGCTAAATTATATACTGCTGACATCATTATGTGTGTTATAAGATTGATGTGCATTTTTTTATACTTAACTACTCTTTGTGACAAATACAGAGCAATAACAACAACTAAATACTTATTGCCATTTGTATTACAAGCTTATGAAAAGTGGAACAGTTGTTTGAATTGTTACAGATCGATGAAAGGAAATAAAAATTCTCCTAATTCACCATGCCTACCAGTACAAACCAAGCCTTTTGTTAGTATTTGTCAGTCTGTCATTCACCCGTGATCAAGTTTTCTCTTTCATGTGATTGATAGGGTTATTAGGTCAAATTGTTATATTTTCAAAATAAAATTATCAAATACAATTTGACATCTCTTGGTTGTAAAATGGTCATTGGTTTGCCTAGGTGCCCTTACTACTCCAAAGTCATAAATTTTCATCATGGTCATGTCATCATTCCTTGTCATCAATTTTCAAATGATTGTCTTGGTCAAAGATTTACTTCAAAATTGGTTTATGAATTAAGGAGGATGAATTTGACAAAAGTGAAAGAGGTTTTTGTAAATAATAGACCAAGAAACAAAAAACGCCTTTAGTTTATGCACAGGTGTTATCATTTGAGATAAATTCCCCAAATACAATAGCTATAGGAGGGTTTTCTGCAGATTTGGATAGTTTGACTTCAAGTCAGATTTTCATAGGGTTGGAGAAGGAATTTGTAGTGCTTGATGGTTCCATTGTGTAGAATAAATTATAAAATTTCCAACCATACCACTTTCATCCCAAACATCCTCTGGGAAGGCCTCAAAAATCCCTATCAAAGAACACATTGCGCTTCTGTTGAGAGCACGCTGCGCTTCTGCAAGTTTTGAGTAACTAACTTCAAGCTAGGATTCTGAGCCAATGAGAAAGTAATTTTGAAACATGTAGGAGTTTTTTGTTCCTAACATACCAAAACACAATAACCTCTCTTAGTTGTTACACAGGTTTTACTACCTTGTAGTTATAGATGTCACTTTGATACCTATTTTTCACAAGTTCACCAGGCCAAAATTGTTGCGTTTATGGGAAGTCACTTTTGGAACTAATTTTGCAGAGGTAAAATTGTTGTTTTGCATGGTTTAAAGGATCAAGGGTATAATATACATTTCAAGTCTTCCTTACATGTCCTCAACAGCCTCCAAAAACTCAAAACCCTCCAATTCAAACGTAGAGAGCATGAAAAACATTGAGTTGTCATTTACACCATGATAACGTTGTGCTACAAGCCAAGATGAATTATCTACAGTGTTAGGTTGATAATATTATTGCCACCAATAATAGTCTCTGGATGCAATTGAAACACCACAAAAATCCTAAGTCAAAATCCCCCAGGCAAGAGGGAGAAGCTTCTAAAGCTAATCCACCCCCTCCTTCGCAAGTTTAGTCATGAAGGGCAATTTCTTTCTATTTGCAGTGGGACCTAAAAAATCTTAGGTGTGAGGGTAATGTTTGGCCTGAGATATGATCATTTTTATAAAAATTATTATACACTTTTTCCTCATGTACATATGTGTTTTTCATCTTTTGAAGGAGCTTTTTGAAGAATTTCATGATAAAACGGTATGATCGACACTCGGTACGTATAATTCATGTTTAATGATTGTATAAAGTATAATTCATCATGGTTTTATGCTTCCAAGATCTGATTCATGTTTTTTTGGTGTTACAGGGCAAAATCACAAGGCGTTTTTCCATCCAGCACTTCGTCCAGTACTTCATTTGGCACTATTACAGGCAGCAAACTTAAACATGAATTTTTGAGACGATGAAGTGGAATCTAAAAAATATGGCACATGGGTTTTGTGCGCAGTATGCCCAATTAGGTCCATTTTGAGCCGTTTCCTGAAATTGTGAACATATTAAGAGAAGTTTTTGGTTCTCAATTCGGCATCTGACACACGTTCTAGTACTCGATTCAGCACTCCATCTTGCACAAAAACATAGGGTGACTTGGCGGTTATGGCATTGGCGACCAGTGATGGGAAAATCGAAAACGTGGGTTTTTTTCGTGATTATCCACTCTAGCTACTGAAGTCCTGACAACTCAATTTTGGGTTGTTATGGTGGGTGATTATTGACTCGCTCTGTTTCGTCAGTTAGGGCACCATTAATGAAATTTGCCAAATTTAGAAGTCGTTCAAACCTCCTGTGGTTGACCACTTGGAATGTAAACATTACAAATACCACTAGGATGATTAGAAGATTGTTAACCAAGTAGAAGAGCCAGTGTATTAGAGACAAATTCGTTTTTTCTCTGTTTTGAGTTTTTACATTGCCAGATTATGCCAAAAATATGTTTTTGAGTTTTCATGGTGAATTCAAGCTGCTGAATTCATGGGTGGATTTTAGGAAGTAGCCACGACTTGTTGGGGGGGCACCAACAGTATGGTTACTGTCTTTCTGTTGTTTAAGTATTTCATAGTTTAGTTGTTTTCTTCATTTTCTTGTATATGCATTTTTATTATGTTAATTAGTTTGTTGTTATAGTTTAATTGTGTTAGTTTCCTTTTGCAGGTTAATATGAAGGATTTTTGTTAGTATGCAATGATTTCTTAGTTAGTATAGATAATCTTAAGCTTAAGCCACTAACCCCCATGTGATTAAATAATAGATTAAAATTTATGTATGCTGAAATAGATTAGTTAGAGTTTAAAACAAAGTTTTAATTAGAATGGAATAGAGTTTTTATTTGGGTTTTCTTTGATAGGGATTTTGATGGATGTATAGATTTCATTTCAGTTTGAATAGTTAATCATTTCCTTATTGCAGTTTGAATAGTAGAATAGACATAGCATAGCTTCATTTTATGCAATTTCCTTTCCTAGAATTAAAATGCAATTACATTTCTTAGTTAATGGTTAAATCTAATTTTTCTTACATATTGTAGAAGTATAATGATGATCTCGTTATGATATTAATGGTTTATACATGAATATAGAGGGTATTTAACATTATTTTTATCATGGATAAACTCTCCTTGGATTGTTTAATCCATACTTTTCATTTTGCCATTGAAATTAGTGTTGAGCTTATACCACTTGAGTTGTCCTTTGTTGTTAAGTGTCATCGAGATATCATCCAACACTGGAGACATTCACACAACCACTAGAATTACATTTGAGTTGTCATAGGTTAAAAGAAATAGTTTCCCCTCTTTCATAGATATAGTTTCTTGCTTTCATAGATTAGAATATAGTTGTATTGTTGTTGTAGATAGATAGACTTTGTTTTGATAGATTAGATGACAGTTTGCTTATTATAGATCAAGAATTAGTTGATCGTTCTTCTTTCTTTCAATAAAATAGATTTCATTTCATGCATTGCATTGAGCATTTAGATTTCCTTTCACGCATTAGAAATAGTTTTTCATTAGGCATTTAGTTCACTTGGCTCTTAAGCTAGATAGTTGTTAATTGAAAAGTTTTTTCTTGCAGTAGTTAGTTGTCTTTGCTTACTTGTCTATTGCTTTAGTAGGTTAGATAGTTGTCTTTGCTTACTTGTCTTTTGTTTTAGTAGGTTAGTTAGGTGTCTTTGCTTACTTGTCTATTTTCTTTAATAGGTTAGACAGGTTCTTTTGCTTACTTGTTTATTTATTTTCTTTCATAGGGTAGTTGCTCATTGAATGTAGGTTGGAAAGTTAAAATAGTTTTCTTTTGTCATTTGCTTATTATGCTTAGTAGTTTGCCTTTGCTTATTGTTGAACTAGTTTTTTTTACATAGGGTTTTTACTTTCTTTCTTAGAACTGTCCATCGATCCTTGGCCCAAAGAATACTTAGGTTACCTAGTTTCCAATTGCTTAATAGGGTTTTCTCATTAGATAGTTTTGCTTGAGTAGATTAGCCTTAGATAACTACCTTCCTTAGCTAGACCATACTCCTACCCACCTTCTACCTTTGGCATATATTTTTCTACAACTCTAAGTTTACTTACCCCGGGTTGAAAATTTAATTGAGGGTAGTTTAGTGTCTTTTCAGTGCATATATAAAACCCATCATAGGCCATGGAAACAGATCATGTCATATAAAATGAGGACATAAGGGATGACACAAAACATCAGGAACTCTAATTTTGACTTAACTTAGGAAAAATTGATCTGATGGCATTTTTTGAAACATCCACATTTTTTCATGAAATTATTAAATTTAATATTGTATTATCCAATATTGTCAGAAATTAATGAATGTTGTTGATTATTTTATATGGAGATTAGATAAAATGTAGATCTTGAGAATTAACTAGAAAAATAAAAATATATGTACGTGAACATGGACCTAAAACTGTTAAATCACGTAGAGGAAAGTGGGTGGAAGAGGATATGACAATGGATCCTGCAGACACAAAACATTATTGCACTAAACAAGATATTGGTCTGGACTATAGTACATGGGATGAATGTGTTAAGAACCAAATATCAATATAGCATAGAAAATCCTCAGAAAAAGTACTCAACGCCTTGAAAAAGAGATAATTTCAGATAATAAGCCTCTTCGAGGGGGCAACCTCCTTTTACCCCACTTAAATGTTCAAGTACAATATGA
>ML790628.1:106527-140884 GCA_009831015.1 Picea engelmannii | reverse complement strand
AGTTCCCTTTTTGGGTGGCATGTTGGCCAAGTATCACTTTTGAACCTTGATTTTGAGGTGGTTCTGCTAGACAATATTTCTTCTGTTGTATCTCCCAAGTTTCGGCCCTTCTGGGTATGAAACTTTATTTTATGTATTTCTCTAATATTTCTTCTCTACAATGCAATAGGTCTGATCAAAATTGGATGTTCCAAGTGGAATTTACAGTAATTTCCCCACAACTTGCCTATTTTTGGCCTTTCCAGGAGATCTCACTTGTATAGTGTGCCCCACACAAACTAATTGATATAAAATTCTAAAACTCACACAAAAAATACTACAGACTGTCCACGATCCAATGAAACTAGTCCCACACAATTTGGATACTCTAGGAAGAAGTTATGATTGTTTTACCTAGAACACCTTCTTGATACTAGTCAATAGGACTAGTTAGATACCCTATCTTACATAGGGTGTATCTACAAATTTAAGATGACCTAGAAGCTAAACATTTTACCACAGATACCTTACCAATTTCTATAAATAGCCTCCAGAGTTCAGGGTCTGAAATATTACAGAAAATGTTTTATAGAGAAAATTCTACAATGACTCAGTTTAGGATGATTCCAGAACCCTATCTTACGGAGGTTGTATCTCCAAAATTATAAGGCCTCAAGAGCTGAATTTTGAGCCCAACGTACCTTGATCCGTATGATAAATATCCTCCAAGTAGTTCCTTCTACAACATTGTATAAAACTAGTTATAACGAAAATGCCAAGGTGTCTCAGATGTAGTAGTGAAACCCCAAGACCTTGAGCTTTGATACCATATGTTAAGAACCAAATATCAATATAGCATAGAAAATCCTCAAAAAAAGTACTCAACGCCTTGAAAAAGAGATAATTTCAGATAATAAGCCTCTTCGAGGGGGCAACCTCCTTTTACCCCACTTAAATGTTCAAGTACAAGATGATTCAAAATGAAAATGTCTCATTGGTATATATAGGAGAATAGGAGGTATAATTACAACTAATGGCATAAATCCGACATAAATAAAATAACATTACTAATATAATATGCCCCAATTAAGGGGTAATGAGCCAATATTAGGGCTTAATAGAATGCTTTGAGAAAATTGTTGTTTGTGGATGTTTTGTATGTCGTGGAAAGAAACAATTCAAACGAGCGATTTTACAAAGACATTACATAGATCATGAGCTTCCAGTGTGTAGTATTCCTCCTAAAATTGATTCAAATCCAATTCAAATTGTGGGAAGGAATTTTCCAATTTGATATAAATAATATGTATACTTATTTTAAACATTGTTCTATATTATTTAAATAAATAAAAAATTTCTTAATGAATACTTGCAAGATAAATTTCTTGGTTTAAAGTTTCGTGGAGCACCGACTTCTATCCTAGAGGGCGATGATCATTTATCATATCATGCATATAAAAAAAATATGTGCACATATACAAGCTTCGAAGATGAGGATTTGATGAAAACAAGTAAGAGAACAAGAACCACTTTAAATATGCATAATTTTCTTAAAGACAATGGGAAGGTGGAATACATACCCTATGAGAATGAATGTGATGGAGATGATGATTTTCCCCTGAGTTTGAGATCAATTTGCAAAGAGACATTTGATCATCGACTATATTTCACTTGGCCCAGTGATCAACAACTACCTAGAGTGTATGAGTTGTTTCAATTTTGGGGATAAATCTACATGATACGACCCTCCAATATTCATGGAGAAAATCTAGGCCTCTTTATTGTCCAAAATGTCCACGTGGGATCTAAAAATAGAAACAATTCACAACAAACCACTAGGATATTAATTCCATATTATGGTCCATCATATTACAGTGGTGAATGGAGAAGGCTAGCATAATATAATCCTAACATGTCAGCATATGGTCTAAATTCGAATATGTATACACATTGTCTCCAATTGGAAAGTGGAAAAGAAATTAATAGATGTCATCTTATGTATATAGATGGGCGTGCATACACACACAAAAATATTCAAGGTTTTATAAATAGTAGTAAGGGAAGAGACCCTAATGAAGACCAAATTGACAATTTGTGTGGATTGACATTTTATACACTATGTTTTCAAAATTGTGTTTTATTTTAAATTATTGTATAGAATAAGTACTATATAAAATAACATTCCACTATTTAATTGATGTATATATGTTCATACATTATATATTCTTATTGGTTAAGACAATATATTTGATTATATTTCTTTGAAATTAATACAATTAAGAATTATCCAATTCTTTCCAAACATTAAATAATTCTTGTGTTTGTTGATAGGTAGAATACATTGATGATACACCTAATAATACCCAAGATCAAACTGGGTTATTAATATTTGGACGGGATGATCCAAAGAATCCTTTAAACCATACCAGGGCGAAAAGAGAAACATTGAAGAGAATACTAGCAACTGATAAGTTTGAAGAGATAATGATATTTTCATACAATGATGACATGCCACATATCTTTAATGACGATGATGATAGTGAAAATGCAGTGCATGAAGAAGGATTGAATGAAATGCTTACAAGTTTCCTTGGGGATGGAAACAATGATGACGATAATGATCATATGGTTGACAGTAACAATTATAGTAGGGGTAATTACCACCAACGTAATATTGATAATAACAACCTGAAAGACTCAATCAAGCAAGTTGCAAAGACACCCGTGTTCAAATCGAGTGCAAGTAGAACCTCAAAACTTGCATGAACATTGATATTATTAGAAATAAAATCACTATTTGGTTGGTCAGACAAAGGATTCACTACCCTATTGAAGTGAGTTGAAATGTATTTCTTACTTTGCATTGTCAATTGGTGTATGTATTTCATAAACATTCATCAACTACGTTTATATTTATTTAATGGGATATTATAAACCATATATTGTATATAAACAATAGTAGTATATATTGACATATCAAACATGTTCATCATAACTCAAACATTTAATTGATTTAATACCTGGAAATCTTATAGGGCACTAAAAACTAAAATATTCCCTTAAGAGAATGTGTTGCCATCAATTTGCATAGAAGCAAGTCAGTTGTTGGATGAGTTGGGGATTAAATGTAAGAAAATTCATTCATGTAAAAATGATTGCATTTTATGCAGAGATGAACATCAAAACAATGTAGAATGTTCTGTATGAAAAGAGAAGAGATATCGTACAAATGTACAAGCTCCTACAGTTCCAAAGAAGGTTTTACGTCACATGCCAATTATACCTAGACTTCAACGAATGTTTCATTTCAAGTCAATTGCACAATTGATGTATTTTCATTCAAAGAACGTGAGTAAATATGGATTCATGTGAATTTCGGCCGACTCGAAAGCAATGAAACACAAAGAGGAAAACTGGCCAAGTAAATTCAAAGATGAACCATGTAGTATTAGGTTTGGTCTTGCAATTGATGGAGTGTGCACATTCTCTTTCCTCGACTCAAATTATAGTTTTTGGTGAGTCGTATTGATAGTATACAATATTCCCCCATGGATGACTATTAGAAAGGAGCACCTTATGATAACTCTCATTGCTCCAGGAAAACATCAAGTTAAAAATATGGATGTTTATATTGCACCTTTTATTGATGAGATGCAACTACTATGGAAAGGAATAAGAATGTATGACATATCAAGTCCTCCATCAAATAGGTCCTTCATGTTGTATGGTGTGCTATGTTGGAATATTCATGATTTCCTAGCACTTGGTGTCTATTCTGGTAAGATAAAATATTTACGTATTCACACTCATAATTTATTTTCATCCCAACTTTCATACTTACTTTTATAATATTATTATGATGTTATTAACGTTACTTATTGAATTGTGGGGATTTAAACAAAGGGGATATTTTCATGTCCAAGATGTGCATATCAATTTCAAGGAAGGTATTCTAAATATCTACATAAATTTATTTACGCAAACATCAAGGTTTTTCTACCAACAAATCATAAGTTTATAAATCATCTAAAGAATAAATTTGATGAAAAAGTTGAAAATAGAGGCCCTCCCATGATTATGGGTCCAAGTGATCAGATTAAGAAGTATGAAGATGTTGAATTGAAAGATTGGGAGGATTTTTTTTATCAAGGTGATTCAATTGAAGAACCATAACAAGTTGTATTTAATATGTCAGAATGAATGAAAAGGAAATCTATATTTTATGAGGTCCCTTACTAGAAGGATCTATTAATATCTCACCTATTATATTCTATGCACATCTTCAAAAATGTCCCAGATTCTATATTTCGAAATATATCAGGAAAAGAGAAGGACACCTTGTCTTCGAGGAGAGATATTTCTCTTTCGCATACCAAATTTGATAGAAGACATTTGTGGCCAAACAGGGAAAATTAAACATATGCATAAGCTCCATGGATTTTGAAAAAAAAATAGCTATACCAACTAAAAAATGTCATTCGTTAAATAAGGACACCTATTGTCTATGGGTCGTCATTGGATAAATCTTTTACAATTGATGGACATATCACGGGATTTATAATACATGATTTTCATAATTTTCTAAAGGTATTATATATCATCATTTAAGTTTTACTGGTAACATTGATTAAGTACAAAATATATTTTGATATTTTGTTGTGTGAGAAAAATTACTAATTACCTTTGATGAATGTGATTGATAGCATATCATGCCATTGTAAATTAGGGGGGATTTGTGTCTTACCGTTGACTTAAGAAATTCCATAAGTTGATTGTCATCATTTACAAGGTATATGGTATGAAATGTTCATCTGTGAGAGGCATAGATATTTTATATACCATTTTAATTTTTCACTAAAGGTTCATATGAATATATTATTCTTATATTAGGTGGGTTATCTCCAAGGAGATCCATGAATGTGAAGTACCAAAATGGAAGAAGGAAATTGCATAAATTTTATGTGTATTTGAGAAGGACCTTCCTACAAGTTTCATGGACCTACAAGTCCATTTACTTATACACCTAGTCGATGACATTGAATTGGTGGGTTTCATATCAACGAGGGGGATGTTTTTCTTTGAGAGGTATATGAAAACTCTAAAAATATATGTCTGACAAAAGACACATCCAGAGGGTTGTATGGATGAAGGGTATGTATTGAATGAAGCATTTTTCTTCCTATGTGAATTCCCTGGTAAGGATTTTGAAGATGGACCATGCTTATAGGATGAAGAATGCGCATCAAATATTATTGATGGATAAAAACCATAATATAATGGTGTTCAATTATAAATTCGTAAGTAAATTCATGATCATTAATGTGTTTTTTTTCCTTGCAATCATTAATTTTCCCTCTAATTTATTTGTCAAATTAACTGCATAAAATTTGGAGTTTGAAATAAACATGTTGACATGTAATAGGTGTAGACGAATGTGAAATACTCAAAAAGTTCATTTTGTAGCACATGGGATTTATGAACAAATGAATTGATTTGTATGATAAAAAGAGGGAAGAAGTGTTAGAATAAATGATACATTTTAAGAGATCCAACCCAAGGAATACTCCACTTCCCAGTGATCTTCTTGCGTAATGGGGAAAATATTGCACTCTAAAATGGGTTACTGGACAAATTCAAAATCAAATAGAAGATGCATGTATAGATTCAAACATAAAAAAAAAAAGATGAAATCAACATGTGTAGAGGATGTGAAAGAAAGGTACAGTTGGAATTTTTCAAAATGTTGTTTCCTTATAGTTTTGACACTATTAAATCTTTTAATATTTGTCATTATAATTGTTTTCACTGAAATAAATGATCTTTAATATCCTACAATGTGGGCATATGGAAGAAATCATCATGTAGAAAGTGTAGATGTAAAGAGACGATCCTTTGATTGTGGCATCATGGTTGATTTCAGGAAATCTAGTCGAGCAAGCTCAAAATATAAGAATATTATTGAAGGGAATCTACAATATGTTGGAAAAATCCAAGAAATTATTGAGTTGGATTACTGCTCTTTAAAATGTTGTATTTTTAAGTGTAGATGGTATGAATCATTTGAGAGCACACGAAGACATGATACCCATAGTGGATTGTTTTCTATATATTCCTTGAGGTTCCTACCAGAGGATAAGGCACATTATGTTCTACTAATTCATTGTGAGTGGATATTTCTTTAAATCAAATAATAAGCAATAGTGATAATTAATCTATTGATTCATAATTTATTGCAATAATATTTATGTGTTTATTAATCAATAAAAGTGTTATAAGATATGTCTAATATATGTATTCCATTCATGTGCAAGTATTTTTCTGTGAAGATATTTTGGACCCGGAATGGATATTTGTCATACATTATGATCCACTATTAAGGCATCTATTTGACTATGCATTAGTGGATATTGATCAAAACAATGATGCCCAAAAAAATGATAGAGAGGGATTAGAGAACATCGAATAAATTAACATCCATGATGATGTTGAAGATGGTTATGTTCAAGCACAAGAAGACAACAATCCAAAGTTAGATGATGTTATGAAAGACAACAATATGGATGGTATATAAAATGATGATCCAAATACATCTGGTAACAATATAGATGGTCTACAGTCAAATTTAAATGATGATGAATATGATGCAGGTCAATATGAGGATGATGATTAGATTAAATACTTGAAGGACCATATGAACATTGACAATGATAAACTAGATAACATCGTTGTAGACAATAATGTTAATGACCAAGAATTCTAAATTTTCAGAATTATTTGTAATCCAATTTTTAAAATGTTGATTCTTATGGCTCAAACTTTCATGAAATTATTCAGTATTATTTCTGACTATACAAATTACCTATTTCAATATGCTTAAACTGTTCAATATTTTCTATGAATTGTTGGCAAAAAAAATAGGATTACTTGGATAAGATTTAGCATGGTTAGTGGTCATTTATTGGCAATTGTTAAAAACTATAGTTAAATATATTGTATATGTAAATCAATGTAAATCAATGTAAATCTAGATGATTAGGCTAATTAATGTATCTAAATTTCGTTCATGAATGTATATTTTAAAACAAATTGAAATATTTCACTAAGACTAAACCTAAGACTTTAACCTTTATACCATCTAGCCCCTAACCCCTCGAAACATGGATGATATTGAAGATTATGTGGGTACATTAGACATCCTTGAGTCTTGAAACCCTCCCATACCATCAAGGCATATTCCTAGTATAACTATGTCAAATTTCGATGCATACATAAACAGTTTGAAGAAATTTCAACATTAGCCTCATTCATTGCTAACCATGTAGGAACGATGGATGTCATTAAGCCCTGCGCTCGATGTAATCCATACCCAATTAAAAATAAAACCACTTATATGTTTGAATCTATAAAATTATTTTTGGATGTCTCAACTTAATAGAATCATGGTTTAATCATCTCGAATATTTCCACAAGAAAAAGACAAATACATGGAAATGTGCATCTTCATTAGGTTTCATTGTAAAGATGGGTATGTCGGGTTTGATCTTTGTTGGCATTTATGGAGAAATTGAGTTGTGATGAATATGATGATGATGATGATGGAAATGACAACCATGGTGATGGAAATGATGAAGATAATGATGTCCCTAAGTCTTAAAACCCTTCCATACTATCAAGTCTTCCGCCTAGTCTAAACATGTAAAATTTCAACGCATACAGTCACATTTTGAAGAACGCAAGGTCAGTGGATCAAATTGGTGATGGGAATGTTGGAAGTTATAAGACATTTCAAGAGAGTTTCGACAAATATTCTATAAAAGGGAATGGCGAATGATGACAATGAGATTGATGTCCATGATGAACATTGATGAAAACATGGACAATCTCGAAGATTATGTGGGGACATTAGACATACTTAAGTCTTGAAACCATCCCATATCGTCAAGGCATGTGTCTAGTCTAACCATGTCAAATTTAGACGCATATAGGCATAGACTGAATAAATTTCAATGTTGGCCCCATTGACTGCTCACTATGTGGGGTCGGTGCATGACATTTGTGATGGGTGTATTGGAAGTTCCTTGACATTTCAAGAGAGTTACAACAAGGATTATATAAATGGAAATGATGAATGATGAAAATGTGATGCCCATTATGAACGTTTATGTAAACATGGACGATCTCAAATATTATGTGGGAACATCACACATCCTTGATTATAACTAGGTCAAATTTCGATGCATACAAGCACATATTAAATAAATTTCAACATTGGCCTCATTCAATGCTCACTGTGCGGGGTCGGTGGAAGACATTTGTGATGGGTGTATTGGAAGTTCCATGACATTTCAAGAGAGTTCTGACAAACATTATACAAATGGAAATGAAGGATGATGACAATGATATGTCAATGATGAACATTGATGCAAACATACTGGATGATGTCAAAGATTATGTGGGGACATTAGAAATCCTTGAGTCTTGAAAGCCTCCCATACTGTTAAGGCATGTGTATAGTCTAACCTCATCAAATTTCGACACATACATGCATAGTTTCAAGAAATTTCAACATTGATCCATTCACTTCTCACTATGTGGGGTTGGTGGATGACATTTTTCGTGGGTGTATTAGAAGTTCCATGACATTTCAAGAGAATTTCGACAAACATTCTACAAATGGAAATGAAAAATGATGACAATGATACGTCAAAAATGAACTTTGATGCAAATGTGGATGATGTCAAATATTGTGTGGGGACATCAGACATCCTTGAGTCCTTAAACCCTCCCATAATGTCAAGGCATGTATCTTTTCTAACTACATCAAATTTCAATGCATACAATAAAAGTTTGAAGAAATTTGTACGTTGGCCCCATTTGCTGCTCATTGTGTAGGGTTGGTGGATGACATTTGTGATGGGTGTATTGGAAGTTCCATGAAATTTCAAGAGAGTTTCAACAAATATTCTATATATGGAAATGACAAACGATGAAAATGAGACGTGCATGATGAATGTTGATGCAAAGATGGATGATATCAAATATTATGTGGGAACATCAAACATCCATGAGTATTGAAACCCTCCCATACCGTCAAGGCATGTGTCTAGTCTAGCCATGTCAAATTTCGATACATACAAGAAGAATTTGAAGAAATTTCAACGTTGGCCCCATTCACTGCTCACTATGCGAGGTCGATGCAGAATAACATTTGTGATGGGTGTATTGGAAGTGCCATGACATTTCAAGAAATTTTCGACAAATATTCTATAGATGGAAATGGTGAATGATGACAATGAGACATCCATTATATTGAGTGTTGATGCAAACATGGATGATCTCAAATATTATGTGGGGACATTAAACATCATTAAGTCTTGAAACCTTCCCATATCATCAAGGAAACTATATAGTCTAACCATGTCAAATTTTGATGCATACAGGAACATACTGAAAAACATTTAACATTGGCCCCTTTCATTGTTCACTGTGTGGGGTCAATGGAATAAATTTGTGATGGGTGTATTGGAAGTTCCATGATATTTCAAGAGAGTCCCAACAACGATTCTATAGAAGGGAATGACGAATGATGAAAATGATATGTACATGATGAATGTTGATGAAAACATGGATGATCTCAAAGATTATATGGGGAGATCAGATATCCTTGAGTCTTGAAACCCTCCCATATAGTTAAGGAATGTGTCTAGTCTAACCATGTCAAATTTTGACGCATACAGGCACATATTGAAGAAATTTCAACATTGGCCCCATTCACTACTCACTATGTGGGGTCAATGCATGACATGTGTGATGGGTGAATAGGAAGTTCCATGACACTTCAAGAGAGTTCCAACAAAGATTCTACAAATGGAAATGACAAATGATGACAATGAGACGTCTATTATGAACGTTGATGCAAACATGGGCGATCTCAAAGATTATGTGGGGAAATTAGACATCCTTGAGTATTGAAAACCTCCCATACCATCAACGCATGTGTCTAGTCTAACCGTGTCAAATTTTTATGCATACAAGCACAAGCTGAAGAAATTTCAATGTTAGCCCCATTCACTGCTCACTATGAGGGGTCGGTGGAAGACATTTGTGATGGTTTTATTGGAAGTTCTATGACATTTCAAGAGAGTTATGGCAAATAGTATACATATGTCAATGATGGATGATGACAATGAGACATGGATGATCTCAATGATTATGTGTGGGGTCGATGTATTTCATTAATCCCTTGATCATATATTATCCCTAAGCAATTAACAATTAAACTACATAACCCTTAAGCCCCAAATCCATTATCCCTTGACCCTTAATCCCTTAAACTGTAACCCCTAATCCCTAGACCCCAAATCCCTAAATCACCTAATCCCCAAATCCCTTATCCACTTAACCCCCAACAACTCAACAAATTAACTATTTGGGCACATTAGGAGTTCAATTGGAAGCTAAACTAGAAGCTAAAAATGAAGCTAATCTGGAAGGTAAACTGGAAGCTACACTGGAAGATAAGTTAGGCGCTAATTGGGGTGCTAACTAGGGCACTAAATAGGGAGATAAATAGGGATATAAATTGGGCGTCAAATAGGGCACTAAACTAGACGCTAATATCCCTTAGATTAGTGCCAACTTGTATTTCTCATCATAAATAACGCCATAAATAACGCCCTCTCGATAAATAACGTCTACTTTAACAAAAAATTGGAGAAAAATACATTAAAACAATGAGTGGAAGCAAAAAAGGGAGTTATAAAGGGAGCTAATCACAAGGATTTTTTGTAGTGATGTGAGAGGATTGGGACCAAAAATAAGTTTGTGGGAATTTTTTTTTGCCTCTGCATTACCATGATTTTGTGGGATGTGGGTGCGGGAGGATTGGGATGTTGAAAATGGAAATTACTCCCACATCCACATGGGTAGGAAATTTTATAGTAGGGGTCCATAAAAAATGAAAAGGCTCATGAAAAACAAGAAGGTAAAGGTATCAACAATGAGAAGATAAAATGTTTCTTTCCAATTACACTAAAAAACATAATAACTATTTGTTGTTTCTATTTTCACATAAGGGGTGTCATGTAATTTTCAAACATAAGTCCTGAGTTGGGAAAGAAATTAGAGGTCAGTAATTGTTCTCTTCTTTATTTATAACTCACAAGAATGTACATTTGTTTCTCACAAGAGTGCATTCACTCTTACGTTCCAAAAACTCATTAATGACACATGTACCTTTATGGAAAGAGAAGGCATGGAGAGGCCTAGGAAAAACTGGAACATGGGGTGCTAGGATTGTGTAGATTTTAACCTTGTACAATTAATTATTGAAAATAGATTCTTCATAAAAACATAAGAGATATAATGGCGTGCACACACACACATTACACATATATTTTACCCTGGAAACCCAAACCAAGAAAACCAACAACCTATTTAGAGTCGCACCTCCAATTCGTTATTCATCATGTATATTCATTGTTTACAATACAATATATATATATATATGATCCCGTGACATCTAAAACCCCTAGTCCATTGACCTGGACTAGTAAAAAATTATAATTCCTTACCCAGAATTAGAAACCCATTGACGAAAACCATGTGCCGAAAAACTGCTAAAAATGAACCAAAAATTGCCAAAAAATTTTTGGGGGGGCTATACCCCCTACAACCCCCCCCCCCCCCCCCACACGCCCCATAGAACATAGATACTATATTTGGTCATGAAAATAATTTAACACATACCCAACAATCTCCCACTTATTGTTTTCTTTGCATACAAGGGGTCACAAGATTACATAGTTGACAATCCAGGGAAACAATGCCCAGTTTTTCTCTACTGCAAGAGAAATTCTCAGTGCTAAAATATTTTTTCAATGAATCTGCAACATTCTTCAAAGTGTCCAACTTCATCAATAACACCTTCTTGTCTTCAACCATGTCTCTCACAAAGTGATACTGAACATCAATACGCTTTATCTTTGAATGATAAGTTGGGTTCTTCGTGTTGATGGGCCAGAATTACCCGTTCAATTAGATAAGGGAAATTTTTTTATGGAAGGTCCCAACTAGACCTAGTCTCATTTGGGATAGGGTTTTCGACCATATTTTTTCTTGGTTGCCAATCTAACTAATTTGCTAACTAAATATGAATTTGAGAACCGAAGGTTCTAAGATGAATTGAAAAAATGAAAATCCTAACTAATTACTTCTAAGATGAGATGAATGATTACAATCCTAAGATACAACTTTTATTCTATTATATACTATCCTGAGAAAACTAAAAAGGATGAATATGGTGAAATACTTGTGTTACTTGTGCAGAATAAATTCATATATACAAGTAACATGAATGTTTAACAACGTAACTAGTAAGAACCAAGTAATTCATTAATTAATTGTGTCACATTGTCACTGTACTCAATTTGAAAATCATGGTAAATGTAAACATGAGAACATTAATTCAGAATTAATTCATAAACCAACATCCACATACTATATGAATAAACATGCATAAATTGAATAGTCACATTCATACACATTAACACCATAATCTTCAAAAATATCTCTTCAGGCTCAAATTCACATGTAGTAAAAATACTATCCTTCTACATCCGTAAATCAAAAGCCCTCTATTATGGAAAATTCTCCCTTTCGTAATGAGGAGTGAATGTTTACATGATAATCTTGCAATTATGAACCCAGGGCCATTTTACAAAATGACTCTTCATATTCCAAACTGGAAAACAAGATAGCGATAGCAAAGAAAGGAGAAATATTACAGTTATGGAATTTTATTATCATGAGATGCTCTGCCCCTACATATGATATTGATATTATTCCAAAAGGGAATAATCTTTCATTATGTCCTCAATATTTCCTGATTGTAATTTCTCCATGATTAATTCTCCACTGAAAAGTTCAGCGAACAATTCTTGATGTAACTCTGTTGTGCTTTTAACAAAGTGTTTGATTTTATGGGTGGGCCGGGTAGGTCTTAACATGGGTTCCTCCAAATATTCTCTTTCAACCTAAAATAAACTTTGTATGCTTACTTGGCTGATTTATTTTCATTCTTCCACCTCATCAATTCTTGTGGTGGAAGGTGTTGCTTCATAAATAAGGAGCATTGGTTGCATTTTGATTTATTCCATGTGATCACTTGAACTATTCTACATCCTTATGTAGGCATATGTTGTTTCCTTTTGGGTGACCTATACATTATTGAAAATGCATTTACAAGTGTCAAAGAATATCTAACATCAGAGTCTTCTCTATCGGATCATATTGGTAGTGTGGGGGGGGGAGTCTCTCACATATATTTCCAACTGAGCATCTTCTCTAAAGCCTCATGGGCTTCCTGATACCTTCCTTGAATCTCTACGAGTTTATCTTGTAGCCTAATTTTTTCTTCTCAACCATTTTGTATGTTACCGATCAGATTGAGGAATTATTTTTTCTCTATTGCAAACCTAACATTTATCTCTAATGCGTGGGTTTTGATAATCTTCACAAAAAGTGTAGATGTCCTATTATCCTCCAGGGTCGTTTTGAGCTTCTATATTTTTTCTTCCAATTCTATTTTATGGGTATCCTGTTGGGTATTGATCCTTATTTAAAACTTTTCATTCGTTTGATCTCTCTATGCTTGTAGGGATTTGTTAAAATTTTATGTATGGAGAGTGTGAGCTACTTTTGCAACATTCTTGAACTCTGAAATAATCGTGTCTTTCACATCTCTTAACTTTGCATCCAACTTTTTAACCTTGGTTTTGGCAGTGTTTAGGGAAATGGTTACTTAAAGGATGGATGAGGCACTTAGTCCTACAAAATCATAGAGTGTAGAGGCTTCCTTAACAATATTCTCTTCAGGATCGAGCCCTGCCTTCCATTCTACTACTCTCCCTGCAGATGAATTGGATATGATGTCTTCTTCTCTTTTCCTTTCATTTTATGTCTTCTCAATAATCCTAATTTTATTATCATAATAAAAGTATCCAATGGACACTATAGTGCCCTCAAAATTCAAGGATTGAGAAGAAAAAGAAGAATCCCCTGGAATAACATTGAGAGGAGTGTAGTCTTGAGGTGGCATGTTCACAATACCCATATTGGGAATTGATGGAGTGTTTGGGATATGAATCAAATCATGTAACTAATTTTGTTTCAATAGCTCATCTTCCTTTTAGTTAGCCTCGACTTCTTCAGCTTCCCATTTAGCTTTGAATTCATTGTCCAATCTCTTGGCATCTACCTCATAAACTAATTTCTTTGCCTTGGCTTCTTCATCTTTCTTAATTTGAAATGAAACTTGTTATGCCTTGAGTTCATTTTATTTTTTGATTCTTTCCTCCTCGAATTTCCTTCTTTGATATTCCTCCTCAACCTAGAGTCTCTTATCTTCTAATTTTTCATCTTTTATAGCTTTTTATTTTTCTTTAACATTGCTATTGACTTGTTCCTGTTGGGGCAATAACTTGGACTGGTCAATTGTCAGTCTCTTCATTTCCTATTGTTCACATTCTAACTCTTGTTTGGAAACATCATTGGGTAACTTCTGTAGTAATTCTTCATACAATAGTATTCCTTTAAACCTATCTTCTTCAAAATCAACTACATGGATGTTAGAGTGGGTGAGCCCAATGGATATCACATGGTTGAATGTAAGCTCATGTGGGTCATGGAATTTAGGCTCTCCTCGGAATAGTTGTATCTATTTTAGGGTTTATGCCTCCTTTATTGCATGAGGACCATTGGAAATGGTGTAATTCCCTATGTGGATTGAGAAAATAGGCCAGATCTTTTTTATACTAATTAGGAGCAGTGAGGTGACCCCTGATCCCATGGTTTGGTAAGAAATCTCTCTCATCAACATACAGTCTAGGAAAAAGTAGGGTAAAAGGTGTAGGGATCCAGTGGTGCCATACACCCTAATTTATGAATAGTTTTTACATAGGAACCAGTCAGTTATCCCTTTCATCTTAATCCTAGATTCAAAGAAAATCCTATATCTTGGGAAACCAAAAAGAATAGAGTGTATGGGGGAAAGGAAAAGATTACAAATGTCTTAAAAATATATCTTGTAATTAATTCTCTAGAGCTATGATCAGTACACATGAATAGGGGGTTGGTTTTGGTCCCAGTTCCACCCGAGGTCAGGAAATTGCACGAAGGAAAAAATAACATCAACTAAGTAGAATGACATGTAAAAACAAGTTTTTTTTATACCTGGGATGTTCTTCATCTGGAGATAGATGTTGAAGGCCAATATGTCTACCCAGTTGAACACTTGTCATGTTTTGACGATGGTATGGGAAAGTGGCAACCAATCGGTTTGGAAGTGTGTGCTTTTCTCCTCGCCATAAAGCCAACATAGCATGGATACCAACATTTTATATGGTTCCTTGATCCTATGGGTGGGAACCAACTATTTTCCTTGTTTTAGGGTCTCGTTCTCATCGGCCCACTAATGTTTCATTAGATTTACTGGTCCTTTGTTACCTTGGTTGAAACCTTTCAAAAATGGATCATTGAGAGCATAGGTGGGAGTGGGTAGATGTTATATCAAACTAATGTATTCAGGCCTTATGGATTCCACATGCCTCCCCTGGTTTCTCACGATGGTTGTGATGTTTGCGTCGAATTTCTTGAAGCACCATTGTGCGGCCTCATTGTAGGAAAAAGAGTTGGCTGGGAAACAACCAAATGGATGCCTTGTTTTTGGATGTTCTGATATATTTCCATGTTCTCGTATTTTGTAAGTAAATATACATAATTGAAAATTCTATAGATATCCACATATCTAGGACTGTGGCCTTCACCAATGTGGGGGGTAGTGTCCATCACCAATGACTCAACTAGGAGAAACAACACTTTAGGCACAAAGGTTGAATAGAAATAAATAGATCCCTTTCATATTATGGGATTCTGGCTTGCCATGATAGGTGGTTGATTAATCCTACATCATTAGATTAATAAGTGAGTCAACCTATGGGAAAATAATATGGAAACAATGAAAAAGACCAACTATTAAACATGAAAATGAAATACCTGTAATCAAGACGAGGAAATTTCCACACATTAACACTTAGAGAATCGAAACAGAATCACATTTACAAACTTTTGGAAGAATATTGGTCGTAAGATAAGGGTTTATATCCATTAAAAGGTATTAAAACAACCATAAATGTGCCATAACTTTCCTGTGTACAAGAGATGTTACTAAATATGACCTCAATCTATACCATTAATGCTAATTAAGAGAGGTGGTTTCCTAAATTTGTGTATTGGAGTCTACAGGTGGCTTGAATTCAAAAAGACAACCATCAGAGTCGTAGGATCAGAGTGGGAAAAATTGCGCATAATTTTGAGCTCTGATATGAGGAGTATTGAAATCATATTCCCATTTTATCTGGAAAGGCATGCTGAATTGACGCGAGTGCCTTTTTGTGATAAAGGTGGGACCCATTGGAGTTGTGGCATCGAAGGACTTTGAGGTAAGGTTTAAATAATACTCCAAAGACAAGGCATCGAAGGAATATTCTCTTATCTTAGAAAGATGTGTTGAACATAAATGCATTGTCTGAGTTCAGGTTTCAGAGTTCAAAAGGATGAGGGACCATTTGGACCCCGATGAAGATGGTATTGAAGAAATATTCTTTCAATACTTTGGAAAGTGAAGGGTCCTGAAAGAATGGAAAATATAATTCATTTAAGATACATAAACAAGAAGAAAGGGTCAATCTTAATATGTCACGTGATGAGGTCATGCTCAAACAAGTCGTATCAACTCGGCAGTGTAGAGTACATGCTATTTTTGAGTCTATACATCTATAGGATACCACATAATAAGTGAACTTTATGTGTTAGGAATATAGAAGTGTGAGGGTCAGAGTCCTGAGTGGTGTGTGGAGAGAAATATTCCGACGAAGACAATTCCAATAGACCCCTTTTCGATGATAACATTAGAAAGGTTTCTGTCGGAATGTAAGATAATGTGAGATTTTTTTCAAATCCATAATGACTTAGGATAAAAGTGCGAGAGTGAGATGTATCACACCAACTAATTAAAAACAAGGATTAGGTTCTTATTGTAAAAGGGAGGAGCAATAAACTTTGGGAAGAAGGGTTGAAGAGTGATGTACCAAGGGAACTATTTCTGAATGCGTCCCATGGGTTGCCATTCATGAAGAAATCATAGATTGTATAAGTGATATAAAATATTCCCCATGCTCATACCTTCTCAGTGAAGTAGGAATGTATGCCTTGTAAATAAATTTAGAACATAAAGGGGGGNTTACTGGGAATAACTGATTATCTCTGATCTCAAAATAAAGTGACTTCAACAAGATCAATGGGATATTTATCTTTAGACAGTTGATAGAGTATGTTTATTGAGGACCCCACATCAATCAGCCTCAGGACAAGACAAAATAAAGACATGTTACTAGTGATCTTCCACATAATTTTGGTGAGCGTTAATGGGTGCTTTTTCATACATCCACAAGGAAACATTGGGAGTAACACCACATAGGAATGCTTATAAACCGTTATATATTGAATAATTTTCATCATCTTTCATTCCTTGCATTGCTTCACTACCAACGAGCATCCATAACCCCGATGAATATGCCTTGGTATCATACAAGCATGCCCCCACTACCAACGAGTTTACATAGCCCCGATAGGTTTACTTGTACTACACACACTTTTAGTAGCGTTTTCAAATTCCTTATGGTTATGCTTTTCTGCATTCACCTTTTAGATATATAATTTATGTATTGATTTTGCAACATGGGTGAAGGTGAATAGGAAGCGAGGTGATATGAAAGTTACTTTGATATGCTAGTCCCAGTCACCATGAATCACAGATGCATTTAGAATTAGGAGTATCAAGGGAAAGATCACTAGAATTATGCAAAAGACATTGAATCCAAGACATTTCAAAAAAATTGAGTGGAACATAGGCATGTCATGAGAGTGGTCACATGATTAGAGATAATTGATAGAAACTGTCAAAAGGCACTGAATTTACAGGTTAGAAGCTTTCTCTTGGCACAGGTGAACAAGTTCCTATTTTATGTATCATCATCATTCATCAAGATAAATGTTGATCCCAAGGAAACGTGATCACTTCAATATGAAAATGCATTCACAGGAAATGAATTTACCGAGTCAGACAGTATTGAGTTCCTATTGAAAAGGAAAAGGTTGGTCTGTTGCGATGAAAAATGAGTTATTTTAAACTAAAAAGTGAAAAAAGGAAAATTGAAACGAAGGCATGAAAAAGGAAAACTGGGAGAAAAAGGAAGGTCGATTGGAGTGAAAATAAGAGAATAGTGGAAAATAAAATAGATAAAACCTTACTATGTACAAGGATACATCACCATAAGTGATCAAGAGAAGTATTTTTTGAGGATTTATCTAGTTACAGGGAGATCCTCCTCATCTCCCTCCAATATTTTATGTTTGAAAGTTCCAGGACCTATTTTTTGGTGAATCAAATAGGGTCTTAACCACAACTTTTGGAATTTAGTGTGTTTTCCCTTTAGTTAATTAGCTTTGTCCCATTTGAGAATGAGGTCTCCCTCCTGAAAAATATTTATTACCCATATCTGACTTGTCAAAGCATTTTTTGGTCATTTCTTGAAGGCATGTTAGGTTCATTTTATCTTTTCCCTTTCTTCTTCCAGTTTTAACAACATGTTTAATCTCTCCTGCATTATTGGGAAAGCCTCATCTTGGGAAGATAGGGCTAGTTGAAAGATGGGTAGGAAAGTATGGGTAGGCACAATGGATTATTTTCCATGGAACAAAAAGAAAGGAGAGTAACCAATAGATGATTTGGGAGTCACAGTGTTATCCCAAAGGGTGTTCTAAAGGGCAGGTGACAATTTATTTGATGGTCGTTCACAATTTTCTTGAAAATTTTAATGAGGTTCTTAATAGTTGAATCTACCAAACCATTCCCTTGTGGGTAGAAATTTGTTGAATACTTGACATTAATATTCCATTCAAGAGAAAACTCAGTCAATTTTAGAGAAGAAAAATATTTGGAATTATCAAAGACTAATGATTCAGGAATTCCAAGCCTAGTGATAATATGAGATTCAAGGAACACAGTTACCTAGTTTTCCTTGATAGTATTCAAGGGAGTTAATTCAATCCATCTAGTGAAATAGTCAGTAGTTGTCAAGATACATTTGTGTAGTTAAGAATAATTGGGATTGGTTTCCCTGATTATGTCCAACCCCCATTATTTAAAGGGATGTTCGATGATGACAGGCTGCAAGGGAAAAACTAATTTATTTTATCTCCCAGCCAACTTTTAGAATTGTTGGCATTTCCTTGCGTATGAATGATAATATTTAAATAAATTGGGCCAGCAATAGCCAACTTTGAGGATTTTGTGAGAAGTGGTGTCTCCACCATAATCTCCACCATCTGGTGCATCATGAAGTTTGGATAATACCTTTTCCGCATCCCTTTAATCAAGACAACTTAGAAAAGAACCGTCATAATTTTTTCTACATAACATTCCTTGGATGATTTGATACTGAGTAGACTTGAGTCTGATGAATATTTTATTTTTTGGATCTAGATAATGCAGGGATGAACCGTGGGTTAAGTAATATTTCATTTCGTAAAATCATTGGTCAAAGTTAACAGGGATGTAAAAAACATCTCTTGCAAACAACTCTTGATCTTGATACAAAACATCTTCATGTAACTCATCGCTTGTTGATTAACAAGCCATTTTTCATAGTCCATAGCCTTTGACAATTTTGGAAGGCTTAATCTCCAACTCGTACTCTTGTAAATTTGTAATCCAATTTTCTCTCTTTTCGGCTAAGTATTTATATACCAAGGGATTCTTGACAGTAGGGTAAGGAACAAAACATTTCATATTAGATTTGAGAAGGAACAACCTAAAGTGTTTGATAGCATTGATAATGGAATAGGCTTGCTTGTCCACCTATGGGTAGTTGAGTTATTCTCCTTGTAATACATAACTCATAAAATCCACAGGGAATTCATTTCCTTCCTATTTATTTTGCGTTAAAAAAACCGAAAATGTGATGTCAGAAGTGAAGGTGTAGAGGATAAACTCTTGACTGAAGTATGGGATTAGAAATGTTGTAGCTTGTGCTATGTATAATTTTATCTTATTGGAATATTTTTTATCTTTATATCCCCATCTGAATTCAACGTTCTTTTTTATCATGTATTGCATGGGTTTTACTTTTTCGGAAAAGATGGGGATGAATCATCTCACAAAATTTATTCTTCCGAGGAATGAGTGCATGGATTTATTGTTATGAGGAGGAGGAATATTTGCAATAACTTTAGTTCACTTAGGTTTGATTTTCATACAATACTCGGAAACAATGAACCCGAGAAATTTTCCTTCATCAATAACAATAACGAATTTCATAGGGTTGAGAGGGATACCATATCTTCTGCAGCTATTGAATAATTTCTTCAAATGAGTTTTATGGTATTTTTTGTCCCTTGAAATATAGTAACATCATCAAGATACACCACAACACATTCTCCAAGTAGACCCCTTAAGGCAATGTCCATTGCCCTTCATAGGCTCGCTCCGACATTGATGAGACCAAATGTCATATTCTTGTAAGCATATGTTCCACACTTAGTTCAAAATTTTTATTTTAGTTGATCCTCATGGGCCACTAAGACTTGGCTATAACCATAAAATCCATATAAAAGGGAAAACATCTCAGATTTAGACACATGTTGTAGAATTTCTTCCATTGGAGGTACTGGATAATTATATTTCTCTAAGGTTCTATTTAGATTCCTAAATTCAATACAAAGCCTTATATCCCCATTATTTTTCCTTACTGGTACTAATTCTGAGATCCATTCCATATGACTAACTGGGAATATGATCTTGGCAGCCAACAACTTATTCAATTATTCTTTGACCTGAGGCTCAAGGCTGGGGTGCATCTTCCTCAACTTTTGTTGAAATGGTTTTGTCTGAGGCTTGATGGGAATTATGTGTTGTATTATTTTGGTGCCATATGTCTTGTGATCCTCATAGGTCCAGGAAAATATGTCTTTGTAATCTTTGAATAATTTAATGTAAGACTTATTTTCTTCAGGAGAGCAATTTTTTCCCAAATCAATTTTTTGAGGCATGGTATTTGTCCCCAAGTTCACCACTTCAAACTACATGGATGAACTCTAGGTATTGTGGTTGGTGATTTTCTTGAATTTATTATGGATATCATAAAGTTTCTCCAATATTACTACATTTATGGGGATACCGTTGGCTAATCTTGACAGGATGTTTTATTGAGCTGGGTCAGTAGTATCTGGATTTACCATTTGACCATGTTGACCTTCATCTATAATATAGTCTTTTAAACTATATTTGAGGTGTAAGAAATTTATAAGTTATTGGTAATCGTCAAAGAATCTCCAATTAGTGATGTTGTCAGGAATTGAAGGACTATACAAAAGTTCAACGGAGAAAGTGTCAGGAATCAATCCATCTGAGGGTATTAATCTGGATGCTACATTGGATAGAAAATCAACGTCACAGTTCAGTGAATGAGGTACATGAATAATATTAAATGCAACAAAGGATTTGATTAGTTCCCAAACCTCTAATTTATAATGCTTCAAATGACTTGAAATACAATGGATGGTGTTCCTTACCCGTCTTATGATAATTTCATAACCAAATACCTTGATTTTCTCAACTTTCAAATCTACTGCCTTTCTTAGCCCTTGTAGTAAAGCTTCATATTCGACAGTATTATTGGTACACGGGAATTCTAGTTTGCATGAAATTAATGTATTTCTTCCTTTCAGATCTTTAAATATGCAACCAAAACTTGCACCTTCTAAATATTTGGATCCGTAAAAAATTAGTTTCCACATGTTAGGTTCCCCTTTCTTTGTTTCAAAAGTTGATTTCAAGTTTTTTTTTTTTTAGTGGGGTTAGTAGAGTTAACAAGCATTTCTAATATATCCTTATAAACTATGTTAGGATGTACATTAGAGGGACTATTAATTTGATCAACTATATTACAATTGGTCTCAACAATCTGGGTGTAATGAAGGATTCCAGATTGTGTATTAGATTCAGCAAGAGATGATATTTTAACTGTAGAATTCCCAAAAAACGTCTCATATGAACAACTATCCAAAATTGAGTTGTTAAACATTACTGTTTCATTAGGGTCGTTCAGGTTAGTAACTACATGTTTCAAATACCTTTCCCTCTCGATTATAATATAATTTATTTTACCATTATAATGAATCCATAAATGAGACCAATCAATAGCAAAGTATCCATTCAACAGAGCTGACCAATCCTGAATTAAAAGCATGCCATAGTAATCTAGTATGTCTGCTACGATTATATCAATAGTTTGATGAACTTTTGTATTAGCAGACATCCCAATCAAAATTTTTTTTAATACCCCAATAAATTAAACTCTAGTTCTTTCTAACTAAATAATTTGAATGTCAGATGGTTCAAGTTTGACATTAGGCTTCTCAAAAACCTTGAGGGGCATGATATTATATGAGGTTCCTAAGTCTACCATACAATTATGAACATTCCTGTTAAAGATTTTAAAAGTAATGAGTAATGGTTGGGTGGTAGATCTGGACCTTTGTCTGGTTAGGGATGTGTTTGTCGCTATTTGAATCTTAGATGGAATGTTATTGTTAGAAGAACTTACCTTGGTTGTTCCCTTTTTTGTTCCAACATTAATTTATTTTGTGCCAGTGGAATTTTTCCCTTGCACAGTTTTAATAAAATTCTCTTGAATTTGTGGGATCTTCATAATCTCAAACAAGGAAATGCTAGATTTAGTTTTCTTTAGATATTTTAGTAAATCATAGTCCAACCTGGCTAGGGGTATGGGTGAAGTACTAGGTTTGGGAGTTTGATCAGTTTCCTTGTTATTGGAGGGTGTGATCTTGGAAGGATTAGGAGTGGTATTTGTTCAATAAGAAGTTTGTTTGGTATTGGACATGGTATGAAAGGGAGGATTAGTAGTACTGGTGGTATCATTTGAGGTATTCTTGTTATTACTTATTTTGGTTACAATGTTTTGCCACAAGTGTATCTCTTCTACTTCTTATTAGTCTCCTCCATAAGAAATATCCCAGAACGAATTTAACTGTTGTTATTAAGTCTCTTGAGACTCTAGAGGTTGTTCTTGTTGTTCCCGACCTTCATCTCCTTCTTCATTGACTTCTGTCATATTCTATGTTTCCCAGGTTTGAAGAGCCTGGACAATATCTTCCATATTGGTAATGCCTTCTATTTGAGAGAGAGTGTTTTCTTTAGTCAGTGGAGCAATTTTATATTTATTAAGGGGGAACATAAATAATTTTTTATTGCTAGAGGATCCTTCTCCACCACCTTTCTTCAAGTCTATTAGATCATTGGATAATTTCTTAATGATCGTATCAACAGATTCCATATTCATTGAATCAGAAGGCATTTTATATTCACTGTGTTTGGACACATAAGATTTACCATTACGTTTGTCTTTAGATGGATTAGAGTTAGAATTCTCTTTTAAACTCATCATATTATTTTCAAATTTAAGGGCCTCTTGGAAATATTCTTCTAGAGTTCCTTTCTCAAATTTTTTGACATGCATGGCCATGGAAATAGGTAAACTAGAGGTATAGAATTCAATGGTCACATATTGAGATGGTTTAGAGGCACGCGGGATTTGTTTTAGCAAAGCAAGGAAATATTTATTGTAATTAGTCAGTAATTATTTCGAATCCACCTTAACTCTCAAGAGTTCTAACACTCAGGTGGATGGTGTCTTATTTTCCCCAAACTTCTTGAGAAAAATGATTTTGAAGGTTATCCAATTGGTAATGGAGGTCTCTTATAAGGAGAAGTACCAAGTCGAATATTTATCTTCAAATATAAGGGGAAACAAATGACAGATGACATATTCATATCGAATTCCTTGTAATCTAATAGCTAGTGGGAATTTCTTTATGTGGTTTTCAACTGAATCTTTTTTGTCAAGGTCAAATTTTAGTAGGAACTTCTCAAGGTGTCTGGGAATTTTGTGTTGAATCCTCGATACAATGAATACATAAACAAACAACTAGGGCTAGTAGGGAGGTAGATTCTGGTTTGCATTTTCTCCATCCATGTTTGTGGGTTGATATATGATAATTTGATGTGGGTTATTTTTGGGTTCACTTTTAGACTCGTATCTTTCTTTGGAGTTTTCCTTCGACTCATTTCTTGGAGTGTAAGGTGGTGATTTAGGAGGAGAGGGTGGTCTACCTCTTGCTCCACTAGCTAAAAAATAGTATTCAATGCCAAAATCGAAAGTCTCGAAAAAATCAAATGCGTCTTTGGGTACGCGATACTCTGGGGTTCCAAATGAAGGGCTTTCTTGATACGAGTTTGGGTTGGTGAAGAAGGGATCTTTATTTTTGAAGGCCTTCCTGATTTTGAGGGAGAGCATAGTCTAGGGGAAGTTCTCTAGTCTTCCTCCTCAGTTTCCTGGTTAGGGCACGATTGGTATGTTCAATAGAGTGTCTGACTATGGTGTCAATATTCAATATGGATAGGATATGAGGTTGTGAAGAAGAAAATGTATATTTAGGATGATAAAAAGTGCGGTGAGTGATGACCTGAGCTAGCATGTTCACAATGTACTCAAGAGGAAGGAAAGTGTGTTGAGGGTAAATTTGGTGGGAATCAATTGATGAGGAAGTGTTTACTTACAGAACATAATGAGATGGGTTTGAGATTCTATTTGGAGCCATAAAGTTCTATGACCCTCCTTCTAGAACCATTTTTGTTGACAGGCTAGAATGACCCATTCAATCAGATAAGGGAAAACGCCAGATCATAGGTCCCAATTAGACCCACTCTCATTTGAGATAGCATTTTCGACCATATTTTGGCATGGTTACCAATATAACTAATATTGTAACTAAATATGAATTTTAGAACCGAAGGTTCTCAAATGATTTAAAAAAATGAAAATCCTAACTAAGTACTTCTAAGCTAAGATGAATGATTATAGTCCTAAGATGAAGTTTATATTCTAATATATACTATCCTATCCTAATTAGGAGAAAACTAAAAATGATGAATATAGTGAAATATTTTTGTTACTTGTGCAAAATAAATTCATGTATACAAGTAACATGAATGTTTAATAACATAACCAACCAGAACCAAGGAATTGATTAGTTTATTGTGTGAAATTGTTGTTGTACTCAATTTGAAAATCATGGTAACTATAAACATGAGAACATTAATTCATAATTAATTCATAAACCAAAATCCACATACTATATGAATAAACATGCATAAATTGAATACTCATATTCATACACATTAGCACCATAATCTTCAAAAATCCATCTTCAAGTTCAAATTCACATGCTGTAAAAATACTTTCCTGGTACATCTAGAAACCAAAATCCCTCTCTTATGGACAATCCTCCCTTTCTATAATGAGGAGTGAATTTTTACTTGATAATATTTCAATTATGAACCCAAGGTTGTTTTACAAAATGACTCTTCATATTCCAAATCGGAAAACAAGATAATGATAGCAGAGAAAGGAGACATTTGGGTATAGTTATGGAATTTTATTATCTGCGTCACTCTACCCCTACATCTGATCCTGATATTCTTCCCAGAGTGAACAATATTTCATTATGTCCTCAAGCTTGCTTGATTGCAATTTCTCCACGATTAATTCTCCACTACAAACTTTAGCGGACAATTCTTGATGTAACCCCTTTGTTGCACATTTAACAAAGTGTTGGATTTTACTTGTGAGACGGGTAGGTCTTAATAGGTGTTCCTCCAAAGATTCTCTTTCAAACTGATTTAAAATTTGTATGCTTACTTGGATGATCTCTTTGCATTCTTCCACCTCAACAATTATTATCGTAGCAGATGTTTCTTCATAAATAGGGAGCATTGGATACATTATGATTTATTCCATGAGATTGCTTGATCTATTCAACAACCTTATGCAGGTGTCAATTGTTACCTTTTGGGTGACCTGCACATTCTTGAAAATGGGTTTACAAGTGTCAACGAATATCTGATATCAGAGTCTTTCTCTATCGGAATATACTGGTAGTGTGGTGGGGGGGAGTCTCGCACATATCTTGCCAACTAAGCATATTCTTTAAAGCCTCATGGGATTCTTGATACCTTCCTTGAATCTCTACCAGTTTATCATGTATATTGAGTTGTTGTTCTTGACTATTTTTTATGTTGTTGAGCAGATTGAGGAATTATTTCTTCTATATTGCAAACCTCTTGTTTATCTCTAATGCTTAGGTTTTTATAGTCTCCACAACAAGTGTATATGTTTTGTTCTTGTCAAAGGTTGTTTTGACCTTCTATATTTCTTCTTCCAATTCTCTTTTATAGGTGTCCCATTTGGTCTTGATCCTTATTTTGAACTCTACATTCATCTAATCTTTATGTTGTAGGGATCTGCTCAAATTTTATGTATTTAGAGTGTCAACTACTCTTACAACGTTCTAGAACTCTGAAGTAAGTATGTCTTTCAAATATCTTAACTCTTTCTCCAACTCTATAACCCTAGTTTTTGCAGTGTTTAGGGAACTAGTTACTTGATCCAGGTGGATATCGGTAGCCACCCACTTATTCCACTGGCTCAAAAAACAGTTTTCCATCTTTGTAGTGTTATAACCCTATAATTTATAGGATCAACTAGTGACTGAAATGTTATCACTTTAGTGTTTTGTTTGTCAAATGATTTTCCATTCTGTAAATAAATTGAGAAAAAGAAAAAGAAAAGAAAGAAAAAGAAAAAGAAAGAAAAAGAAAAAAGAAAGAAAAGAAAGAAAAAGAATAAAAGAGGACATAAAAAAAAATTAAATAGAGCCCCATGCAATAGCAATGACTTGGTCCATACAGTTTAAGCATGACCAAGTCCTTTTAAATTGATGTTGATAGGAGTAGTGAATAAGCTTGGCTAAACTGTTTAATCTTAGCCAAGAAAATTAGGTTAGCTAGTGAATAAATTTGACCAAACTGCCTAATCTTGGTCAAATAACCCCAGGATAGAGTAATTTCTTAGTCCAATAGTTTAATATAGGCTAAATGTCATAGGTAATTAGGTTAGAGCATAGGGTAGTTTGCTTTATCTCAATAAAACAGGCATGATGATCGATGTTGAACCCTATCTTTGATGTTTGAAAGTTGAATGTCTAACCCCATGGTGATAAAAACAGGGAAAGCTTGGACAAACCCACTTAAAGCGCTTATCCTAAGTTTTCAGAGAAAATATGATTTTGCACTCACAGATTAAAGACAACGCACAGATGAATGGCTGAGGTACTGGCGCTCAGATCTATGGTTGATAAGTTTTTCCGGACAGCCCCGACCATTCTACCTTTAATGGTAAGCGGGGGGGGGTCAGAATGATGTATACCAAAGGCGCACATCTGAATAATTGAGGCATCGAAGCATAGATCCATGGTTGAGATTGAATTCCAGACCGCCTCGACCATTCTTCTTTTAATGGTGGGGGGGGTCCGGAATGTTGGTTAAACATTGCGCTCAGATCTACGGTCCAGCGGCAGGCGCATCAATGGACAGCTGATGGTATTTTTCAGACCCCCTCGACCGGTCTTCCTTTAACGATTGGGGGGGGGGCTCCAAAATGGAGTGGTTTTCTGGAAGGCCCTCTTCTCTACATGGTAGGGATCCATTGCTCCATACTCCTACCACTTACCACTTACCATTTTCTGACATGCCCCCCGTTGCCCCATGACATCATTTTCCACTTTTTCCCCTAAAGATCACATCTCATAACTCTGTCAGTCCATTTCCCCCTGTTCGCACGTTACAAGTCCCTTCATCATGGTCAATTCCCAATCAACACCCTCCACATCACCCTATCGTACTTTTCATTCATTGTTACCTGCCATCTCACGCTCTAAAAGACCCGTTGGCCATTTATTATAAGCTAACTTATCCGTTAGCCTGTTGATCTGTCTCCCACGCCCAATGGGTATCTGTTTGCTCAAAACAACCCTTTTTTCCTTCATCCTCTCACTGCTTACTTTTTCCATCACACCAGATAATTTTTCCCTGTCTCCTCTCCTTTTCAGTCAGTCGTCCAAAACCACAATCATCCCCACTAACGTTTTGTTTGATGTCCAGGTATTTTCACAGTGATGGCCCCAAAATCCAAGAAAGCAGAAGTGGAGGAAAATCCATTCCTTCTACCTCCTGTCGACCTTGACAGGATCCATTTGGCCAACAAAGATTTTTTAATCACAGACACCATGTACGAATTTGACTTCGTGGATTTGCAGTCATGGTTCAAAGATATTTTCTTAGAGCAGAACAATGAAATTGGGCTCCGGGAATCCAAACTTCTTTTGTATCTTTTTCCCCAGGTTCACCATTTTTCTGAATTTTCCCTCAAATGCCAGGCTCATTACATCCCCGACCAGAGAGCCATAGTATCTTCATCAAGAGAAACTCTTTTCTTCATCACACCTGAGGCCATTGATCGGATGATGCAGATACCCAGAACTAAATTTGCCTCCCCTTTCAATTTCAAAGTCATCACGAAGCTGTACCAGAAACTATCATTCCCTTAGAGAGCCTAGATTTTTGAGCTTTTCCTCCCTCAGGCTACTCATCTCCCCAAGACAAATCCCTCGTACCCTTCCTCCATGTTCTCAGAGAAGGGAAACCAAGTCATTTCGTCGCTCTTTTATCTGCTTGGTTATTATTCTGACCAATGGGTGGATGAACCCATATTGGGTTTTTTGTCCATCTTCTCCATAGAAGAAAGACCCACCACTCAGTTCGACTATAGCACTTTCCTGGTGGACAGTATTCACGAGTAGTTCTCAAATTTCGCCTCAGAAGGCATGTTCCAGTATTCCTCAATACTGGCCTACATGTTCACTTTCTTTCAAGTGGACAGGTTCTCCTTTTCAATACAGAAAATGGACAAGGATGGGAGACTGCAGGCGGTAACAGCTTGGACTTCATTACTCAGACAAAATTCAACAGAGTTCAATTTCAAATAGTTTATCGAGCAGTTCTACCATCTAGTGGTGAGCATGCTTAGTGGTAGACCTGAACCAAGAATAAATGAGGATATTCAAAGGATTTTACACCTCTCAGACCTTGCAAAACCTAGAGACAGGTATCTTTACCAAAACCACACCGAGATCAGAGTATATGGATGCGAGTTGGCTCCATACAAATTTCCCAAGTATCTACTCATGAGGTCATTTTACCTGGAGTACATAAGGAAAATGATTAACTCAGATGACATACATTTTGTGTCTCTGAAAAAGAAACAACAACTTAGAATTAAAGGGAAAATAGGGTCTTTCATCTGTAATAGCTGAGGCGCCAGGGAGGAAGAAGACAAATTTTTGAAAGAAATGAAATTTCAGGTTAGTTTCATATGGCACTATGATCCATGCAGGATAATTTCTGAGATGAGGGTTAAAAATAAAAATGTTCCATATGTTCATACACCCAAGCCTGAGATAGAAAAGTTCATGAATCAAATAGAATGGGAGCCGAACACTCTGGTTGAGATAGAACAGCAAGACCCTTCGGTCATCATCTCACAGACTACTACACCACAGGTTCCCAAGGAGAAAAGACCCAGGAAGGATACTTCACCTTCTGTCACGGAAGTCTCGGCTGAAGATTTCCAATTACACACCAAAAGGCCAAAAACCAGTCATACACCTAACATGACTGGTGAAAAGGAAATCCAATCCACTGCAACTATGAAAGATGATCGGTCACTTCTTAGCACAAGAAGCAAGTAGATCATGTCTACTGTTTTTCCTAAGAAGCCCACAAATACTCCACTAGTCGACCAACCAAGTAAAGTAGGACCAAAGTTGAGTGTTTTTTAGAAGTATGACCTGATCAAAAAGAAAAATCAGACGCTGACCATCAATACTTATGCTCAGTTTTGGAAATAGACATCAACGGCACAACACAGACTATTGTCTGCATTCGATATAGAGAAGGGTAGAATGCACGTGGCGTTTCTGTAGGCACAAGTGCCAGACCCGAAAGAAATCACTGATTACAAAAGGGAAACATTTGAGTTTCATACTAGGGATGTGCATCCTGTTGATCAAATGGATCTGCACAGGCAAACTGGGGAAATGGTTTTCTCCACATTGGAAAATGCTTCTACTGCGGCCACTAAATTATAGGTACCTCTGAACAATGTCCAGACACAGCTGAAATTAGAAAAGATATCATCCTTTGTAAATGATAACAGAATTAAGACGTTGGAAGAATTGGTCCTCAAGATCGGGTATGACCCCTCGAATGTGAAATAAATAGAGGAGATTCTTAAAAAGAAAAATGTTGATATAGCATCTCTAAGGAAATAGTTGGAACTACCACTAACAGAATATGCACAGACAGAGGAGATAACTGAGACAAAAGGGGAAAGGGATGAGATGCTCAAGTTGATCATGGAGCAGAATGCATAGTTGAAAGCAATGGAAGAAGAATGGAAAGGCTAGTGAAAGAGAAGGAACAATCAAAGCCTATGGAAGTCATTCCATTGAGTGCAGTTCCACTCACACGACTAAGCACAACATCTGCAGCAGAAATTCCCTCAGCAACTCCACTAACAACTCTGGAGAAGACAGTAGAACTGGAAAAATCCATGGAAGAGATGAATTTGCAAGAGACAGAGATTAGAATATGTAAAAAGGAGGTTGGGAACCTTCAGGAACTCAAGTCTTCTTACCAAACCATCTACTCCAAGGAGAAACAACATCAGACAAGCTCAAACAGGAATTGCAACAACTTCAAAAGAATAAGTGGCAGGCAAAACACTTGTTGAGGTTAAGAAAAGTGTCTGGATGGATATAACCAAGTCCTTAAATGAAATATGGCCTATGGTACAAATCATGTTCAAGCAAAATGAACTAGTGCAAAGAAGCAAGCAGGCTATTGAGAAAATAAGAGGAGAATTGGGAGAGATGCCCATAGAAGCCACTGAGATCATTAAATTCCTAAATTCAAAAACTAGAGAAGAGTTAGAGGATTTGAAGATTGAAGATAGAACAGAAACCATCCTCGAGGTCAAGAGGGTTCTAACCAAAAGAGGACTAATGCTACAGCTGGAGGAAAAGGTCTAGATTATGGACACAGGAGTGCAAAAAAATTTCAGCAAAATTGAAGCTCTGCAGAAGAAAGGCCTCCCTGGCTTAATGGTCATAAATGAAAAGTTAATGACACTTTCCGATTATAAAAAGAAGCTAGCCACAGTGGCCAAAGATAGCTCAAAATTCTCGAGAATACAGGGTAGTATAACGGGAAAGGCATTCTTAGAAGCCTTGTAATTAGACATCAGCATACAGCACAAGATCCAATGTATTTTTATCGTCAAGCCAACGTTTGCCAAGTGTACAGAGATGGATGAAATATACCGAAGACTACTCAAAGTCATCATTCCTAGTCACCTTTGATGGGAAGAGCTATGCAATTTGATCGAGAAAGAGCTGAGGTGTCCAAGCCCAGTTAGCAATCCAATCAGGCAAAGTCGTGCAGAGGACTCACCAACGGTTTACCCTATAAATCAGCATGAAGATTTCAACACATCATCAAACAATTCCTGAATTTTTGTATCTTGTTGAGTTAGTTAGCTAAATTTAGAACTGCCACATCTTGATCTTTAATGATAGGATAGTATGTAATTTTTTATTATAAATAATTCAAACCTTGAATTACCGAGGGTTGATCTTTACACCCTGTAATCCATAAAGATTGTAATTGTTTATCAGGAGATCTTCCAGTAATACAAAGGGATGTTTCACAGGATTCTTGTGTGTTATTCATTGGTGATGTTTAATTTTCTGTGTTAAATGTTTCTCTCGCTCATTTTCCATATTGTTTTCTAATCTAATCTTTTAAAAGTAGCACATGTTACAGGATTTATCTTTACATACCCTGTTTCCGACTTTGAAATATCTTAATGTTTATCTTTCTGATATTACAGTGAAGAAATTCTTAAATGCTTCTTTACTTTAATAGATATTCTCATCTTTTCTGTTATCCAACACTTTACTACTAAAGAATCCAATGAATGCATTATATTGCCTAGTGAAAAGATTCTTTTAATTTCTGTTTAGATCTCTATCTTTATAATACATACCCCATAGCCCAATGGAGGCGTAAAAACCTTTTCAGCCAACTTAACAAAAACAAAAAACAAACCATTCAATCTTATTTTATTTAACTAGCCTAATATCTCAAAGTTAAAACGTATCTAAATCATACAGAGAGATCCCTCTCTAAACCTGGTAGGGCTAGATTCCAGTTTCGAAGTGGTTGGATAAAGTTACCTCTGGTAAATTTCTTCTACTCTGACAACCTCTGGGAATTTACAGAGCGTTAACATAGTGGCGACTCCACTGGGGACATTCTCCAGAAGTGCACTTCAAGTTCATATTTGACTTCTGACAGTGAACAGAAGCCAAACACAGGAAGGTTGTACCATTCACCTGGCGACTCCCTTGTTCAAGATCCTGAGCTTCAAAGTTCGCAAACGACTTCACTGCCAATGGATCCAGATTTTAGAACATTGATGATGATTCAAGATGACAGGGTATGAGGAAAATCTTATATCTTGTGAAGCTATAAAAGAATTCATGGATGAGTTAGCAGATTTTCAAATTGATGAAGTTTTGTTAACAACCGTGTTTCACTATTGGAAATTGAGAAAATTTTCTCATGAAATTAAAATTTGTGTTCTCGATTTGTTTGTTGAAAGACTTGAAAGGGATATTGAACTCTTGAATACTCATATTTAGTCCTATAGTTTCCAACATCCAAAACATTTTTTTGAAAATATTTAATCTCCAAAACAAAAGGAGATTGTATTACCTATTGATGTGCAAATTGATGGTGATTATGTTTTCAAGTACAAGACTGGAGTTGTAGTTGCAGGGTTTAATTTTGAGGATGAAACTGATCAACTAGTCATTGAAGATCTAGAAGCAAATATCATGCATCTTGCTTTAATTGATCCTATAGAGGATTACATGGAGGTTCATGTTAGCTTGAGTTTTCAAACATGTATTCTCTATAAATACCAAACATGTCAACAATTTCCATTTCGTATTACAAGGACACATAATCAAGGTATACTTAGGATTTCACTGACAAGCAATCAAGTTGTACATTTGTTTTTGCAGCTACTTCACTAGCTTCATTGGCATTTATGTATTACCCGATTCAACAAAATTATCAAGTAGATTAGGGTAGGTAGATGGGTGCAAATAAGTTCAGTACTCTGAGCATCTTTCTAGTTTCAGTTTTTTAGTTCAAGTGTGATCCAGACATTAGTTTGCAAAGAGTTTTGATTTCAGTTCAAGATTTTCAGCTACCAGGGATTTTGTAGCAGATCAGGTTGCACATTGGGGAACAACCCAATGGATAAGGCACTGATTATAAAGTTCCCAGAGTTCAGTGGTTCTAGACATCTCCCTCGGAGCTATCTTCCCCGGTGGAGCTGTTGTTATAACCCTATAATTTATAGGATCAACTAGTGACTGAAATGTTATCACTTTAGTGTTTTGTTTGTCAAATGATTTTCCATTCTGCAAATAAATTGAGAAAAAGAAAAATAAAAGAAAGAAAAAGAAAAAAGAAAGAAAAGAAAGAAAAAGAATAAAAGAGGGCATAAAAGAAATTTAAATAGAGCACCATGTAATAACAATGACTTGGTCCATACAGTTTAAGCATGGCCAAGTCCTTTTAAATTAATGTCGATAGGAGCAGTGAATAAGCTTGGCTAAACTGTTTAATCTTAGCCAAGAAAATTAGGTTAGCTAGTGAATAAATTTGACCAAACTGCCTAATCTTGGTCAAATAACCCCAGGATAGAGTAATTTCTTAGTCCAATAGTTTAATTTGGGTTAAATGTCATAGGTAATTAGGTTAGAGCATAGGGTAGTTTCCTTTATCTCAATAAAACAGGCATGATGATCGATGTTGAACCCTATCTTTGATGTTTGAAAGTTGAATGTCTAACCCCATGGTGATAAAAAAAGGGAAAGCTTGGACAAACCCACTTAAAGCGCTTATCCTAAGTTTTCAGAGCAAATATGATTTTGCGCTCACAGATTAAAGACAACACATAGATGAATGGCTGAGGTGTTGGCGCTCATATCTATGGTTGATAAGTTTTTCCGGACCCCCTTGACCGTTCTACCTTTAATGGTAAGGGGGGGGGGTCCAGAATCATGTATAACAAAGGCACACATCTGAACGGCTGAGGCGTCGGCGCCTAGATCCACGGTTGAGATTGAATTTCAGAGCCCCCCCCCC
>ML790628.1:76326-106503 GCA_009831015.1 Picea engelmannii | reverse complement strand
GGGTCCAAAATGTTGGTTAAACATTACGCTCAAATCTACGGTCCAGTGGTAGGTGCACCGATGGATGGATGATGGTATTTTTCAGACCCCCTCAACCAGTCTACCTTTAATGATGGGGGGGAGGGGTTCAGAATGGAGTCGTTTTCTAGCATGCCCTCTTCTCTACGTGGTAGGAATCCATTGATCCAAACTCCCACCACTTACCATTTTCTGACATACCCCCCGTCGCCCCATAACTCTATCAGTCCATTTCCCCCTATTCACACGTTACAAGTCCCTTCATCATTGTCAATTCCCAATCAACACCCTCCACGTCACCCTGTTGTACTTGTCATTTGTTGTTACCTGCCATCTCACACTCTAAAAGACCCGTTGACCATTTATTACAGGCTAACTTATCCATTAGCCTGTTGATCTGTCTCTTGCGCCCAACGGGTATCCATTTGCTCAAAACTACCCTTTTTTCCTTCATTCTCCCACTGCTTACTTTGTCCATCACACCAGAGAATTTTTCCTTGTCTCCTCTCCTTTTCAGTCAACCGTCCAAAACCACAGTCATCCCCACTAACGTTTTGTTTGACTTGCAGGTATTTTCACAGTGATGGCCCCAAAATCCAAGAAAGCAGAAGACAAGGAAAGTCCTTTCCTTCTGCCTCCTGTCGACCTCAACAGGATCCATTTGGCCGACAAAGATCATTTAATCATAAACACCAGGTGCGAATTTGACTTCGCGGATTTGCAGTCATGTCTCAAAGATATTTTCTTAGATCAGAGCGATGAAATTGGGCTCTGGAAATCCAAACTTCCTCTGTATCTTTTTCCCCAGGTTCACCATTTTATTGAATTTTCCCTCAAATGCCAGGCTCATTACATCCCTGAACAGAGAGCCATAGTATCTTCATCAGGAGAAACTCTTTTCTTCATCACACCTGAGGCCATTGATCAAATGATGCAGATACCCAAAATTGAATCCGCCTCCCCTTTCAATCTTGAATTCATCACGGAGTTGTACCTGAAACTATTATTCCCTCAGAGAGCTCAGATTCTCGAGATTTTAATCCCTCGGGATGCTCAACTCCCCAAGACAAATCCCTCGTACCCTTCCTCCCTATTCTCATAGAAGGGAAACCAAGTCATTTCATCGCTCTGTGCTCTGCTTGGTTATTTTTCCGACCAATGGGTGGATGAACCCATATTGGGTTTTTTATCCATCTTCTCCATAGAAGAAAGACACACCACTCAGTTTGACTACAACACTTTTCTAGTGGACAATATTCACGAGTAGTTCTCAAATTTCGCCTCAGAAGGCATGTTCTGGTATTCCTCAATACTGGCATACATGTTCACTTTATTTCAAGCGGACAGGTTCTCCTTTTCAATGCAGAAAATGGACAAGGACAGTAGACCGCAGGCGGTAACAGCTTGGACTTCACTACTCAGACAAAATTCAACAGAGTTCAGTTTCAAACAGTTTATCAATTAGTTCTACCATCCAGTGGTGAGCATGCCCAGTGGTAGACCTAAACCAAGAATAAATGAGGGGATTTAGAGGATTTTACGCCTCTCATACCTTGTAAAAACTGGAGACTGGTGTCTTTACCAAAACCACACTGAGATCAGAGTATATGGATGTGAGTTGGCTCCATACAAATTGCCAAAGTATGTGCCCGTGAGGTCATTTTCCCTGGAGTACATAAGGCAAATGATTAACTCAAATGACATACATTTTGTGTCTCTGAAAAAGAAAGAGCAACTTAAAATTAAAGGGAAAATAGGGTCTTTCATCTGTAATAGTCGAGGCGTCGGGGAGGAAGCAGACAGATTTTTGAAAGAAATGAAGTTTTAGGTTAGTTTCATATGGCACTATGATCCATGCGGGATAATTTCTGAGATGAGGGTTAAAAATAAAAATGTTCCATATGTTCATACACCCAAGCCTAAGATAGAAAAGTTCATGAATCAAATAGAATGGGAGCCAAACACTCTGGTTGAGATAGAACAGCGGGACCCTTCGGTCATCATCTCACAGACTACTACACCACAGGTTCCCAAGGAGAAAAGACCCAGGAAGGATACTTCACCTTCTGTCACCGAAGTCTCACCTGAAGATTTCCAATTACACACCAAAAGGCCAAAAACCAGTCATACACCTGACATGGCTAGTGAAAAGGAAATCCAATCCACTGCAACTATGAAAGATGACCAGTCACTGCTTAGCACAAGCAACAAGCAGATCATGTCTATAGTTTTTCCTAAGAAGCCCACGAATACTCCACTAGTCAACCAGCCGAGTAAAGTAGGACCAAAGTTGAGTGTTTTTGAGAAGTATGACCTAATCAAAAAGAAAAATCAGACGCTGACCAACTGTACTTATGCTTAATTTTGGAAATAGACATCAATGGCACAACACAGACTATTTTCTGCATTCGATACAGAGAAGGGTAGAATGCACATGGCGTTTTTGCAGGCACAGGTGCCAGACCCGAAAGAAATCATTTATTACAAAAGGATGTGCATCCTGCTAATCAAATGGATCTGCATAGGCAAACTGGGGAAATGGTTTTCTCCACATTGGCAAATGCTTCTACTGTGGCCACTAAATTATAGATATCTCTGAGCAATGTCCAGACACAGCTGAAATTAGAAAAGATATCATCCTTTGCAAAGGATAATAGATTTAATACATTGGAAGAATTGGTCCTCAAGATCGGGTATGACCCCTCAAATGTGAAATCAGTCGAGGAGATGCTTAAAAAGAAAATTTCCGATATAGCATCTCTGAGGAAACAGTTGAAACTTCCACCAATAGAAGATGCACAGACAAAGGAGATAGTTGAGACAGAAGGGGAAAAGGATGAGATGCTCAAGTTGATCATGGAGCAGAATGCACAGTTGAAAGAAATGGAAGAAGAACTGGAAAGGCTAGTAAAAGAGAAGGAACAATCAAAGCCTATGGAAGTCATTCCATTGAGTGCAGTTCTACTCACAGGACCAAGCACAACATCTATAGCAGAAATTCTCTCAACAACTCCACTGACAACTCTGGAGAAGATAGTAGAACTGGCAAACTCCATGGAAGAGATGAATTTGCAAGAGATGGAGATTAGCAGACTTAAAAATGAGGTTGAGAACCTTCAGGAACTCAAGTCTTCTTACCAAACCAGCTACTCCAAGGAGAAACAAACATTAGACAAGCTCAAACGGGAATTGCAACAGCTTCAAAAGCAAACAGTGGCAGGCAAAACACTTGTTGAGGTCAAGGAAAGTGTCTGGATGGATATCACCAAGTCCGTAAATGAAATATGGCCTATGGTACAAATCATGTTCGAGCAAAATGAACTAGTGCAAAGAAGCAAGTAGGCTATTGAGAAAATAAGAGGAGAATTGAGAGAGATGCCCACATAAGCCACTGAGATCATTAAATTCCTAAATTCAAAAACCAGAGAAGAGTTAGAGGAATTGAAGATTGAAGATAGAACGGAAACCATCCTCGAGGTCAACAGGGTTCTGACCAAAAGAGGACTAATGCTACAGCTGGAGGAAAAGGTCCAGATTATGGACATAGGAGTGCAAAAATTTTTCAGCAAAATCGAAGTTCTGCAGAAGAAAGGCCTCCCTGGATTAATGGTCATAAATGACAAGTTAATGACACTTTCCAATTATAAAAATAAGCTAGCCACAGTGGCCAAAGATAGCTTGAAATTCTCGATAATACAGGGCAGTATAATGGGCAAGGCGTTCTTAGAAGCCTTGCAGTCAGACATTAGCATACAACACGAGATTCGGTATATTTTCATCGTCAAGCCAACTTTTTCCAAGTATACAGAGATGGATGAAATATACCGAAGACTACTCGAAGTCATCATTCCCAGTCACCTTCGATGGAAAGAGCTATGCAATTTGATCGAGCAAGAGCTGAGGTTTCCAAGCCCAGTCATCAATCCAATCAGGCGAAGTCGTGCAGAGGACTCACCAACGGTTTACCCAAAAAATCTGCATGAAGATTTCAACACATCATCAAACAGTTCCTGAATTTTTGTATCTTGTTGAGTTAGTTAGCTAAATTTAGAACTGCCACGTCCTGATATTTAATGACAGGATAGTATGTAATTTTTTATTATAAATACTTCAAACTTTGAAGTACCGAGGGTTGATCTTTACACCCTGTAAGCCATAAAGACTGCAATTGTTTATCAGGATATCTTCCAGTCATACAAAGTGATGTTTCAAAGGATTCTCGCGTGTTATTCATTGGTGATGTTTACTTTTCTATGTTAAATGTTTCTCTCGCTCAGTTCCCATATTGTTTTCTAATCTAATCTTTTAAAAGTAGCGCATGTTGCAGGATTTATCTTTGTATACCCTGTTTTTGACTTTGAAAGATCTTAATGTTTATCTTTTTGATATTACAGTGAAGAAATTCTTAAATGCTTCTTTACTTTAATAGATATTCTCATCTTTTCTGTTATCCATCACTTTACTGCTAAAGAATCCAATGAATGCATTATCTTTCCCTGTGAAAAGAATCTTTTAATTTCTGTTTAGATCTTTGTCTTTATAATACAGACCCCATATCCCAATGGAGGTGTAAAAACCTTTTCAACCAACTTAACAAAAAAAAAAAAAAACATTCAATCTTATTTTATTTAACTAGCCTAATATCTCAAAGTTAAAACATATCTAAATCACACAGAGAGATCCCTCTCTGAAGCTAGTAGGGCTAGATTCCAATTTCGAAGTGGTTGGATAAAGTTACCTCTGGTAAATTTCTTCTACTCTGACAACCTATGGGAATTTACAGAGCGTTAACATGTAATTTTTTGACAGTTTTTTGGGTTTCAAACTTCCAGGGTCATTTTGAGGCCCTAAACGACGTTTTTTGGGGATTTGGGGCCCAAGTGATTGCCAATGGCATTGCCTTTGGCTAGTCGAAAATCGATCTTCTCGATTAAACCTTTCCAACAGTGTATCGAGTGTCCCAAACTGAGATCGTAGGCAAAATTTTCGCCCTCGGGAAGTTGACGTATCAACTACCCCCATTGGAGCCCACAAACCTTTTGGCTTTTCATCTTCCGAGGTTAGGGTTTTGGATTTTACTTATGTTAAAAGGAATTTTTAACATAATTAAAATACAAACCCTAACCCTGGAAGATGAAAATCCAAAAGGTTTGCAGGCCCCCCCGATGGGGGTAGTTGATATGCCAACTTCCCAGGGGCATAACTTTTGCATATGATCTCCATTTGGGTCGCTCGATACACCGTTGGAAATTTCTAACCAAGAAGATCGATTTTTGAATGGACGATGTTAGTGCCTTTCATAGTCACTTGGGCCCCAAATTCCCAAAAAACGTCGTTTAGGGCCTCAAAACGGCCCACAAAGTTTGAAACCCGAAAAACTGTCGAAAAACTGCCAAGAAGGGAAACTATTTTTCAAGCCCATGGAATAGGTGGGTGGCCACTGATATCCACCTGGATCATTACTTCAAGGATGGACAAGGAATTTAGTATTGAAAAAGCGTGGAGTGCAGAGGTTGTTTGAAAAACATTCTCTTCAGGATCAGGCCCTTCATTCCATTCTACTACTCTCTCTACAGATGACTTGGATCTAGTGTCTTCTCCTCTTTTCCTTTTATTCAATCTCTTATCAATACTCCTCATTTTATTATCATAACAGTATTGTCCAATGGCCACCATAGTTCCCTCAAAATTCAAGGATTGAGAAGAAAAAGAAGAATCCCCTGGATTAACATTGAAATGATTGTAGTCTTGAGGTGGCATGTTCACAATACCTAGATTGGGCATTGATGGAGTGCTTGGTATCTCACTCAAATCCTACAACCGATGTTGTTTCAATAGATCATATACCTTTTTCTTAGCCTCAAATTCTTTAGTTGCCCATTTATCTTCGGCTTCATCGACCAATCTCTTGGCCTCTACCTCATCAACTAATTTATTTTCCTTGGCTTCTTCAACTTTCTTCATTTGAAGTGAAACATGTTTTTCCTTAAGTTCATTTTATTTTCTGATTGTTTCCTCCTCAAATTTACTTCTTTGATATTCCTCCTCAGCTTGGATTCGCTTATGTTCTAAATTTTCCCCTTTTCTGTCTTTTTCTTTCTCTTTAACATTGTTGTCGACTTATTCCTATTGGAGCAATCTCTAGAACTGGTCAATTGTCACTCTCTTCATTTCCTCTTTTTCACATTCAAACTCCCATTTGGAATCATCATTGGGTAACTTCTGTGGGACTTCTTCATATGATAGTATTCCTTTAAACCCATCTTCTTCAAAATCAACAACATAGATGTTAGAGTGGGTGAGCCCAACATATATGAAATGGATGACTACAAGCTCATGTGGCTCATGGCCTTTAGGCTCTCCTAGGTATAGGTGTATCTCTTGTAGGGTTTTTTCCTCCTTTCTTGCATGAGGATTGTTGAAAATAGTGTAAATCCCTATGTGGATTGGAAAAATAGGCCATAGTTTTGTTTTGCTAATTAGGAGCAATGAGGTGAGCCATGACCCCATGGTTTGGTAAGCAATATATCTCATTAGCAGATGGTCTGGTACAAAGTAGGGTAAAATGTGTGGGGATCCAGTGGTTTCATACACCCTAATATATGAATATTATTTACATAGGAACCAATTAGCTATCCCTTTCATCCCATTCCTAGCTTCAAAGGAAATCCAATGTCTTGGGAAACAAAAAATAATAAAGTGTAGAGGGGCGAGGAAAAGATTACAAATGTCATAAAAATATATCTTGTAATTAATTCTCCAGATCTCAAAGAAGTAAACATGAATAGGGGGTTGGTTTTGGTCCCGGTTCCACCCGAGTTTAGGAAATTGCATGGAGGAACAGATAGCATCAACTAGGTAGGCTGACATGTAAAAACATGTTTTTTTCATACTTATGATGTTCTTCACGTGGAGACGGATGTTGAAGGACAAGATGTCTTCCCAGTTAAACACTTGACCTATTTTGATGATGGTATGGGATAGTGGAAGCCAATCATTTTGGAAGTGTGTTATTTTCTCCTCGCCATAACGTCAACATAGAATGGATACCAACATTTTATAAAGTTCGTTGACCCTGTGGGTGTGAACCAACTTTTGTCCTTTCTTGAGGGTATCATCCTCATCGACCCACCAATGTTTCATTAGCTTTACAATCACCAACTAATTTGAAATACACATAGTGATCGAATTTTCTCCTTGTGAAACCAATTCCCAACACACAAGTATCAAATTTTTGATACCACATTCTTGGTGATTTATTTAACCCATACATGGAATGTTTCAACTTGCATACCAACTCTTTCTTTCCCTTGACAAAAAATTCTTCTAGCTTCTTCATGTATTTTTCTTCTTCTAGATCCCTATGTAGGAATGTTGTCTTCACATCCATCTATTCTAAATCAAAATAAAAAGTAGTAGAAACAGATAAAAGAAATTTAAAAGAACTTAACTTAACTTGGCAACATGAGAAAAAAATTCACCAAAGACAATTCCATCTACCTGAGAAAAAAAAAAATCTACTAACCGATCTTTGTATTTCTCCACTTTTCCTTTCGCAGTCAACTTCTTATTAAACACCCATTTTCTATGAATGATATTTCTTCCAGTTGGCATATCCACTAGATCCTAAGCCTGACTCTTGTCCAGTGCTTCCATTTATTATACAATGGCCTTTTTCCATAGTTTTCCATTCTCTGAATCCACTGCCTCCCTAACAGTTATAGGATAATCATTAGTAATAAAAAAAGAAAAATTTGAATGTAAGTTAGGTGGAGTGTACCTTTCTGGTTCCTCCTTTCCCAAACAAATCTCCTAAATACTAGAGTATGATTCTCTTCTTCTTACAATTCTTTTTCTTCTATAGAGTATGATTCATTATCCTTCAATTCAAACTCCATTTTCTTTGGTTCTTCTTCCCTTGGTAGGAATTTTTTTTGACAACATATTTGATTTCTCTAAATACCACATATTGGCTATACACTACCTTCTTATTTTCTGAGTTCCAAATCTTATAACCTTTTAGACCATCTTTATACCCAATAAAGATACAATTTTTATCCTTTTTATCCATCTTACTCTTGTTTTCCTTTGGAATGTGAACATAGGAATCACAACCAAATACGCTGAGATATGTAAGAGAGGGTTTATTACCATTCCATACCTTGTGTGGACTCTTTTCATCCAGTTCTAATAATTTTGATCGATTAACCAAGTAACATGTAGTACCCACTACCTCTGGCTAGAATTCCTATCCTAACCAGACACCACTAATTATGTGTCATGTCCCCATTTTTGGATTCCCTTGTTCGGTAGTGTAAATGACTTATGTGGCTTGTCAATGAAGAAAAGGGAGTCAAAAGGGTTTATTTAATATCACTTGATTAGGAGATGTTACATATTTAAAGTGACATTAAGGAAATAAAGTAACTTTGTATTAATAACTTAACCACTATTAAAAGTAACTTTTAATCTTAAAGTGAAAGTAAAAAGGGGGATAAGGGTTGTTAAGAACCAACTATCAAAATAGCATAAAAAACCTTAGAATAGGTACTGAATGCCTTGAAAAAGAGAGAATTTCAAATAATAAGCATCTTTGAGGGAACACCCTCCTTATACACCACACAAATTTACAAATACCTGATGATTCCAAATGAAAAGGTCTCCTTGGTATATATATAGGAAACTAGGAGGTACGATTACAACTAATGGACACAAGATGACATAAAGAAAATAAAATTACTAATGTAATATGCCCCAATTAAGGGGTAATGTGGCACTATTTAGGGATAAACATGCCCTTCCCTTTCAGACAAGTGTTTCCTGCAATGCTTGAGTAATTATGGATGCTTCTGTATAAAATACTCATCTTCCCAAGTGGAATATTCAACAAGTAGTTTCCTCCACTTAATGAGATACTCTGAAATGGATCTATTCCTCAACTAGCAAATTTTTATGTGAGTGATAGCTTCAGGATCCAATTATGGAAATATAGTTTGAAATGGGATCTTGTCACCTATAACCTTCTTTAAGCATGAAGCATAGACAACTGGGTGTACTCGTGAAGATGCAGGCAACTCCAATTTGTATGCCATAGTACCAATCTTTTACAACACCTTATAAGGGCCATAGTACTTTGGTGATAATTTTTTATCCCTCTTATCTTGCTTGAGGGACATCTATTTGTATGGTTGTAGTCTTAAAAATACCCAATCCCCTACTTCAAAACTTCTTTCACTACGATGATGATCTTCTTGTTGTTTCATGCAATCTGTGCCATGGTCAAGTTGTCCTTTCAGAGTTGGAGAACTTTTTGTAGATGATCGATGTGATCTTCCATTGCTTGAAGCTTAGATTTTTATTTTAGAGAAGAAGAGATGGAAGGTGGGTGGTATCCATAGAGTGCCATAAATGGTGTCATTTTTGTTGCAGTATAAAAGGAAATGTTATACCACCATTTGAACCATTGTGTTTGTTTAGAAAAGACAAAGAAATAAAGGTGGCCTTCCAAAAATTTGTTCAGTATCTCAATTTGTCCATCAGATTGAGGATGATAAGATGAGCTATGAGACAATTGAGTACCCAAACAAGAAAATAATTATGTCCAAAAATGTCCAGTGCAGATGGGATCTCTGTCACTTACAATAATCTTTGGGCTTCCATGTATCTTTGAAATTGTTAGCACTCTGTAAATTTGTTCAGTTGATAAACAAACGACAGAGGTAACTGTTTCAACCAACTTTAGGTTGGATTCTTACCCTTCCAACTAGAGAGAGCTCTCTCAGACATGTAGATACTGAAAATATTCAAAATATTTGGCAATGGACACACAGAGGTTAGATTTTGAAATAGGGTAAATTTTAAAAAGTGGTAGTACAAACAAGAGAACATGGCCATTGGGAAATGGGGTCAATTCCTGAAATCGTATGAAGATTTATAAGCTATGTATTCCTGAGGGAACAGAAGAAAAAATAGGAATGATGTTCAGCCAAATAAGTAATGTGAGATGGAAATGGGAAAGAAAGGAAAGATCACTATGACAAGAGGCATCTAACAAAGGAAAAATATCTTGTTATAGCTTTATAATAAGAGACATAAAGGCTGGCTACCGAAATCAGAGCATCAATCAAGGGTGAATTCTGAACCAAAAACCACTAAACACATAACAGGTATAATCAATATGAGAAGGAGCACCAACAAGATGAATTTCTTCTTTTGTTTAAATATTATCACTAGCAGAAAACACATTCATGAATATGAAATACAGGAAAACATACTGAACATCAACACCATGATGAATCTTGACTATCTAAGAAAACTTTCTTTGCTTATATTAAAATCCATCAGAAATTTCAAAGTTTTCCTACTATAAGGGCAAGCCCTTCTCTGACCATTCGAACCATTCTTTTATCTTTTTAACAATATATATAGATAAATTACATAGGAGACCAAAAAAAATAGTCATTCTTTCCAAGATTCCAAAAATAGACATTGGTTACAAAGGGAGTAACTTATCAAAACCAAACTCGTACTTTCTAGGGAAACAACTATAAATGGAAACCGAAATAACTGGGATCTTTACCCTAAATGCCACTTGTCTTCATTATCACAAGATTCCCTTAAATATACTCAATTTAGCTTGCAATTTATTTTAGGTTTTTAATCTCTTCCTTTAACGTGTCAAGCCAACTGGGTTGGTTTTCTTCAACTCCTTTGACTGTTCCATCTTTAGCCTCCTCCTTTTTTTGTTTTTTCATTTTTCTCTCGCCATTTTGTGTGTTGTATTCATCCACATATACATTAATTATCAAATCCTTCATAATGGGATTCAACCTGATCTCTTCGCCTGAATCTGTCTCATCAACAACTTTTGCAAGATTTTGTTGTCAAGATTTATGCAGTATTCCTTCCTCTCTTTTTATTTGATAATTCTGTCATATTCTTAGAACTCCATGACTTGATGAAAATCATTGAATCTTTCTCCTTGGATCCCTCTGGTTTGTCAGGAAACAAGGGCCTATTTCCCTCAAACTACACTTGAGTTGGACGAACGATTCGATTTGCAGATATCTCGCTCCAGAATAAGCTGTTAATTTCCCGAAATAGAGTAATCTTACCTGGTTTTTGAGTAATAGTCGCAATCAATTATAATCATTGTTTGTTGACGAAGAATCCTTACGAGGGTAACGGTTTCTCACGTTCTACTATCAATTTTCAATGATGAATATTGAATCAGTTATTGGGCGGCGCTTATTTGTAACTACGTGGACATATGGTACATAAACAAGTGTCTCGGGATGATTAGGCATTTCGTCAAGTTTCATTTTCAAATGTGACCCTTAGATTAGACCCGTTTAATGACATTTAACACGTTATTTCGGGGGGGTGATGGGGTGGTTTTGATTTTACCCATTGCTCCCCCGAAATGCGTTTGAGGATGCCATGTACCTTTGTTGGGAAACCACGGTTGAAATTTTGGGCCCTCTTAGACATTTTAACCTCCACGTTGTTTCAAACTTGGAAATCTCTCCTAACCATTGATCTCGGTGAATGGAGATATACTTCCTTTCAAGCCCGCTTTTCTTTATGCCTCCGCCAAACTTAATCTCTTTTTCCATTTTCTAGCACTCCCCCAAATGTTTCTGACTTCCAAATCGGTTTAGCACCTCGCTAAACATTGAAATCTCGATTTCATACCAAAATTTAAATGGTGATAACATGGGCTCCAACTAGGGATGCTATCCTTCCAATGAGGAATCAAAGAACTTGTAGACCCTGTGCCTGATCCATTGAGTTTCTCCCAAAAAGGTGTGTACCCAGTTGTGACCTGTCACCAGTGTTTGCTAAAAACCAAAGTTTGCACAATGATATCACCTGGAGATTGAACACTGGATATACTATTAAAATCTAACTGAACACATTATTTGAAAATCTAAACTTGAAAATGCTTGACCATCAAGCTTATTCGCACCTACCTACCCTAATTGTTGAAATGAGCCTTCAATCAAATGAAATCATAATGCCAATGCAACCATGCAAACATTTTATATATTGTCTATTTTCTTTGCACATGCTTGCTCCAAAACCCATTAACTGATAATTCATTCAAGAATTTACTATGAATTCAAATCTCAAAAATTTTAAAACCTTGGGACTATTCACTGCCTCCAACAAAACTGCAAATGGATCCTCTAAAACATGCACAAAATGACAATCATGTTTCACTCCTTCCACTACATTCTTGTTTTCATGTGATTTAACCTGTTTATTTCCACCAAAATTTGCCAAGACTAATGGAAATAACCATCTCCTGAATCATAAGATAGTACTAACTGAAATGAAACCCATGGTGATTAGTGATCCATATTCAACACTGACATTGGTTGACCATCATCTTTATTTATGAGCTTACAATCCATCATCAACTGTAAATTATGATTGTTAAAATACTTCATACAGTATGCCACAAGGTCATGAAGCACATGAGAAAACACTTATTCTTGATGAACCAAAACAGAAAGACAAAGTCTCCTTCATAAGTGTTTGTTGTTCTTTCTCTACTTCTTCAGTTATGAGAATAATTTCAAATGAAATAGCAGGGATAGGTTTGTATAAAAAAACCTTCCTACAACCTTGAACATCTTCAACTCTGACAACCATATTATGTGCATCAAGGACATCCTCTTGTTCATCAAACAATTCTGATTTAATTTCATTTACTTTCAAGAAATTTGCTTGGGGACTATTATTTTGACTTTCAAATGAATTGGGGGGAAATAAATCCTTGCTCATAATATTCTTGAAAATGTGAAGAGAGAACATCATGAACCATTTCAACTTCTAGAGTTCTGATAGATGCATTTTCAAAACCATGATCTTCAAAGGGATCAAAGAAAAGATTTGCCTCTTTATTATCTTTCTGTATTTCTGACTGAACAGTGGCATACACTATTTTGTTGCTTTCCTGAAATTCTATGTCATTTGTTTGCTCATTGCTTGAAATATCCATAGATGCAGTTTCAAAACCCTCATCCATGTCTAATCCCCTTGGAATTTGAACAACCACATCATTCATAAGGGAAGAAAAAAAACCTTGAAGCACTTTGTTTTGCTAGAAATATTTTTGAATATCTTCATCAATTTCAGAAGAAGGCAAATGACTTTGAACAATAATGCTTTTATCATATTTCTCTGTTTGCTCATGATTTTCTTTCAACCATTCAAAGCAAGAAAAACATAATGGAAGATAATTTTCATTTGCAGGTCCACTGCTTTCTTCATATTCAACATCATGCCTAGAGGATTTCTGATTTGAAACATTATAAATATTTTTCTTCAACAATTTGAAAGAAGAAAAGCACAATGGCAAGGTTCTTTCACCTGATTCAAAACCTTCTTCATTTTCTTCACTACCGTCATATGCACATTTCTCAATTTCTTTGGATTGTTGAACACACTCCTTTTCAGATTCATCTTCAACCAATGGATGCAAATTTGAATTGACAAGACCTTCTACATAACAATTGACACAGTCATCAAACACATGAGAAGATTTTTGCAATTCCTTGTCAATTTGTTCTAGTGAACCAATGTAATTTGGCATCAGCACACATTCCTTTGCTTCAATGATGATCTTAGAATTTTCTTTCAATAATTGAAATGAATAAAATCATAATGGTAAAAATTTCCTTTAGTTGGTTCAGTGCTTTCTTCTTTGTAACTGTGATATATAAGTTGATTTCTCTCAATATACTGCAGAAAAGGAACATTCTCTGATAGAGAACATGCAACTGGTTGTTCTAGGAAGTCAACATCACAATTATCATCATATTCATGATATATAGGCAAATCAACAACATCTACAATGTCATCTAATAAGAAAAAAATTGGAACATCAACCTGCTCTTCAACAAACCAATTTGAAAATTCATCTTCTTGACTGTCTACAAATGAATATATAAAACAATCGGCCCCGTGCTTATCATGGGATGGATCAGAAACTAAATTGGCACCTCCTTTTTCAATAAGTGGAATATAATCTTTTGCAAAATCATTAGCATTAAAAGCTTCAATAAGACCTATGACATTATTAATTCTCTGCTCAAGATTCCAATCAACTGTTTTTTGTTCATATTCACTTTCATTTTCTTGAGCATCCAACTCCTCATTTCAAATCTGTTCATATGATTGTATATTGTGTTGAATCTCCTGAGCATCATTAAACATTTGTTGTAAGGAATTAGGTATTCTTTCCATCAAGAGGAAAGACAGATATGGATGAAAAGTTGTTGCATAATGGAGCATGGAAACAACTTCAGTGGGTTGAATTTCTTTGGGAAAATTGTAATAAATACTGGAAAACTTTCTACTGAATGTAGAAATAGTTTCATTGTTCTACCTTTTTAAGGCATAGAACTCTGTAAGTTGTAGATCCAAGGATTTTTTATTTCCCAAAAACTTCAAAAAGGCATTCTTCAATTCCTCCCATGAGCTAATTGTCTTTGGCTACAAATGTTTAAACAATTCTTTGGTATCCCCTTTTAGGGATTGAGAGAAAACCCTCATTAAAACATCATCATGATCAATTTCAAACAATTCTATAAAATGTTCAAAATCTTGGATGTGTTTTTCAGTTGTGATGGAATCAAGTTCTCCATCAAACACATGTAGGTACTTATAGTGATTTGAAGGAAAATCATGAAGGATGTGAGGTCATTTTAAAGGACTGTATCTATGCTGAATCTTATAGGGTATTGGATCCAATACAAGAGGTGAGACATTAGCCTTGGTTTCATGAGGCTCATCAACTTGGCTATGGTCATCACATGGCTCAGATGGAATTATTTTATCAAAATCAATGATAAATTGAGGGGATACATGTACAACTTTAAGAGGAGGATATACAATTTCAATATTCTCATTATCATCATTTGAATGCAACATGTAAAGAAAAATTTGTTTAGCATGTTCAGGAAAAGACAAAAGGTAATTAATAACAAAAAATATTATTTCTTGGAAAAAACTCACCTTTAGGTACTTGTTTTCTCCCATGATTTCCTTTCATTCCTCTGTCAAGGGATCTCATCTTCCAATGGAGTCTTTGAATCACATTTGAATATTGAGTGGAGTCGCCAATAAAATCTTCAGGCTACTAAGTCTTTGGGCAGTGGAGTCGCCATGAAAATTTTGAATTCTAGATTCTTGAAATGGAATCGCCAGGTGAATGATGTACAACCTTTCTATGTATGAATAATTTTCACCATCAATACTCAGATCTGAACTTTGTCATTTCTCCCAGGGAACATTTCACTTTCGATCCCCGACAACGGTGCCAGAATGTTAGCACTCTATAAATTTGTTTGGCTGGTAAAAAAACGACGGAGGTAACTATTTCTACTGACTTTAGGTTGGATTCTGACCCTTCCAACCATAGAGGGCTCTCTCAGACATGTAGATACTGAAAATACTCAAAATATCTAGCAATGGACACACAGAGATCAAATTCTGAAATAGGGTAAATTTTAAAAAGTGGTAGGACAAACAAGAGAACATGGAAATTGGGCAATGGGGTCAATTCCTGAAATCATATGAAGATTTATAAGCTATGTATTCCCAAGGGAACAGAGGAAAAAATAGGCACGGTGTTCAGCCAAATAAGTAATATGAGATGGTAGTGGGAAAGAAAGGAAATATCACTATGACAAGAGGCATCTAACAAAGGACGAATCTCTTGGTATAGCTTTAGAAGAAGAGACATAAAGGTTGGATATTGAAAACAGAGCACCAATCAAGGGTGAATTCTGAACCAAAAACCACTAAACACATAAAAAGTATAATCAATATGAGAAGGAGCACCAACAAGATAAATTCCTTCTTTTTTTTTAAATATTATCACTAGCAGGAACCACATTCATGAATATGAAATACAGGAAAACATGTTGAACATCAACACCATGATGAATCTCAGATATCTAAGAAAACCTTCACTACTTATATTAAAATACATAAGAAATCACAAAGTTTTCCTGCTACAAGGGCAGGCCCTTCTCCGAGAAGTCAAACCATTCTTTGATCTTTTTAACAGTATATATAGATAAATTACATAGGAGACCAAAACAACGATCATTCTTTCCAAGATTCCAAAAATAGACATTGGTTACAAAGGGAGTAACTTATCAAAATTGAACTCCTACTTTATAGGAAAACATTTATAAATGGAAACTGAAATAACTAGGATCTTTACCCTAAATACCACTTGTCTACATTATCACAAGATTCCTTGAAATATACTCAATTTAGCTTGCAATTTATTTCAGGTTTTTTATTCTCTTCCTTTAACGTGTTAATCCATATAGGTTGGTTTTCTTTAATGCCTTTGAATGTTCTAGCTTTAGCCTCCTCCTTTCGTTGTTTTTTTCCTTTTTCTCTCTCCAACTTGTGTGTTGTATCCAACCGCATATCCATTAATGATCAAATACTTCATAATCAGATTCAACCTTATCTCTCCGCCCGATTCTGGCTCATCGACAAATTTTGTGCGAGATTTTGTTGTCAACATTTGTGCAGTATGCCTTCCTCTCTTTTTATTTGATAATTATGTCTTATTCTTCAAACTCCCTGATTTGTTGAAAATTGTTGAATCTTTCTCCTCAGCTCCCTCTGGTTTGTTAGGAAACAAGGGCCTATTTCCCTCAAACTGCACCTAATTTGGATGAGCGATTCGCTTTGCAGATATCTTTCTCTGGAATAAGATGTTAATTTTCCGAAATAGAGTAATCTTAGCTGGTTTTTTAGTAACATTCGCAATAAATTATAATCATTGGTTTCTAACGAAGAATCCTTACGGGGGTAATGGTTTCTCACGTTTGACTATCAATATTCAATGATGAATATGGAATCAGTTATTTGGTGGTGCTTATTTGGCACTTTTCGAAAAAATGGTACATAAATAAGTGTCTTGAGATGATTAGACTTTCCGTCAAGTTTCATTTTGACAAGTGACCCTCAGATTAGACTCGTTTAATGAAATTTAACACGTGATTTCAAGGGTGTGATGGGGTGTTTTTGAGTTTACCCTCTTTTCCCCCTGAAATGCGTCTGAGGATGCCACGTACCTTTGCAGGGAAACCACAATTTAAATTTTGGGCCCGCTTAGACATTTTAACCTCCGCATTGTTTCAAACTCCGAAATCACTCCTAACTATTGATATCGGTGAATGGTGATCTACATCCTTTCAAGATTGCTTTTCTTTATTCCTCTGCCAAACTTAATCTCTTTTTCCATTTTCTCTCACTCCCCCAAATTTTTCTGACTTCCAAATCAGTTTAGCACCTCGCTAAACGTTGAAATCTTGATTTCATACCAAAATTTAAATGGTGATAACATAACTATCTCTATGAATGTGGTGGAAACTGTATTGGATTTGAAAGCATGAGAGAGTGCACAAAAGTGTGCATACTTGGTCAGTCTATCAAGAATCACCATGATGAGACTCTTTCCTTAAGACTTTGGTAACCCTGTGATGAAATCCACGGAAATCTCCTCCCAACATTGACTTGGGATGGCTAATGGTTGTGAAAGACCTGGGGTATTAATTGTTTCCACCTTATTTTGTTGGAAAACCAAACATTCTTTCACAAACCTTTGAACATCATTTTTAAGGCCATCCCCAAAAAATTCCTTCTTGACCCTATGGTAGGTTTTCAAAAATCTTGAGTGCCCTCCTACCGGAGAGGTGTGCAATTCAAATAGTACCTTTTGTTTGAGTTGGGATTTCTTACATAAATATAAGTGATCCTTGTACCATATTGAATCATTTTTCCATTTAAATGTATCTGATGCATTGGAATCCTATTGCAACCTTTGAATCAGAGTCCACATGTTTTCATCATTCTTCCATTCATCCCTCACTTTTATTATCTAATTGGTTTGGATGATCAATATAGCACAGAGAAAGGCCTCAACATCTTCATCCTTTCCTGAGAGTGCAGAACATTTTGCTTCCCTTTTTTATAGATTATTTCAAATTCATAACCAAACATCTTGGTCACCCATTTTTGTTGTTCTTGTAAAGATTGTCTTTGTTCCAAGAAGTATTTAAGACTATCATGATATGTTTTGACCTTGAAGTGCCTACCTATTAGGTAAGGGCACCATTTCTTCAATGCATGTAGTATTTCTATCATTTCCTTCTCATAAATGGGTTTGTGTAAGTCCTTTCCCTTGAGTGGCTGATTTTCAAAAGAAAGGGGCCTTCCTTATTGCATTAGAACAACACCAATTACATTTCCCAAGGCATCACATTCCACAATAAAGGTTTTTGTGAAGTCTAGAGTGGGCAAGACATGATATTTTCACATCGCCTCTTAAAGTTGTTCAAAAGCTTGAGTTACCTTTGGAGTCCATGAAAATGCATTCTTCTTAGTTAATTTCATTAAAGGTGGTGCTATTCTTCCATACTTCTAAACAAACTTGTGGTAGTAACCTATCAAACCCAAAAATCCTCTATGATTCTTCAATTGTTAGGGTCTACCTTGACACCTTCATGAGATACAATATGACCCAAATACTCCACCTCCTTCACCCCAAATAAACATTTGTATGGTTTTGAATATAGTTGTTGCTTCTTTAGTAGTTGTAGCACCTTGTCAACATGTCTCACATGATCCTCCCAAGAATTGTTATAGATTAGTATATCATCAAAAAATACTAACACAAATTTTCGAAGGAAGGGCTTGAAAATGGAATTCATCAACCCTTGGAATGTGGAAGGTGCATTCATAAGGCCAAAAGGCATCACCAAAAATTCATAATGGCCTTCATGAGTTCAGAATATTGTTTTTGGTAAATCTGCTTCCTACATTCTAATCTGATGATACCTTGAACAGGCATCCAAATTTGTGAAATAGATTGTTCCATGTAGTTCATCTAACAATTCATCAATGACGGGAATGGGAAACTTATATTTAATAGTGATCTTGTTGAGTTCTCTATAATCTGGACACATACACCATGAGCCCTCTTTCTTGAGTACCATTACCACTGGTGTAGAGTAAGAACTTTGGCTAGGTCTAATAATGTCATCCTCTAACATTTCTTCAACTATACACTCAATTTCACTCTTCTGGGCATAAGGGTATCTGTAAGGCCTGATGCTAGGAGGAACACTCCCAAGAATTAGGTGAATAGCATGATCATGATTTCTAGTGGGTGGAATACTTTTGAGAATATATTCAAATACTTTGGAATGATTATCAATGATCCCTTGGAGATCTAAGGGAATAGATGACTTAGATGTTTGAACATCTAGTGAGAATAGTTGTATAATTACACCCTGATGCCTCTTTTTCAATAATTTTTTCATGCCATTAGAGCTTGTCACCTTACTGGGTTTCCCTGTGATACCCCTTAACTCAATTTATTTTCCTTCCAATGAAAATTTCATGAGAAGTTCTTGAAAATTAAAATCCATTGTTCCCAATTATTGTAACCATTAGACTCCTAGTACGACATCAACACCACCCATGGGTATATAAATCATTGGACTATTAATTACATATTCCCCCATAGTAAGATTGATCTTATTACATTTTCCTGAGCAGTTGATAGTTCCTCCATATGAAATCATTACTTGAAACTTTGGTGTTGGATATATAAAGCAATTGAGAGCTTTGTCTAATTTATAGTGAATGAAATTATGATTACTACTAGAATCAATTCGGACTATTACCTTTTTCTTTTTGATATATCTTCGATCTTGAGGGTTTGATGAGTTCTAATTCCAACCAATGCATTAGATGATATCGTGGGAGTCAACTTTTCAGAGGAAATCTCTTCTACATTTTCATCTTGAGATGGTTCTTGTTCTTTTTCTTATTCCTCTTCACAATCTATGTAGAATAATTTCTTCTCACCACACTTATGTCCTTTACTGTACTTGTTGTCACAATTAAAGCATAAACCTTTTTCTTTTATTTCCTCCAATTGTTGAGGTGTCAACCTTGTAGGTTGAGATGTTTTAGAATAAGGAACATTATTCTCTCGATAGATGTTAGGAGTGGTCCTTCTATTATCCATATCCATATTTTTACTTTCGACATTTCTCGCCACCCTGAATGATTTATCCAATGATTTGGGTTCCCAAAGTCACACCTCATGTTGAATGATATCCTTTAAAGTTCCTATGAATACATAAATAAAGTGCTCATCTAGAATATCTGTTACCTGTATATCCAATATTTGGAAGTTCTCAATGTGCTCTGCAATTGAACCCTTTTTCTTGAGATTTATCAATTGGCTAAAGAAGATATTTCTCTTTGTATCCTCACAGTGTGTTATCATTTATTCCATGAAAATTCTCCAAGTGACAAGTGATTTGCGAGAACAAAGCTATCAACACCACAAAAATTGATTGGGTTCTAAATATAAAGAAGCAATTCATACCTTTTGTGTATGTGTCACATCATGTAGATCAAAGAAATGCTCCATCTGAAGTATCCATGTGATTATATCCTTGCCATCAAAATTCCTCATATCGATCTTAGGAAAGTGGTTGGTCTTCAACCCAAAGTTGGAGTTTCTCCAATATTGATTCATATTCCTTGTGTCCTCATCATGGATTTCATGGGATACATTTTCACTTTCAGGTGGCCTCTCTATTAGGAAATTTTTCAATCCTTCCATGATCTCCATTTTTAAACCATCCATATTAGTATCCATTATTACCTCCACCTTAGCTTCAGTTGAATCCATCATCCCTTATAGTTCATATTTTGTTACCTTCTTATTTTGTAAATAATTTATGTCCCTCTGCATTTCTTCACCTTCATCAAGAGTCCAAGTAGGACTTTATGGAGGCTTATTTCGTGTAGAAGTTCCCTTTTTTGGTGGCATGTTGGCCAAGTATCACTTTTAAACCTTGATTTCGAGGTTCTGGTAGACTATCTTTCTTCTGTTGTATCTCCAAAATTTTGGCCCTTTTGGGTCTAAAAATTTATTTTTATAGTTCTTTGATATGTATTTTCTACAATGTCACAGGTCTGATCAAAATTGGATGTGCCAAGTGGAAGTTATAGTAACTTCCCCACACCTTGCTGATTTTTGTCCCTTTCAGGAGAGCATACTTGTAAATCGTTCCAAGAGCACAATATCTGATATTTTATTCTGAAACTTGTACCATAAATACTACATATTGTCCACTATCCAATGAAACTAGTCTCACTTAATTTGGATACTCACTGAAGAATATATCATTTTTTTATCTGGAATACCTATTTGAGACTAGTTAATATGACTAGTCAGATACCCTATCTTACACAGGGTGTATCTACAAAATTAGGATGACCCAGAATATGGAATTTTTATCACATCTACTTTGATTATTTCTATTAATATTCTTCGGGTTTCAAGGTCTGAAACATTACATAACAAGTTTTATAGTGAAACTTCTGCGATGACTAAATTTAGGATGATTCCAGAACCCTATATTACAAAATATATATCTATGAAAGTATAAGGCCTCAGGAGTTGAAATTTGAAACCCACGTACCTTGACCCATCTAATAAATATACTCCAAGGGGTTCCATCTAAAACGTCATAGAAAACAATTTATAATGAAAATTACAAGATTTCACAGATGCAACAGTGAAACCCCAAGACCTTGATCTCTGATACCAAATGTTAAGAACTAAATATCAAAATAGCATAAAACAACCTTAGAGTAAGTACTCAACGCCTTGAAAAAGAGAGAATTTCATATAATAAGCCTCTTTGAGGGGGGAATCTCCTTCTACACCACATAAATTTACAAATACCTAATGATTCCAAATGAAAATGTCTCCTTGGTATATATAGGAGACTAGAAAGTACAATTACAACTAATGGACCCAAGCCAACATAAATAAAATAACATTACTAATGTAATATGACCCAATTAAGGGGTAATGTGTCACTATTTAGGGCTTAACAAGGGTCATATTTGATTTAGTCAAAAGAAGTTATATTTGATCTAGTCAAAAAGGGGAAATTTCTAGAAGGCATGGACAAAGGATAAAAGGAGGGGTATATCCTCACTTTGGAATTATGATTTGATCTCTCATTTTGGAAATTCTATTGGATCCATTGTTTTGTTAGGGTTTAGAAAAAACCTTCCACCATTGTAGTTTAGTTTCATTGGTGCAATATCCACCCTATCTAGACAAGAGGGAAATCCATCCAGGATTTCCATTGGAGCTTTAGTCTTGGGGTTGTTCCAGTTTGGAGGAATATTGACTTGCGTAGTAGAGTGGCATAATCGTACGAAGAAGGATATATTCTAATTTCACAGGTGCTTGGTGAATATCAGGAAACTGTACCAGGAGTCACCCTCATGAGTTGAGTATAGGGTGTCCCATGAGGCCCCCGCTTCTTGTCCAACCTTGTCCCGCGAGGCCCCCCTAGTTTTCTAGTCTCGTCCCGTGAGACCCTCTGTGATTTGAAGTTTTAGAGATATTCAACACGACCATCTGTAGTGTTGCAGGATGTGCCCAAGGAACAGATTGACATCATACAATTGAGGGTTGGATAGTCTAGAGAAGGACACATAATTTCTTGAGGAAATTTTGGCATCATTACCAGGTTTCTTGATTTCGTTAGTATATATTGCAGTTTCCTTGGAGCCATTATATCTGTGTGTTTAGGAGGGTTTTGTAGATGTTGTTATAGCCAATAAGGATATTTGTATTTTAGTGATTTTGGTTTTAAAACTATAATAATATTCCATGGTTATCTTCTCTATTCTCTATGTAATGGGTGCATGTAATATGTTTGACAATATTCATAACCTTGAGACATATGCAGACTATTTGTAAGAAGTTTCCATTAGATTTAATGAAAAGTGTTTGACAAAATTACACAAAGATAAAAACTATTTTGGACAACAAACATAATATTTCCATCCATCCTAGTTGGGGAGATTACAGAGGTATCAGAGTTGGTGATCTTTATAGCCTATGTGTGCATTCCATGGATGAGTTTTTATTAAGTGTTTGATGAAATACAAGGAAGAAACTACCAAATTACTACAAATCTATAAAAAAGCATGTTGAAATCGCTTAAGAAGGTTAACCCAAAATGTCTGGTTGAATTTTTGAGGAAGATGGAGACAAATAAATACTTTCCTAACTACTAGAAGTATATAACATTAGATGAAGAGGTATGTGCATATTTATCCTTCAAAATCTATTACACCCTCATGCAAGGAAGTTGGCCGAAGCATTTTTATGGAGATTATTTCAAAAGCACAGGGTAGGAGGTAAATAAGGATGATCATGAAGGAAAGGTGGAGGAGCATGCATATAGCCATGAGGAGGATGCGTGGATAAAGGAATACCAAAAACTATCCTATGATACATCATCAAAGCTATTTGATGAGGTTGATGAAACTAGTGTGTTGTATGAGTATACCTTTGATGAATCAACAAAATATAAGGATACAACATCTTACGATGACTATTATGAAATATTCTAATCAACCCATGTTGAGGATCCAACATCTCTTACTGTGCATGATGCTTATCATGAAGGTATTTCAAACATGATAACACCTACATAGGATGAGGATTCAAAACCATATCTCATTTACAATGTTGATGATGAGGAGGTCATGACTGAGCCTCAACATGATGATGTAATTAAACAAAGACCCTTAGAATTGCAAGTTTGGAGGACCGATTATTAGTAAAGGAAGAGAAAAGTATACAAGTATTGACAAGGGAAGATGGTTCTAATAAGTTTATTGAAGACATTATGTGGAAAACCCAGATGGAGGTGAGGAAAAATTGGATTGCATATAGAGTCACTAGTAACCAATTGTGCATCATCAAAGAGGCACTGTAGATGAAATATGATTATTTGTAGTTCTTCATGGATAGGGACCTTTCCCTTAAGTTTATTGAATAAAAGGAAAGGGAGATTGAGGAGATTTTCTACCATCTTAGTTTGGCACACTCTTCATCGTCGACAACAACAAAGACTCCATCATATTTAGAAACAATGACACACGAGGGCATGAGTGGAACTCATGATCTAAGGGAGGATCCTCTTGTGATGATTATGAATGAGGATCATTCAGAGTTGCCAGTGTATGAGGAGATTTTTTACACCAAGGGTTTTGATAGTGTACTTATTTTTCATTGCATGAATCATGAACCATTTCTTTTGGCTCAAGGCTTAGCTATAGAGATGGTAGTTGAGAAAATTCCTTGGGGATCAACCATGAAGGAAGTATATGCACCAATTGATTGGGGGATTGAGTAAAGAAGAAATGTGGATACATCACTCTGGGATCTGGTTTCAATTGGCATTAGTAGAGCGACTGATACAATGGAACATATAGGATACATGGTGCTACATGATGATATAGTGGTGTGCAGTGGTATATAGAAGTATACAGTAATGTATAGTGGTGTGCAATGGGTTTTTGGGAAATTTTCCCTAGGGAGATCTTCATACAAGGACTTCAGACATATCATTGAGTTGGTTCACCCAATATCGATGAGTGGATGGACTAGTGTCATGAAGAGGAATATTCCTCAGATATTGATCTTCGACTGGGATATCACTAGTGTAGGGACAAAGAGAAAGATACCCGTGGGATTTCTCTCAGATTCTACCCAGAGTTCTTGGTCATTCCATTATGGTTGACCAACGCACCAAACACTTTCCATTATCATAGGAAGTGCCAATGAAATCTAGTGTTGTTTTTGGATGCCAACACTATATTCAACGGGACATGGAGGGTCCACCTGAGTCAGTTGGGTGAGGTAGGAAGGATTATATCCATGTCAGAGTTCTTTCATCTGTGCCATGTGGTAAGAGAATAGGAAGATATATAGATTTTATTAGATTAATTCATAGAGACTTTAGCTAATAGAGTGGTGGATGGAATTATCTACTACGGAGGTCGCATACATGTAGTCTTTGAGTCTACACTTAGGGAGAAGATTATGAAGGATAGACATGATTCACCTTTGGCGGGGAATTTTGGGTACCCATATGATTATGAGGCACCATAGGTGATAGGGATACTTTTCAGGGAGGTGTTTAGACTCCATGAATTACTTAAGTACATGGGCGGTGATAGAGATAACAAATTTTCCAGTGCAGTTTGGCAGGAGACGAGAAGATTAGCAAGCACATAGTTGATTCCTAGTACTTGGTTTCCACCAGATAATGGCATAACAAGGACTTATCTCATTTTGAATCTGATGGTTACCAGTATGGCACAATAGTAGATAGCAGGTGTTGGGAGTGGTGGAATTTCAATTTGGTGGTGGGATCCAGGAATTAATTTGAGTGATAAATTGTTTCAGATGATGATGATGATCGACAGAGTCATGACAGTGTTTGGTTTTATTTACTTTTGGGATGTCAGTAGAGGGGAGGTCAAGGCTTACTCTATATGGTAGGAAAGAATCAATGCCGACAATGGATTTTTAGACTTAGAATTCATTGAGACACCTTCAAAGGGAGGATTCAAGATAATGGTTTCAATCCCTTCAGGGAGTTCGACTTGGGGTTCTAGAAGAGGAGGATGCAGATTGGGCATGTTGGTCGAATGGTGATGATCAGAGTGGTGCAGTGTCAGCATGGTGGTACCTTTTCTAGATTAGTTTCCCCCCCAGGATTACATTGCTTCATAATTCAGATACTATTAGAGATATGAGCACTAGTTTTGACTTTCCAGAGTTTACTTTTGGGAAGCTCATGAGTGGTTTCTTGGAGGAATTGTCTTCCTAGGATTTGACCAAATTTGTGCAACTTATGATTGCTTGGATTATCAAGATAAATTATGTGTATTCTGGTATTTTACAGACAGAGGGGGATTAAAATCATATAGGCTATTTTGGGATCTTGGTAACTTTACCACCTACGAGATTTGTGTGTTCACATGGAGGGAATTTGTGAATGATTTGTTGGGATATTTTCCAGACTATGATTTGATGACTACAATAGGTTGGGGGTGATGGAATATTAAGTATTTTCCCTTTGGAACTTGGAGATTAAGTGTCATTGATTCCCTATCAGTTTGTGACCAGAGAGACTTCTACTAGATGACTAATTTTAGAGTTGGTTTGGTTGACATCTTCTTGACAATGTTTGATCAACTTCATTTTAGGAGTGACTTGAGGATACATGTTGAGGGTTATATTTTATGGTTGGTAATATTCTCTTTTCCACCATCCAGGTTGGAGTCAACAACTAAGGTGCATTGGAAGGATGTGATCCTCAAAAGTGGGGATGATTCTTTCAGGTATTATAACTTGTGGATGAAGGTGTGGAGGATGCAATTTAGGCAGGATGATCAGATATTTATGATTAGAGTGGTGCAATGACAACATGATAAGTCCTTTCTGGTGATAACATGGGAACTTGGGATTTTATGTGTTGACATTTGGGCAGTTGGTACAAATGGGAGAGAGAGTTGTTACTTTCAAGAACCTATTCATATGATGCAGTGACTCAATTTCCTAGGTGGGATATTCTATGTAGAGTATATCGAGTCCTCACAACATCTGATTTCTCTACTGATAGGTGGCCTTCAGGAATCCCTTGGTGTTATCACATTACAGGATAGTATTGTGGGTGGTAGGTGCTATACATATTTCATAATGGTTTGGGACCCGGGGATCATCATTAGCTTTGTTTGGGTTTAGCTAGATGTTCCTATGGGTTTGATGGAATTGTGTGAGGACAAGGAATATTTGGGAAGGGAGGATTTGTCATGTCCCCATTTTTGGATTCCCCTATTCGGCAGTGGAAATGACTTTTGTGGATTTTCAATGAAGGAAAGGGAGTCAAAAGGGGTTATTTAATGTCACTTAATTAGGAGATGTTACGTATTTAAAGTGACATTAAGAAAATAAAGTAATGATAGATTAATAAGTTACTTAACCACTATTAAAAGTAACTTTTAATATTAAAGTGGAAGTAAAAGGGGGGGTAAAGGTCATATTTAATTTAGTCAAAAGAAGTTATATTTGATCTAATCAAAAAGGGGAAATTTCTAGAAGGCATGGAAAAAGGATAAAAGGACCTAGGTAGAGCCTCACTTTGGAATTATGATTTGATCTGTCATTTTAGAAGTGATCTAGGAGTCATTGTTTCATTAGGGTTTGGAAAAACCCTTCCACAATTGCAGTTTAGTTTGGTGGTGCAATATCCACCCTATCTAAACAAGAGGGAAATCCATCCAGGATTTTCATTGGAGCTTCAGTCTTGGGGTTGTTTCAGTTTGGAGGAATATCGACTTGTGTAGGAGAGTGGAAGAACCATATGGAGGAGGTTGTACTCTAATTTCATAGGTGCTTGGTGAATTTCAGGAAACTATAATAGGATTCACCCCCATGGTTTGAGCATAGGGTGTCACGTGAGGCCCCTGTTGGTTGTCCAACCTTGTTCCATGAGGCCCCTCTAATTGTCCAGTTTTGTCCTGCGAGGCCCTCTACGATCTGAAGTTGCAGAGATAGTCAAAATGGGTGTCTAGAGTGTTATAGGAAGTGTCTGAGGAGCATATCGATATCATATCATCAAGGGTTGGATAGTCTAGAGAAGGACACATTACTTATTGAGGATAGTTTGGCATCATTACCAGGTTTCTTGATTTATTATCTGTTAGTAGATATTGCAGTTTCCTTGTAGCCATTAGATCTATGTGTTTAGGAGGTTTTTTTAGTTGTTGTTACAACCAATAAGGATATTTGTATTGTTGTGATTTGCATTTTCAAACTATAATAAGATGTCATGGTTATATTTTCTATTCTTTGTGTAATGGGTGCATTTAATATGTTTGAAAATATTCATAACCTTGAGACATACGAAAACTGTTTGTAAGAAGTTTCCAGCAGCCTTAATGCAAAGTGTTTGACAAAATTACACAAAGAGAAACAATATTTTGGACAAAAAACATAATATTTCCATCCATCCTAGTTGGAGATTATTACAACTTGATCCTTTCCTTTTCCATTAGAAACCTGTTCATCCCTTCTGCAAATCCATTCTACTAAGGTGTGTATGGAGTATTCTTCTTCCCTTCTATACCACACTTATTACATAATTCTTGGAATTCATTTCCACGGAATTCTCCACCATTATTCATCCTCAACACCTTAATTATATTCTCTATCTCATTCTCCACAATAGCCTTAAAATATTTGAATTTGTCAAAGACTTCAGATTTCTTCCTGAGGAAACAAATCCATGTATTCCTCAAGAATTAATATATAAATGAGACAGTACAAATATTTACCCAGTGATGGAACCGACACAGGTCCAAACAAATCACTATGCAACAACTGTAAAATTCCCTCTACCTTCGGAGCACAAGAGGAGAATTTTACATGATTATTCTTCCTATATAAGAAATGTTCAAAGAAATCAAAATCCAGAGAGAAATTTTCCATACCTTTACCATGTATTACTTGAAGGCCCTTCTCTCCGTTATGCTCTAGTCTTTGATGCCACATCATAGTCTTTTCTCCAAAGACTACAATATTTTTTTACTCTTCAACTCCAATCTCAGGGATAATGAAATTGTTTCACCTATCACTAATAGTGCTTCCCAATAGCTTATACATAGTTCCAATCCAAAATCCCTTCAACAACACCATTTCCACTCAAACCGTCATGCATGTTTCTTTCTCAAAAATTGTTATTACCCTTGCATTATCCATTTTTCTTACAAAAATCAATTTTTTGATCAATCCTGGGATGTGCATAACACTAGGGAGTGTTCTAATCCTTCCATTCATGATATTCAACTTTACTTTTCCTCATCCTATGATTTTGGTTGTCAATTCATCACCTAGGAAAATACCACCTCCAACATACCTTTTATAGCCACAAAACCACTCCATGTGAGGAGTCATACAACCAACCATGCCTCATGATCTATTTGTGTGCATGAAGAAGCCAAGTACACATCCCCTCCTTTTTTCATGGAGGTTTTTGCTTCTATAGAAGGAGCATAATCAAATCACTTCCCTCTCTCAACACTTTTGGATCTACATTGTTTCTTGTAGTGCCCTTATTTTCCACATCTCCAACATACCTTTACAAAATTTCTAGGAGATTTAGATCTCCCACTTGAAAACTTATATCTATTTATTTTGTGAGAGTGTCCTCTCACAAATAAAGTGTTCTTTATTTCCATATTTGTCCTCCTCAAATATTTTGACAATAAGGATGAGACCACATCATCAAAACTTAAAGTATTTCAATTACTACCTATGGACACATCCAAACTATCCCATGAGTCTGGTAAAGAGAGAAAAAAAATTGATACAGTTATCTACATCGAAAATCTTAATATCAATAGAAAAGAACTAACTCACCACGATATTGAAGGCATTCAAATGCTCCATCACCAAGTCCCCATATTTCCTCCTCAGGTTGTATAGATTATTATATAGGAAACATTTGTTTACGAAGGACTTAGACTGATACAAAGCCCCTAACTTATCCTGTAATGCCTTGGAAGTTGCTTCCTTAACACGCTCAATAATACTGAATCTGAGAGACACAATTGGATTTTTCTCTTCGCCTTATGTTCCAACTTTGCCTAGTCTTATGTTGACATTATTGTAGGTGCAATACCTAGATCCACATCAATCCATTGATCTTTTTCCACCAACAAATATTCTATCTTGAGCTTCTATAGCTCAAATATTTTCCTATTAAATTTCTCAATCTCTATTTTTGAATTGATCTCCATTTATTTTCACCACAAGAATTGATACCGTAGATCACTCACTATAAAAAAAGGTTTATCATAGACCCGATCCAAACCCCTGACCATAAAGGCATCACCCTGAAGCCAATGACTACTCTAATACCAAATGAATATTTCAACCTTGTACAATCAATTGCTGCAAATATATTCTTAATAATAATAAAAAAAATACTATGGCACGTGCGCGCACACACACACACACATATTACACAAATATTTTACCCTGGAAACACAAACCGGGAAAACCAACAACTTGTTTAGAGTCACACCTCTAATTATTTATTCATCATGTATATTCATTGTTTATAATAAAATATATATGGGATCCCACAAAATCCTAAGCCCCTAATAAAATGACCTGGATTATTTAACAACCCTAATTCCTTAACCAAA
>ML790628.1:51045-68307 GCA_009831015.1 Picea engelmannii | reverse complement strand
TGTGTCTTGAACATGGATGGTCCCCTTGAAGATGTATCTTTAATAGTTTTCTTAGATTTTGGTTGACCATGATTCCTTCCTTTGAGTACTTCTGCATAACTCTTTCTATTTTCTTCATTCTTCTTTTCTAGCAACCTAGAGTGATTCTCTTCATTCTCTATAATTGATGTGGATTTTTCTGTCTCTTTAACATTCGTGTTGAGCTTGGCGATTTTACTTCTCAATGTGACAACTTCTTCTTCAAGATTCTCAACCTCTTCTTCTTTCTTCACTATCTGAGACTTCATGACTTCTTCTGTTCTTTTTGCTTCTTCAAGATGAATTTTTAATGTGATTATTTTTTCTTCAAGTCCTTTCTTTTCTTGACCAAACTCTGCCTCAAGCTGGTTTAGATCATTAGTTCTTTCCTTAAGATGATCTATCAATATCTTCTCTCTCATTTTTGCTTCTTCCTTCTGTGCTGCTATGTTGGTTTCCAAACACTGCTTTTGATATTCAAGATTTTCTTCGATATTTTTGGCTTCTTCTAGATGAGTTCTTAAGTTAGTGATGACCTGTTGGGCTTCTTCAAAAATGTGAACACTTTCCTTTTGTTTCATCAATTCTTTCTTGAGTGAATTTTTTTCTTCTCTTACTTCAACTAAAGCACTAATCAATTCTTCTTCATAATTGTCTTCTTTTTCAATTATTTTTCATGTCTCATTTCCTTCATGGCATTCTATTTCAAGATGTCTGTGTTTTTCACAATTAACATAAAACAACATACCTCTGGTGATTATGTACCCTTCATCTTCTAAATCTTCTTGACATGGTGAACATAATTCTTCTTGATTTGTATCTACATCTTCTTTGACATTTTCTGGATCTGTGATGGGTTAAGAATATATGTCATGTAACTTATCCCAAAGTTATTTTGCTGATGAAAATTTACAAACCTTTTCTCTTACCGAATTAGGTAATCCTTCCCAGATGAAATCCATTGTTATTTTGTTATTCTTCCTCAATTCCTTCTTGGCTACAGTCTTTTCCCTTTTTGAGCTATCATATCCTGTAACAACTAATAACCAAATATAATGTTTGTGTGTGTGTAAAAATACTTTCGTCCTTATGCTCCACATCTCATACTTAAAACCATTTTGACCATTAAACATCGGTACTCCATTCTCAGAATAATCCATGATCTCCTTCCAGTGGTTAAACTGTTTCCTTAAGGAACTGACTCTGATACTAATTGTTGGATTACTGAGAGGGGGGGTGAATCGGTAATAGAGAAATTTAACCTTGTTAACAATATAATCCAAGTGTTATATTAATGAAGCATTATCATCCAATAACTATAGAGTAAATAAGCAATGAAAAAATGAACAAACATACACATACAGAGTACACCGGTGTTTTACGAGGAAACCCAAATCGGGAGAAAACCACTGAATGTTTTTTTTTATATGTCTTGAAGAATTACATTCATTGGAAGCACCAACTTCCTTTGTTTTCCAGCTGCAACTGGAAGGAGGTTCCAACCCCCTAGTTTCTCAAGCTACAACCTGAGGGAAGCTCCAACTCCCCAATTCTCTGGCTACAACCCCCTATGTTCTCCAGCTACAACTGGAAGGTGGCTACAACCACTTGTCCTTGCCCCGTCCTGCCACCCTGAAGAAGAAGTAGAATGATGGAACCACTGTCAACCTGTCACTATGAGATATACCTCTCTAAAACTATACCAATAAATATAAACCACACATCAACCATGCATCAACATGTATCTCAACCTGTAATCAACCTGTACCATAAACAAGTGCATCAACCATGCACCAACCTATACCAAATAACCTGTAATCAACCTGTACCATAAACAAGTGCATCCAACCATGTACCAAGTATATACAAATCTTGTTTCAATTACTCATCAATATGTACCAACATCATCAACTATACACCTCATGTATGTGCCAACTCATCAACTACTTGTCTCAACTCTCAACCATGTACTCAACATGTACCTCAACCAAAAGACCTCATCAATTTCATCATCCAAATTTAATTTGTAGCTCTGTAATAGACCTGGTGTATATTATCACATTCCTTCAAACCTTCCTTAACTTTAACAACAAGAGACTAGCATTTTCATCAAACTTTTCTTTGGTCTCACATGCCTAGTTTTGGATTAGTCAACAACCCTAACTTAAAGTAATCATAACTTTGTACCTGTAATGTATAAAGATATGAAACTGATATAAAATTTTCTTCAGTGTGTTTTATGCAATTCCTTCAGGTGTCACTACTTGGAACCTCTCAGAAAAGGAGTTATAGCAAAAATGGCATACCTTGCTGAATTTTGTCTTATTCTAGAGAGCAACCTTGTAGAGCGTGCTTCACACGGAATATTTGTTGAATTGATCTGAAAATGTTACAAAGAATACTAAAGATTGTACCCTAACCAACATATTTTGTTTCACTAAATTTGGATCTGTTATAAAGAAGTTATGACGTTTTTACCCGAAAAACTTGTTTTTGACTAGTTTCAAGACTAGCCACAAACCCTATTTTCCACAGAGTGTAACTCCCAAAATACAACGACCCACAAGATAATTTTTTTACCAAAAATACTTGGATATGTTTTCTCAATGGAATATCAATTTCACGTTCTGAATCATTATAGAAAAAATGGTGAGATGGTCTGTAAATAACATACCTTAGAAAGCACCATCAAAAGAATTTATCCTTCCTTGCATTTCAGCCTTATTTTCTTCACCTTCCATTAGAATTCATCTTATATATCCTTGGTTACCTCAGACACCTATAGATATTCAATATGCTCAAATGTAATTAAAATGAGAGAGCCTTACCTCTTATTTATACTCTCCAAGTAGCTTCCTTAAAAACATCTTCTAGGTCACTTGGTCCCACTTTCCTTATTTTAGGGTTAACCCACTTCTAAATTCTCCATTAAATTTATTATTGAAATAATTTATTTTATATTCACTTTGAATTATAATACACTCATTACTTCACTTTATTATTTACCTTTTAAAATCTCTTAAGACGCTTTGACTAGTTTGACCTTTTGGTGCTTCTAGATGACATATGAGGGTCCTCCAACTTTGTAAGGCCATAACTCTCAAATCGTGAGGAGTTATGTGACATTCCACATACCACCAGAAATGGAATGACATGTAATATCCATATAGAATAACATTATCTAAAAATATATCATAACTCATACGATTATCCATCAAACAAACTTGGGTCCATTACCCAAACCTGGGGTCTCCAACTTTTCATGGCCATAACTCTCTAACCGTGAGGCGTTATGTGACGTTCCACATACCACCGAAAATGGAATGACAAGAACTACTCATATAGGATAGTTTAACTGACAAATTCATTGACCTTCATCTCATTATTCCACAATTAAGCATGGTTTCTCTTACTTCACATAGCGTCTTCCCATGAGGGCTTTCACCATAAGGGGACCACTTTGGAGTTCATCCATCTTTACTTCTTATCAACCATGACAAGACAATAATGAGTCATCTTTACATCAAACAATATTGGGTCCATTACCCAAACATTTGTGATGTGGGGCTTTCTTCAAGGGTTTACATCAATGACAACCAACCTTAATCACCAAAAGGGAGTGATGGGCATGAAGGAAAAGAGGGAAAATACATGGGAGGGTTGGGAGAGGAGGTGAGAAGAGAGGGAATTTGGATGATCATGGAAGGAAAAGGGTGAGGGTGGAGAAGAGAGAGAGATAAGTAATATTAGGAGAGGTGGGCATGTGGGGGTGGAGTGATTGGGGAAAATGGGGAGGAGGTGAGAAAAATTGAATGGTAGATGGGGAGGGGAGGGGGATGAACATGCATGTAGTGTAGGAGGAAGGATCCAAGGGGGAGGGTGAATAATTATAAAGGTGGAGATGAAGAGGAGAGTAGGTGATTGTTGGTCAAAGGGGAATGAGGGATGTGGTGGGATAAGGGAGGGTGGATATGGGAGGTAGAGGGGGTGGAGCGGATGAAGGAGTTGGTATAGGAGGTGAGTGGAGAGGTAAGGTGGATGGGTATGGGTGGCAAAGGGGGAGGGGTGAGAAGAGGGGGAGATATGTGAGAAAAGAGGAGGTGGGTATGAGGGAGTTGTGCAAGAGAGGCAAATGGGGAGTAGGTGAGAAGAGGAAAATGGCAGATCAATAGGGGAGGGCGATAGGTGACATCAAGATATATGTGAGACCACTAGAAGTGGTGATGAGGGGGTGGGGAGAAAGGTGAAAATGGGGGGGAGGTGAGATGAGGTAGAATGTTTTCATGGCCATGGGACACATACCTTTAGCTTAAAACCATGTAGCGGCATCAACATCCACAATAATAGGACATTGATACTCTCAAGAGGCCATGTGTGGTCCTTCAAGTTATTTTTCTTGGCTAAAGACGGATAAAATCTTCCTTTAGGCATTAATGTTCATGTTTCCTCCCCTATCAATGTCTAGGAACTCAATACCCATACCTAGTGCTAAAAAATGCTAGTGGTACATATATACCGAATTAGAGGGAAATGATACCCTTGATAGGTCATTTGTGGTCGTTTCAAGTGTTGTTCTTGTCCCTAAAATCCTATAGTCTTCCTTTAGGAACTAACTCTTGGGTTTGTTCCCTTGACCATATTCAAGTTTCAGAGACTCATAATCAATGTTCAAAAATTCATAATGTTTACTATTCCCATAAGAGACCAAGGATACCCTTGAAAGGTCCTTTGTGGTGAGTCAATATGTTTTTGATGACCTTAGATACCTACAATATTCCTTTGGAAAAATCTTGTTATATGTACCTTCCGAATAATTAGGCATAAAATTGTGTGTGCACTCTAGGAATGCACATGCATTCCTAAAGCACCTTTGCATTCCTAGAGTATTTGTGCTTTTTTTCACTTCATTTTTTATCAAGCATGAGCGACAACTCTAGTATATGTTTTTGTTGAGTTGTCCGCAAATTTAGGTTTGGGATGATAAACTTGGTGTTTTGGGATGCAAATACATTAAAACCTCCATTTTTTGAATACTTTTCAATATCACTGTTTTTTACATTATTTTTCTATAGACTACACAAATCCATCATCGATGAAACTATAGAAATATATAGAGTCAACTATGTAGATTCCAAATACACAATTTTTTTAAATTAATATTTTTACTATTTTTAATATATTTTTGTCTTGACATATATTAGTCTTAAAATACATACCTCATTTATTTTTGATATAACGTTTTTTCATCTTAACCATTCTTAAAATAAGTTATACCTTGCACTAGTACAGACTAAGATCTACAATATAAATAAATTTGTTCGATAATGTTAACACCTTTGTACCCAACACTAGAAAAAAAACCTTGTAATTTCATGGATATAATGACTTTCATAATTAAAAAAATGATATCAAATCAACATAATAAATTTAGAAAAAATAGTTGTACCCAAGAACAATGTGTTCTCTACAATTATACAATATTTTTAAGGAAATCCCATCGTTTAGATACTCAACACCAACACTAATATGCATTATATTCTGCATGAAAAATAACATACCACTATAAGGAAATTTCACATAGTTGTACACAATTTCTATAGATAAAAATTATATATTCTAAAAGCTAATTCATTTTCATACGAAAAAACTTTTATAAAATAACATACCACTATAAGGAAATGTAATATACCAAATATAAAAAGTATGCAGAACAGAAATAAAATGCTAGAATGGCATAATAACAACAATATAAGTAGAAAAATCACCACAATAGAACTGAAATGATATAAGAATAACAACAAAAATAACGCTTTGATTCTGAAATCAATGTTCACGAGCATCTTCAAGGGGGAAACCTCCAGTTGAACAGAGCTCTATTACAATAATATCCAAGCTAGGGTTCTCATACCCTCGACTCCTACTTATACTAAATATGTCTATCAAAAGAAGCATCTAGAGGAAGATCCTTCTAGAAGTGGAAGCTTCTAATAGGTCTTCTTACATTTGACTTATTCTATTTTATTGCAAGGCCTTATTAATATTGACCTTTATTACATCCAAATATATTATTCTACCTATGTGTGGGGTAGGACCCTAACATGTCCTCCCCCTTAAAAACAACCTTGTCCTCAAGGCTTGGGATGTGAAAATTGTTGCAGAATGGTAGTTGGTTCCCAAGTGACATCTGTTGGAGTTGTATCTTTCGACTGGACTAACACTTCCTTGATGGTTCTCTGAAGTAGGCAATGCTCACACTGGTCCAAAACTACTTTTGGTTGTAGCCAAATGGATCCTTCTTTGGCTAACTCGGGAAGGTTGGTTTGAATTTGGCACTTAGTTCCAATCACCTTCTCTAATCATGAAACATGAAAAATAGGATGTAGCTTCGAATGACTGGGCAAAGCTAATTGATAGGATACTTGTCCCACATGATTGAGAACGGTATAAGGACCATAAAATTTGGGCACTAGCTTCTCACAATGCTCGTCCTTGAGGGAAGTTTGCTTGTAAGGTTGCAGATGAAGAAACACTTGATCCCCTTCTGCAAATTGACGTTCAGAACGACCTTGATCTGCTTGTTTCTTTATGCAATTTTGTGCCATGACCAAATTCTCTTTGAGGGTAGGAATAATAGCCTCTTGAATTGTAAGTGTTTGGTCAACCACTTGGACCTTCGAGACACAAGGTAAGTATGAGAGAACTGAAGGTGGCTTTTGACCATATACTGCTTCAAAAGGAGTCATGCGTGTAGTTGTATGGTATGAAGTGTTGTACCACCATTCAGCTAGGGGTAACCATTGAGCCCACTGATTTTTCTTTTCCGAGGAAAAACACCTCAAATATGTTTCCAAACACTCGTTTATAACTTTCGTTTGACCATCAGTTTGGGGATGATAAGTTGTGTTGAGATGCAATTGGGTGCCTTGTATCTTGAACAGTTCTTCCCAAAAATTGCTTGTGAAAGTTGGGTTGCGATTAGAAACAATAGAGTGTGGCATGCCATGAAGCTTGAAGACCCGATTCATGAAAATTTGATCCACCGTGGATGTTGTAAACGGGTGTTGAAGAGCGTAGAAATGAGCATACTTGGAAAGGCGATCAACAACCACCATGATGACTGATTTATTTCTCGATTTGGGTAAGCTGGTAATAAAATCCATAGAGATATCCTTCCAAATAGCAGGTGGGATCGAAAGTGGTTGTAGTGTGCCCAAATATTTGACTGTTTCTCCCTTTTTGCATTGACACACATCACATTTAGTGAAAAAATTATGAATGTCCTATTTCATACCATCCCAGAAAAAAGAACGTTTGACCCTGTCATAGGTTTTGGTGAACCCAGAGTGCCCTGTTGTGGGTGTAGCATGAAGCTCAGAAAGTATCGTGGATTTAAGATTTCATTGTTTACTTAAATACAAATGGCATGTGTATCGAAGCTCATCATGGAGCCAAGAGTACCCTGGGGATGATGGATCATTGGACTGCAATTGTTGGATCAGATGCGAACTTTTTGGATCTTGTAGTTATTCTTGGTGAATGGCTTGGAACCAATCTGGTACAATGAACGAAAGAGAAAAAAGGGATCCTTCATCTTCATATTTTCAGGAAAGTTCATCTGCAACCACATTGTCTTTTCCTTTCTTGTAAATGATCTCATAATCATATCCAAAGAGATTAGTCACCCATTTTTGTTGCTCCAAGGAGGAAATCCGTTGTTCCAGAAAATACTTAAGGATTTGATGTTCTGTCTTAATTTGGAAACATTTCCCCAATAGATAAGGGTGCCACAGATCAACGACATGCAGAATGGCCAACATTTCATTTTCATAGATTGACTTGCCCAGATTTCTTTCAAATAGTTTCTTGCTGGTAAAGGCCAAATTTCGACCCTGTTGCATAAGGACAACAATAATTCCTTTCCCTGAGGCATCGCGTTCCAACACAAAGGTCTTTGTGAAATCAGGAAGGGCCAGGACTAGAGTGGTTCACATGGCCATCTTCAATGTTTGAAAATCTTGAGCAGCGGCTAGAGTCCAAGTGAAAGAGTTATTTTTTAGGAGAGCAGTGAGAGGTGCAGCAATATTTCCATAATTCTTAACAAACTTGCGATAATACCATGTTAAGCCCAGAAATCCACACAATCTTTTGAGAGTCTTTGGGTGAGGCCAATATTGCATAGCTTCAATCTTTTTAGGATCCACCCTGACGCCATCCTTGCCAACCATATGACCCAAGTATTCTACTTCAGAGGTGCCAAAAGCACATTTAGACTATTTCAAGAAAAGTTGGTGTTGAGAGAGTAGATGGAGAACTCGATCCACATGAGCAAGAGAGTTTGTCCAGGTTTTTCTATAGATGAGGATATCATCAAAGAAAACTAAGACAAAATGATGGAGAAAAGGACGGAAGACATGATTCATGAGGCTTTGGAAGGTGGAGGGGGCATTACATAAGCCAAAGGGCATGACCAAAAACTTATAGTGTCCCTCATGAGTTCTAAAGGAAGTCTTGAGAATGCATGACTCTTTCATATGTATCTGGTGGTATCCTGAACGAAGATCAAGTTTAGTAAAGAATTGGGTACCACTCAATTCATCTAGGAGGTCATCAATGACAGGAATGGGAAATTTGTCTTTAATGGTAAGTTTGTTGAGGGCATGGAAGTCAGGACACATTCGCCAAGAACCTTCTTTATTCAGGACCATGACCACATGATAATAGTAGGGGCTCGTACAAGGGCGGATAACGCCTGCATTAAGGAGTTCCTGGACCATTTTCTCAATTTCATTTTTTTGGGAAAAGGGGTGACGATACAGACGGATATTGGGAGGAAGGATTTTGGGTACAAGGGGAATGGAATGATCATGAAAACCATGGGAAGGAGGGAGTCCTTGGGGAGTGGAAAAGACCACTTGATGTTTAGAAAGGATGTCTTGGAGGTCTTGCGGCACCGAGGGTGTCTTTGTTTCTTGTATGGCATGGAGTTGGGCAATAACACCAGAATGACCTTTTTTCAGCAGCTTTTCCGTGCGATGGGAACTAATGATCTCAGGTGAACCGGTGGTGATGCCTTGGAATTTATATTGGTGGCCCTCCTAGTCAAATTGCATGGTTAATTCCTTAAAATCCATGAGAATGGAACCCAAATTCCTTAGCCAGTCTGCACCCAACATAATGTCACAACCGCCCATGTTGATAGCAAAAATATGAGATTTCAGGTGGTAGTCACCAATTTGGAGACGCACATTTTCACAATGCCCTCCACATTTCATGGAACCACCATTGGCAATCATGATTTGGAAATTATTGACGGCATGGATGTAGCAATGAGTTTATTGGGAAATGCAGCGATGAATAAAATTATGGGTGCTTCCACTATCAACTAGAATGATGACCTTCTGATGCTTAATGTAACCGATTAGCTTGAGGGTTTGGGGAGCGGAGAAGCCAATGAGAGCATTGAGGGAAATAACCGGTTCTACTTCAGGAGGGTCTGAGGGAGGGGTTATGTCAGTGGTTTCAGGTGACTCAGACATAAGGGGAGTTTCAACATCCTCTTCTGAAATATTCTCAGAGATGGACATAAAAATCTTTTGTTCCTTACACTTGTGGCCCTTGAAATATTTGTCATCACAATTATAACAAAGGCCTTTGAGTTGGCATTCAGCCATTTCATTCCTGGTCAATTTTTGGATCTTTAGTGGAGCAGAGGGAGTAGTGGGATTTACTGGTTTAGGGCGAGGGATAAAGGAGGGTTTTCGTTTTAGAGAAGATACAACCTGTTGTGCTTCTTTAGCTCTTTTAGTAGCCTCCACCCAAATCTGAGGACGATCCATGAGGACATGGGCCCAAATCTCATCCCTGAGGCCACTGATAAAACACTCTCGGAAAAAGGCATAAGACATGCCCTCTGTCCGAAAATCCAGGTGCTCAAAGGCAGCTGTAAAGTCTTCCACTGTTCCTGATTGTTTCAAATTTGTCAAACGACCCAAGTGGTTGGTGTCAATGTCAAAGCGTTCATAAATCTCTGCCACAAAGTTTGTCCAAGCAATATACCCTTGACGGGAAGTTTTTCTCGGTTGCCACCATTGCCAACGTTCTTGATCTAGATGGAGAACGCCATATCGTAGTTTGGCCAAGTCATCTGTAATGTCGTATAAAGAGAATAATCCTCCATTTGGGTTACCCAACCAGTGGGGTCTGAGACATCAAATTTGGTCACATCCACCCATGGAAGGCGTAGGTCACATTGAAAGTCATGGTGCTGGAAGTTATGGGAATGAGAGGAATGTTCACCTTCAGTATGTGGAGGTGAGTCAAAGGAAGGGTTATCTATAGGGATATGAAGATTGGTGCAGAGTGATGAAAAGATAGATTCAAGCTGGGTGGTCAGGTCTTGTTTGATTTCCTCCATTGAGGACTGCATGGTTGTATTGATGGAGGCAACATTGGCACTGAGTTGTTTCACTTCTTATTGGGTCTCGATGAGACTAGATTGCAAGGTATTGAAGCGAGCTTCCAAGTCTTGGTTACGGGTATGGACCATGAGGACGAGGGAACTAAAAAGGAGTGGGTGGGGTAAAAATGTTTGCTGAAAAATGATATGTATGAATGTGATAAGGGTGAAGAGATGAATCCAATGGAATAGGTCTCAAATAATGGTGAAACATTTTCTAGCCTTTTTTTTTTTTACACCTGCGGAGTTATACTCCGGTCTGAAGAATACTGCAATGATGGAATGCCCAAATGATTAACCAGGAATAAATGTGTAGTGATTTGGCAACCCGAACCTAGTTGCGCGACAATAGATCTTGTTTGTTTTAATTTGTTTATGTTTCTGTCCCCAAGGGTTAGGTATTCAAGGGTTCTACAGACAAGGGTTTTCCCTGTGTTATAGCTCTCTGATATACGTGTGGGGTCCAACAGTAGTACTTGGCCCAATATCTTAGGGCACTAACTAAGGAGGATAGAATGTACCCTTAGTCATACTACCCAACTACCCAGGTACTAGAGAGTATCTTCCTGAGTGTTGTTCTCAGTGGCACTATAACAGTCATGTGGCCGATCAATTTATCTAAAGAGGGATTTAGGTAATCTAGGTCAATCCGTACGTAGGTGTTTTCGGATGCGTTACCACTCGAAGGGATACCAATAGGGGTTACAAGGGTGGCCAACAGATGTGCACTTAAGTACCACTTGTATTTCTTGCGTGTATGAATCCCTCAACCGTGGGTTTATACATGTAACGAGAAATCTTTGTGGATTAAAGACGTTGGAATATGTCTCTACCCTAGAAAAAAAAATTAACCCACACTTTATGTTGAGGAAAGCACTCTGATACCACTTGTAATATACCATATATAAAAAGTATGCAAAATAGAAATAAAATGCTAGAATGGTAGAATAACAACAATATAACCAAAATAATCACCACAATAGCACTGAAATGATATAAGAATAAAAACAGAAATAACACTTTGATTCTGAAAGCAATGTTCATGGTTCTCTTCGAGGGGGAAACCTCCAGTTGAGCAGAGCTCTATTACAATAATATCCAAGCTAGGGTTCTCATACCCTTGACTCCTATTTATACTAAATATGTCTATAAAAAAAAACATCTAGAGGAAGACCTTCTAGAAGAGGAAGCTTCTATTAGGTCTTCTTACATTCGACTTATTCTATTTTATTGCAAGGCCTTATTAATATTGACCTTTATTACATCAGAATATATTTTTCTACCTATGTGCGGGTTAGGACCCTAACAAGAAATTTCACATAGTTATACACAATTTCTATAAATAAAAATTATATATTTTGGTTATACACAATTTCACATTAGCATTGTTTGATCCATTTCCTGTGTAATTATCATCCATTACGATAATCTTCCTTTGTCTCTGAACCACTCTCTGAACCAATCTATGAATCCATGCTCTCATCCACTATCATATATTTATCCAAACCTGCTAAGTGTTCTTACGAATCCATCTTTGTCCATACTATCCAAGACTCTACTTGTGCAACTGTCCATAATGCTAACCCATTTATCATTATACTATCAAACTATACTTCTGCTAACTGATTGCTCTGAATATGTCTTCTCAAACTCTTCAAACTGCACGAAGGATGGTTCTTTGGTTTGTCACAGCTATCGCATAGACTCCCCCTGTCTAATATTCATATTACTTGGGAGTCTCTAAGCTGGATGGATCAGAACAATTCCTACTCTGATGTGTATTCATGATCATCTTCATTGGTAGATTCATCATCATCTTCATGGGTAGATTCATTATCTCTCTGAGATCTGACTTCTTTCTTTCTGTCTGTGGATTCATCTTTCACTACAATGCCTAGAAGTACAATCTCTTGAACGTGTTCCTTATTTACTTGACCTTCCTTTATTTCAGTTATTTTCCAAACCTTTCAGTATCTGACATCTTTCTTTTTCTCTGTAGAATTTTCTTCATCTCGTTTTATTTCCAATCTTGCGATCTCTCTTGTTTTCTTATCCATACTTTCTTATATCTGATATCAGTATTCTCTTTCATGGAAGTATTGATCATGCTTCTACAATCACTGGCTATGTGTCCATAGTTATGAAATTTGTAACACTCAATGTTATGTGCAGCCACATAGGCACTTCTTTCTTGAACATTTCTTTTATAATCCTTGCAATCTGCAACCTTATGTCCAAAGTTAGTACAATAAAAACAATGACCATAAAATAAATTTGCATACCTAGGAGTGAATGATATTCTTTGTGGCATAGTCCTTAGGAATTTTTGTCTTGACTGATCATGATTATGATTGAATCTTCTTTGTGTCTTGAACATGGATGGTTCCCGTGAAGATGTATCTTTAATAGTTTTCTTAGATTCTGACCATGATTCCTTCCTTTGAGTACTTCTACATAACTCTTTCTATTTTCTTCATTCTTCTTTTCTAGCAACCTAGAGTGCTTCTCTTCATTCTCTATACTGATGCGGATGTCTCTGTCTCTTCAACATTCATGTTGAGCTTGGCAATTTTACTTCTCAATGTGACAAATTCTTCTTCACGCTTCTCAACCTCTTCTTCTTTCTTCATTATCTGAGACTTCATGACTTCTTCTGTTCTTTTTTCTTCTTCAAGATGAATTTTTAATGTGATTATTTTTTCTTCAAGTCCTTTCTCTTCTTGACCAAACTCTGCCTCAAGATGGTTTAGATCGTTATTTCTTTCCTTAAGATGATCTGTCAATATCTTCTCTCTCATTTCTGCTTCTTTCTTCTGTGCTTCTATGTTGGTTTCCAAACATTGCTTTTGATATTCAAGATTTTCTTCGATCTTTCTGGCTTTTTCTAGCTAAGTTCTTAAGTTAGTGATGACCTATTGGGCTTCTTAAAAAATGTGAACACTTTCCTTTTGTTTCATCAATTCTTTCTTGAGTGAATTGCTTTCTTCTCTTAGTTCATCTAAAGCACTAATCAATTCTTCTTCATAATTGTCTTCTTTTTCAACTATTTTTCCTGTCTCATTTCCTTCATGGCATTCTATTTCAAGATGTTTGTGTTTTTCACAATTAACACAAAACAACATACCTCTCATGATTATGTACTCTTCATCTTCTGAATCTTCTTGACATGGTAAACATAATTCTTCTTGATTTGTATCTACATCTTCTTTGACATTTTCTGGATCTATGATGGGTGAAGAATATATGTCATGTAACTTATCCCAAATTTCTTTTGTTGATGAACATTTACAAACCTTTTCTCTTACCGGATTAGGTAATCCTTCCCAGATGAAATCCATTGTTCTTTTGTTATTCTTCCTCAATTCCTTTTTGGCTGCAGTCTTTTCCCTTTTTGAACTATCATATGCTGTAACAACTGATAACCAAATATAATGTCCCTGTGCGTGTAAAAATACTTTCATCCTTATGCTCCACATCTCATACTTAAAACCATTCTGACCATTAAACATTGGTACTCCATTCTCAGAATAATCCATGATATCCTTCTAGTGGTTAAATTGTTTCCTTAAGGAACCGACTCTGATACCAATTGTTGGATTACTGAGAGGGGGGGTGAATCAGTAATAGAGAAATTTAATCATTTTTAACCATATAATCCAAGTGTTATATCAAGGAATCATTATCATCCAATAACTGCAGAGTAAATAAGCAATGAACAAATGAACAAACATACAGATACATAGTACACCAGTGTTTTACATGGAAACCCAAATCGGAAGAAAACCACAAAATGTTTTTTCTTATATGTCTTGAAGAATTAAATTCATTGGAAGCACCAACTTCCTTTGTTTTCCAGCTGCAACTGGAAGGAGGCTCCAACCCCCTAGTTTCTCAGGCTACAACCTAAGGGAAGCTCCAACTTCCGAATTCTCTGGCTACAACCCCCTATGTTCTCCGACTACAACTGGAAGGTGGCTACAACCACTTGTCCTTGCCCCGTCCTGCCACCCTAAAGTGGAAGTAGAATGATGGAACCACTGTCAACCTGTCACTGTGAGATATACCGCTATAAACTTGTACCAATAAATCTAAACCATGCATCAACCTATACCTCAACCTGTAATCAACCTGTACCATAAACAAGTGCATCAACCATGCACACAACTGTATCAAATAACCTGTAATCAACCTGTACCATAAACAAGTGCATCCAACCATGTAACAAGTATGTATCAATCATGTGTCAATTAATCATCAACTATGACTCATCAATATGTACCAACATCATCAACTATACACCTCATGTATGTGCCAACTCATCAACTACTTGTCTCAACCATGTACTCAACATATACCTCAACCAAAAGACCTCATCAATTTCATCATCCAAATTTAATTTGTAGCTCTGTAATAAACCTGGTGTATATGATCACATTCCTACAAACCTTCCTTAACTTTAACAACAAGAGACTAGCATTTTCATCAAACTTTTCTTTGGTCTCACATGCCTAGTTTTGGATTAGTCAACAACCTTTACTTGAAGTAATCATAACTTTGTACCTGTAATGTATAAATATATGAAACTGATACATAATTTTCTTCAGTGTTTTTTATACAATTCCTCCAGGTGTCACTACTTGGAGCCTATCAGAAAAGGAGTTATAGCAAAAATGGCATACCTTGCTGAATTCTGGCTTATTTTAGAGAGGGACCTTGTAGAGCGTGCCCCACACGGAGTATTTGTTGAATTGATATGACACTATTACAAAGCATACTAAATACTGTACCCTAGCCACCACATTTTGTTTCACTGAATTTGGATCTGTTATGAAGCATTTATGACATTTTTACCCGAAAAACCTGTTTTTGACTAGTTTCAGGACTAGCCACAAACCCTATTTTCCACGAAGTGTAACTCCCAAAATACAACGACCCAAAAATGAATTTTTTACCAGGGATACTTGGATATGTTTTCTCAATGGAATAGCAATTTCACATTCTAAATCATTATAGAAAAAACGTTATAGCAAAAATGGTGAGATGACCTGTAAATAACATACCTTAGAAATCATCATCAAAAGAATTTATCCTTCCTTGCATTTCGGCCTTCTTTTCTTCACCTTCCCTCAGAATTTGGATTATATATCCTTGGTTACCTCAGACACCTATAGATATTCAATATGCTCAAATGTAATTAAAATGAGAGAGCCTTGCCTCTTATTTATACTCTCCAAGTAGCTTCCTTAAAAACATCTTCTAGGTCACTTGGCCCCACTTTCCTTATTTTAGGGTTAACCCACTTCTAAATTATCCATTAAATTTATTATTGAAATAGTTTATTTTATATTCACTTTGAATTATAATACACTCATTACTTCACTTTATTATTTACCCTTTAAAATCCCTAAAACCACTTTGACTAGTTTGACCTTTTGGTGCTTCTAGATGACATATGAGGGTCCTCCAACTTCGTAAGGCCATAACTGTCAAACCATGAGGAGTTATGTGACATTCCATATACCATCAGAAATGGAATGACATGTAATATCCATATATAATAGTATTATCTGAAAATATATTATAACTCATACCATTATCCATCAAACAAGCTTGGGTCCATTACCCAAACCTGGGGTCTCCAAATTTTCATGGCCATAACTCTCTAACCGTGAGGAGTTATGTGACGTTCCACATACCACCAGAAATGGAATGACAAGAAATATTCATCTAGGATAGTTTAACTAACAAATTCATTGTCCTTCATCTCATTATTCCACAATTAAGCATGGGTTATCTTACTTCACAAAGCGTCTTCTCGTGTGGGCTTTCACCATAAGGGGACCACTTTGGAGTCCATTACCCAAACCTTTGTGATGCGGGGATTTCTTCAAGGGTTGACATCAATGACAACCAACCTTAATCAACAAAAGGGAGTGGTGGGCATGAAGGAAAAGAGGGAAAATACATGGGAGGGTTGTTAGAGGAGGTGAGAAGAGAGGGAATCTGGATGAGCATGGAAGGAAAAGGGTGAGGGTGGAGAAGAGAGGGAGATAAGTAATATCAAGAGAGGTGGGCATGTGGGGGTGGAGTGATTGGGGAAAATGGGGAGGAGGTGAGAAAAATTGAATGGTATATGGGGAGGGGAGGGGAGGGGAGGGGGATAAACATGCATGCAGTATAAGAGGAAGGAGCCAAGGGGGAGGGTGAATAATGATAAAGGGGGAGATGAAGAGGAGGAGAGTAGGTGATGGTTGGTCAAAGGGGAATAAGGGATGTGGTGGGATAGGGGAGGGTGGATATGGGAGGTAGAGGGGGTGGAGGGGATGAAGGGGATGGTATAGGAGGTGAGTGGAGAGGTAAGGTGGATGGGTATGGGTGGCAAAGGGGGAGGGGTGAGAAGAGGGGGAGATATGTGAGAAAAGAGGAGGTGGGTATGAGGGAGTTGTTCAAGAGAGGCAAATGGGGAGTAGGTGAGAAGAGGAAAATGGAAGATCAATAGGGGAGGGAGATAGGTGACATCAAGATATATGTGAGACCAATAGAAGTGGGGATGAGGAGGTGGGGAGAGAGGGGAAATGGGGGGTAGGTGAGATGAGGTAGAATGTTTTCATGGCCATGGGACACATACCTTCAGCTTAAAACCACGTAGTGGCATCAACATCCACAATAATAGGACATTGATACTCTCAAGAGGCCATGTGTGGTCCTTCAAGTTATTTTTCTTGGCTCAAGATGGATAAAATCTTCCTTTAGGCATTAATGTTCATGTTTCCTCCCCTATCAATGTC
>ML790628.1:27928-38373 GCA_009831015.1 Picea engelmannii | reverse complement strand
TATCAAAAGCACAATAGTACCACGAAGAATAACCAAAACTCTGGTTATGGGAAAGGTTTCCTCCACCAGCTTTACAGGCGTATGAAGTCGTTTCTAAAGATTTCACAGTGGATTGGAAATAGTGAAAACACAAATGGCAGAAGTGAAAATTTGAAGAACTCTGACAGAAAAGATAGTTTCAACAACTCCGTGCTTCTTCTTCCAAACGAAAATCTATCGTAGAATAGTAGCATATTGATTTCATTAAATAGAATAATCTATCATGGTTAGAGAGAACTATCTTCTGGATATGTTTCCATGCTTAAGTTTATGTTTCCATGCTGTTGTTCTTAGGCAATGAGAATTTATCTGAATTTTAATAAAGAAAATGTTTTTCAATCCGTATAAATATTTTTTCATAAAGGTATTATTACTCTATCATTAATGGGCTTCAGTTTTGGTACAAATTTTGTATCAATTTTTTTTTAATTAAAGTTTTCCTTAATAATAACCTATTTTTTTTTTTTAAATTATCGATTCTGTTTACATTTATTTATTGTAATACCAATCTTTACTTTGAAATGTAATTTTTATTTTAATTATATATGTAATAATTTTTATTTTAATTATATATGTAATAAATTAGTATAATGGTTTTTTTATTTATTTTTTAAATAATTTAATGTTTTTACTAATATCTTAAGAGTAAGGAGGTTGTATTTTAATTCCTTGCTTGAAGATTGTTTTGGAGAGGGTCCAAGTCCAAACAAGAAAATCATACAAAATTAATGATTGTAATGAAGTTTTCTTTTAGTATTATCAATGTTTTTATAAGAGATTTTCAATTATAACTATAATTAAATTAGAGGTTTAGGCACTTGTAAAAGGTAGTAATATCAATTTTCCACATTAAATGTGATGATTATATCTTTATTGCAAGTACCAATTAACATTGCTTTTATTTTTTACATTAGTTTTCATTTAAATGTAACTACAAAATTTGTTAAAGACAACAAGCTGTGTTTGGAAATTATCTTTGTGACTTGGGAATAACACAATATTAGCTACATAAATCAATATCATGTGTTTTCCTCCTCCCCCATTCTCCTTGATCCAATCTTCTAAATTCATCAAGATGTGTTTTCCTCCTCCCCCATTCTCCTTGATCCAATCTTCTAACTAAGAGTTACCTTGTGGTCAATGATTGAATGCTTTGAATGCTTAGGTTGAAAACCAATCTAAGAAAAAACCATGTCATTGTTTTTTATGTGCATTTAATTATTTTAGTCTCTAGAATGGTGGACAATATCTTGGAAAATAGGCTTCTAACCATAATGATTGTGTAATTTCTCACATTATTTATATCATCATCTTTGTAAATACATGTCACTTTAGTAACCTACAAATTTTAAGAAAACCTATTCTAGATGGCTTGATTGAATATATCCTTGAGAAGTGCATGCAAAAGTGGACCTTTTAGTTTGACCATTTCAGTGGTTAGAGTATGAAGATCAAGTATTTTTCATCGAAAAGAAGATTAATTTGCACATTTATACATATATTTTTAAATAACATATATTTTTTTTATTGAGAATCCATGTCGAAATCCTTTCCATTAATTTATTTCTAATAAAATTAATGTACATATACAATCATTTCTTCCTCATCTCATGAGTGGCTCATAAATGTATTGTTTCCATAAAAATTTTCAAGTACATCTGAATGTGTCAATTAGATCCTTTTTTTAGAAGGAAAATATCTTATTTTTTATACTTAAGCTTTGTGTATTCATATATCCAATATTTCTCCTCATCTAGAATATCACTTGATAACCATTTTCACATGATTTTAATTATTCATCATACCAACCATTCTAATGTCTCTTACTAGGTTTTCTCTTGCGATCTTGAAAGCATTCCCCATTTCACATGTACCAAAAGTTTTGTTAAAGTCATGCACATTTCATTCAAATATATATGTCATCTGACATTCTTGATTTATCTTTCTATCCACTAAGAAAATACATCATGTTTTGGTAATTTAGTCTCCATATAAGATTTCAATTGCCATCTATTTTGTTTCAGCTTTAATTATTCTCCTAAGATAAAAAAAATTAGGCATACTAGGGGATTCTAATAGTTTAATGCCAATCCTGAAATTATCCATTTGGTAAATTCTTCTCTCTTGTGGTGTCAAATAGTTAACTACACTAACTCCATATCTCAATTGGCAAGTGTATCTTCATGTCATGTCAGAGTAAAAGTAATGTATAATTTTACAAATCAAAAGTTCAATGAAAATGCATAAATCCTTACTAACATATCATGTATCCATTTAAATCTTGAATGAACCCTTTCCTCTTAATTCCTCCATATCAATTTATTTGATCCACATGGAATCTCTACCTTATACAAACATATTTGTTTGCAAGCATCTCGTCCTAGTTTTAAAATATTTGACTAAAATCACCTCTCCCACATTTAAAAAATATGAAATAGAATTTGTTAGGCACATATAAGGGTTACCATGCAATATCTTTGGTCTTTTATATATTGGACAATGAAGAGGAGAAAAGTAGCATAGAATTATGAGTATATTTTATCTTCCTCTATTCATTTCAAGCCATAAAAATTGTCTATAACTATCAATTTGGACAATGGATATCATATTTTCATGAAATTTGTGTATGTAGCAAGCCACCCACTTAACCTTCATTTCATATTATTCTTGGGATTTCACAAACATTATTTATAAAACTCAAATATGTGAAGTATTTCCCTACCTTCACACTCCCTAATTTCTAGAACAATAAATACATCGAGAGTATTGAAAGAGACTCTAAAGAATATACCGTATTCACAATTAAACCATTGATATTCCAAGTACAAATCCTCAAGATCTATATTCCCTATATAAAATAAATGTGAGAAAATTAACTTTTAATCAAATATTATAATCTTGATTTAATATGAAATTAGTAATGGAGAAACATAAAATAAATTAAATTAGAAGTGGGGAAATCACTTAAAAGAATGAATATTTTTCTGAGTTGAAGTTATGTAAGAAGAGACATATGGTCATATTTCCAAAACCCTTATATTTAAATGTTTATAAATAACAATTAATTGATTTAAAATATGTCAATAAAATCATGATAAACACTTAGTATTTTAAAAATAAATTAAAAATATAAACTAATTGAAAACACACTCTCTCACTATACAATAGCTCAAATAAATTTGTTAGAATCTATGTGGATTTTTATGAGCTTATCCCTAAATTAGTAATGGGCCCAAATTGTCATTTAGACTATGAACAATTTAATAAAATAAATAAAAATACAACATACACAAAATCATATGATTTAAATATCAATTTAATAAACATGTATAAATAGAAAAAAAAAATACAACATACACAAAAACATATGATTCAAATATCAATTTAATAAACATATATAAATAAATAAATAAATGCAACATACACAAAACCAAACGATTCCATACTTAGCCACTTTTTTTATTGTGAGTTCTCGGAAATGCGAGCTTAAGATTTCATTTCCATTGTTCCGCGACCTGCAAACAACACCCAGAGTTCTGCGATATACAAACTAACTGTTGGATTGCCCCATCATGCCCTCTTCCATTTTACGCATTTTGCACTCAAAATTTCCAAGACATACAATTTGACTGTCGGGCCCTCACCTCTTCTGAGTATCTCATGTAACCCTATTTTCAAGCCCGTCCGACCGCTTTTCATACATAGCCATTCCTTAATTTCTCTTCCCCATCCCCACCAACGTCACACTTGTTTCTAAATATGCAATTAGTAAGCTTTAATGCTAACAACTCATCATGCATGAACCGAAAATATTGTCATTAATGAGCGAAAGGCTCGAGGAGATCTTCCATTACTACACATTAAACCAATATTTGCGGAGGGTTATAATATCCCTTCGAGTGTTCATTTCAAACATAATGGAATGTCTTTCACAGGTCGTCAAGTTGGCGGGTTTACGAAACCTCCAATCCTTAATTGCTCTTCACTGTACCCACCAACTTTGCACTTCTAAGTATGCAATTATTAATATTTAATGCTAACACGTCATCATGCAGAAATCATAGATATTTTCATTAATGAGTGAAAGGATCGAGGAGATATCCCATTCACGCACATTGGACCAAGATTTGTGGAGGGTTATATTATTCCCTCCAACTGTTCATTTCAAGCATCGTCTGGAGAAAAAAGGCGTTCTAGTAAACTTATGGAAGCAACTTGACAACAATTATGTGGAGATACAATGAACATATTCGAGCACAAGGACCATAACTTCCAGTGGTCCAAGGCATACTCTTACTACTCATCCCCTTCCACCCAGAATGAAGTAATTTTGACCTATGGAATTGCTCATGCAGGTTGTGTTCCTGAATTTTTTGACTGTAAGGAGGTGGTCTCTTGGTGTGCCGAGAGATATATTTTAGGCCAAATAATTATTCCACTCCGAGACCACTCTCCTTTTTCTTTGTCACCTGAGGTCTTCCGCAAGATGTTAAGATTGTCGAAGCCAACCTTGACCTTCAGAGGAGAAGACTATGTAAGCAGTTCCTAAAAAAACATGATAACAGGCTGGACCTCTTGCCCGATTTCCTTGAAGACTCGACGAAAGTTCCTGAAGATATCACAAGCTTGCAGGTTAGTTCATTTAGAAATCCATTCCGGGAAATTTCCTAGTTGTTTACAAGAATAATGGGACAAGAATCCACAACAATTATTTCCCACATGATTCTTTATATTTTTTATTGGGGGAAGCTAATTTCCATTGTCAAAATTTGTTCCTAATTGTCACGATTCAAAGAGGAGAAGAAATTTTATATGTCATCCTACTTGGTTTTTGCGATAGCACATTGCTGTCTGTTTCCAAAACTGTCTGTGTCCAAGAAGGTAAACTGTGAATTCGACCCAGTAACCTTCTGGTACTAGGCCTTGTGGAGGCACAAGGCCTCCCATTGTTTTTATGAGGTTTTTAATGACTTTGTCTCAGTTTTCAAAGATTTATTGTTAGGAAAGGATACTCCCCGCATGTCTGACCAGGAAACCAAGATTTTGGAAAGGAAGGGGACACTTGAACAAATGGATAATTACAGTCTGATAATGATTTTTGGCTCCAAGAAAAATTCTTCTTTCCTTCCATGTCACATTACAGACATAATGTTTGTTACAGAAATAGCAAGGAAATACAACTACTGGTTGGATTTATTCCATGAGAAGAGAAAAAAGAAGTTCATTCCTATGCCTTGGAAAGTCGGGGACTTCATGTTCAGGAATGTCACCAAAATTTACGAATTCACAGGCCATTTCAACAACTTGAACCTAAGATATGATGAAAGACTAAGAGGGTTCGACCCTAATGGGATTTTTTTAGAACACTTACTAGCAGTTGGCTTCAACAATTCTTTTATCCATACAAGCCTGAACGAAGACAGAGCCATTGAAGAAAACACTCCTGCTTCTGGCGTTGGTGACCTAGAGACATTACAAAGCACCACTGAATTGTACAAACAACGGGGAAAAGGCCTCGGTGAGAAGAGTGTTCAATCCTCGGTTACCACTCCCAAGAGTACAACATCCCGAAGCATCGCTCCAACGGCCCACCCCTGTAAGAATGAAACCCAAAATTATTCAAACGGTGGAGGAGATAAGAACCCTCCTCGAGGTAAAATTGATATTTCTCACAAGCTTCCCGTGAGGAAGAAGAGAAAAAATGTTCTAGGGCAAGCGGAAGAGCCCAAAATTGAAAGTGAAGACATGGAACTTGAGACTGATCTGGATAACATTTTTTGCAATGTTGATCAGCCCGGGGACATGATCCACCATAGTCCCTCAATGGAAATAGATGAGACCAAATTTTTTTACGAAGATGAATCCTTCGTATTCCAAAGCGTTGTTTTTGACAGTGAGTCTAAAAATTTAGTTATTGAAAAGAGAGATGTAAGAAATAAGAAAGAGAAATATTTTCCAGAGATTAACCTTAGGAACATGCGACCGTCCCAAATCTCCCGACTTCACTGAGCAACCGGAGATGCTCTTGATGATTCCATTAGAGGCATTGAGGTTGAGAATGCCAGACTGAAGGACTGACTCAAGGAATTGGAGGAATCTTTGATTCATATACCATTGCTTGCCAGGCCTTTAGCAATAACCATGCCTACCAGCCTTGCAACCAAGTTAAAAGGATCCTCCAGTCTCCTCGCATCGTGTAGAGGCTATGTGGAGAAGAATATCAAGAAAAGAATGGAGCTGATTACTCAAGCCTGGGAAACATCACAAAGTATGGCTTCCCTTGGAATGAGGGAACATGCTTTGCATGAACATTTGCAGGCGGATTTAAAAAATGAAGAACGTTTCTATATAGAGACGGTCATCCCTTTTGGCATCCATGTCAGCAACATGACATATATGAGAACAAGACAAGAAGATCCCCCCTCCCCAAACCGGATCACTCAATTAAATGCATGCTGGAAAGAGAAAGTGAAGAACTTGCATCTCATTGTCCAATCATGTGAACAAGCCATATCAAATAAAGAATAATTATTCAAAAGATGACTGAAATAGACTTAGCCGGAAGTAGCAACGAGGTCCAAGACCCCAACTTAATCGTTAACTCCTTGTCCTTAACCAAGCAAGCCTTCAATGAACAAGTTGATATTTTTAAGGGGTTGTCTTTAGAAAAGTTTTACAACATCCTTGAATATGGTGAAGATGACGTGGACAACTGGCTAGTGGACTATTCAGTACAAAATGAAAAAATTGACCAGGCTCTGCGTAATCTTTCTATCGATCTAAGGGAATTAAAAAATGAGTTTTTCAACACAAAAATACGAGACGAGATCAACGTGGCCCCCATGAGAAGCTACATTGAAGAATGGATCCAAAGGGAAATTGAAAAGCTCACCGACGAAGGATAACAGGCAGTTGGAACGATTCTAGTAGCCGTCGACAACAACAATAAAAATACATCAACAAAAAAATAGAAAAGGGGGAGATAGATACCATCATATACCGTTGCCCACTTCTTCTTTCTACAGTCCAATTTATTATAATTATTTCTTTTATGGTCCGCAGGAGCCTCAATCCCAGTCTATATGACAAACGCAGTTAAATTTCCAGGAATATGTAACAGACAATATTATTTTTTGAGATATTTCAAAGAAAAATATTTTTTTAGAAATGCAAAATTAGTTCTATTTATGCATGTTCATCTTCTTTTATTTTTATGTACTCATAAATTTTTATCTTCAACTATGTTGAATGTCAAGAGATTGTGTTTATTTAATTTGAATGTTTAATGTGTGTGATTCCTGGTCCTATTTTCTAGGAACCTTTATTTCAAAAAAAAAAAAAAAAAACAGTTTCTATCGTTTTGTATTGCTTCAAGTCATTAAGACAGTTATGCTCTAAGTCCCACATTTGAACTATAGCCCCAGGAAAAACTTATAGAAGAGTACGACATCTATAAGAACATAATGGGATTCAAAATATATATATATATATATATATATATATGTTTCTTTGCCACCACATATAACTTTTTTTTCATAACACATATAGAGACAACAAACCAGATGATCTATTTAAAGAAGTGATTATGAAAATTGATACAGAAATCATTATGAATGAATTTCATAAATACATTGAAGAAGTAAAACATGGAAGGTAGGAACGAAAATTTCAAACATGGCAAGTCAAACTTTGTCTGGTGTACTACTGGTAAAAATAAAAGTAAAATGGACTATGCAAAACACAGTATAATTAGAATGAAAATTCTTTCAAAAACTAAATGGTTTCAATGACAGAATTGCTCTAGGAGCCACTCTGCATGGATACCACCTGTACTTCATGTGTGTCTATTTGTTGCAGTTTCCATTTACCTCTTCTACTTATCCCCATCATTGTGTATTTATTCCCATTCCAACCCGACAAAGACTAAACTGCCATACAACACTTATGCTATAATTCTTAACGTAACTTATTTGTATATATATATATAATAAAATGCAACATCCAAAGCTTGAACGAAAATCATCCTAGAGCTGGAATCTTTATGACTTCCAAATTTAAAACCGTATAAAAATAGATACGATGTCCATGGTATTTGGCATTCAATACAAATTCAGGAGTGATCAAATCGGGCGAGTTGCACTTTTGAAAAACTATTTAAAAAAATCAGATTTTACTTTCACACTAGAAAATAGTGGTTATCTAATTAGATAACGAAAAGGAGGATTTGTTTAACTTAACTTAAAGAAATTGTTTATCTTATGCTCTAGTCTATAAATAAGAGATTCAACCACTATAACTTAGATTTTTGGACCTTCAACTGTGGTTCCAGCTCGTTCAACTGTGGTTTGAGCCTTGTTAGTTTCATCTCCAGCTCCAGCTTTGCGGTAGTGCTGTTGCTGCTAGACAGACCCCATATGCCTGTAATCACATCGTGGACGGAAGCCATCTTCCTATAATCACATCGTGGCAGGAAGGATTTGGGATTGGGCGGTCATCTAGAACCACATCGCCATCTTAAAAGAGACCATGAGATCGCTAGCAACAATTTCAAATACGAGTGGAGTCCTAGCTGGTACATAGCTGTAATTCCTGATAATCACAAAGAAAAGTAATAAGCACATTAGGAGGCTTAAGCCTCACTAGGTTAGGTTTTTGATGTGCCTGCAAAATTTCATAGAAAGTAGATATATCACCATGAAATTTGAATGCAGTTATTTCTTTAGCTGCTTTGCAGTTATTTCTCTTCTTTAAGAAGTTTAAAGAACGTACATCAAAACCATAAACTTAGCCTGAAATATGGAAAATGTTCTCCCTTAACATTCCAAATTGTTAAAAAAAAATGGTAAAGATGAACATATACTTAAATCTTTAGTTCTATAATATTTAATGTCACTTCAATGTATATGTGATTTTTCTGGAGTTGTAGATTATAGAAGAGATTTAATTTCACATGTTTTGTTTTTAAGGGTATGTGAAATAAATGAAATTTGGATGAAAAATGTAAAACATGTTTAATCTTTTAAAATTTATGGTAAATCTAAGATTTTTAAATCATGATAATATGAACCACAAATATTATAATATATTAAACTCAATATTTAATTAATTTTAAATATTAAACCAATATTTATGATAAATATGGGATATTTAAATAAATAATAATATAAATTAAATATGCTAAATTCAATATAATTCAACATTAAATTAAGTTTAAATGTTAGGTCAATGATAAATTTAAAATCTTTAAATAAATAATAATACTAGCTACATAATTAATAATATGTCAAAGTTAACATTAAATTAATTATGCACAAAATAAGAAAGCACAAATTAATTAATTATGCACAAATTAATTATGTCATATTCATTTATAAAAAATAAGACTCCATGTATAAAATAAATAGTTAACATTTATAAAGGGATAAGACTCCATGTATAAAATAAATAGTTAACAAGTAGTAATGTAAAAAATTCGATAAAAGTAAGTCTTACATTGAGTTTTCTTTGCTAATTATAATTATTAACTTAGGTTATTATTACATTTGAAATGATAAATGTAATAATAAAAATTTATTGTTAATAATTTATTAGTCAGTTATGTTCTCAGTATCTTTATTGTCACTTGAAAATTGAATAATAAAAATCAATTTTTAATAAATTATTTAAATATTAAATAATTGATTAAAAAACTATATTATAATATTTAAATTATATATATATATATATATATATATATATATATATATATATATCTTTCATATTAATTAAAAATATTAATTAAATATAGTTTAAATGACTACTTTCATAGTTTGATATTAATTAAAACTATTAATTAAATATAATTTAAATGATTGCTTCCATATTTCATATCGATGATTGTGACGTAATGTTATTACTTTAATCATTTACATTCAAATTCCACTTTTAAAGTGTGAATAGGAATCCTAAATTCAATATAGATTAAAAAGTCATCAAAAAGTGTGAAGTGTTCTCTTGATTAGGACATTTTATAGGGTAAGTTTTTTAAAATAATATTTTATTCTCTAACTTTTGACTACCGTAATCAGTTAAGCAATGCGTTCCCACTTGTATTTACATGCTCACGGGTAGATGCTATCCTCATGGGATTCAGAAAGAAAGTCTTTTGTTTCTCATTTGTTCTCGTTTTGTTCATCAGTGTATCCCTTAGGCCTTAGGTAGTAGAGCGGTGATGGAGGAGGTCACGAGATCGAACCTGAAGCTGTCAATGTCATCCAGAAGCATAAGCGTATTGAGGGAACAAGCCTTGGCTGCCTGGCGCTTCCAGCCCTCCGAAACGGCCAAAGACCAGGACGCCGATTCTGCGTGGATCTTCCAGGCCTCCCAGCGAGACATGGAAATCGTAATCAGAGCGCTCGAGAGGGAAT
>ML790627.1:248281-259628 GCA_009831015.1 Picea engelmannii | reverse complement strand
TTCCTTGCTTCTGACCTAGTTGTTAGACGTAAAGCAAGATGATTCCTTGCTTCTGACCCAGTTGTTAGACGTAAAGCAAGATGATGTATACCTTGCTTCTGACCTAGTTGTTAGACATAAAGCAAGATGTGACTGACACTGAGTTACCAGCTTAACAGCTGTGACATTGAGCCAGTGTAGTACTGTGATGTGCCAGCCTAGTGCTGTGATGAGGTATCATTTTTACTGATACATATTGATGCAGATGATTATGGCATTCTTTCGAGAATGACGATGTTGCCAATGAAGAAAACTTTTGATGACTCGTAAATATGTCAGCCAATGTTCCAAGATGATATTGACGATACTATCCTCCTGATGCCACTGATGATGCAGACCTCTCTCGCCTGATGCTATTGAAGAATACCCTTCTTGTTAAGGGGGAGTGTTGAAATAATGTAACTGCAAAGAGTATTCTTATTATTATTGATATATTATTTATAGGATTAATCCCCATTGTGGATTAATCATATCGGTAATTGTATTAGGACCAAATCCCCTTTTGCGGATTGGTCAACGAACAATTGTAATAGGAAGAATAAGAAGTCGACCCCAACAGTTATTATTGAGACCCAGAAATATAATAAAGGTGGGTTTACCCACCCAGAGTGAGAGGTCGGCCCTGCCAGTGAAGTCCCTTCACACGTGCCAGACTTGTATATATAGAGAGGCTAGCGCCTCACTTTATCACACAACACACTTGCTCATTTTCTAAGAGGCAAGCTGCAACTTACCAGTTGGAGAGAGGAAGAAGAGTGATGCATCTTTTGAAGAGGACTATCTATATTGGTTTGAGTTATCTCTTGACATTGTATTGGCAATTTATGATAAGGAAGTTTTTGCTGGGTTTTCTTCCCCTAGAGGGTTTCCTAGGATAAATGTTGTGTCGCTTGTGAATGTGTATTTCTCAGTGATCTTGTTCTTATGTTGCTCTTATCTATTGAAATGCAAAGAACTATAATAATGGCATAAACATTAACAAAAATGAAGAGGTGCATCTATTTATATAGAAGATGCTAAACCTCGTTTACAATAAAATATAAATTTCTCATGTGATTCCCTAAATTTATCCTAAGAAATTAAACTAATAGCTAATTAACCTAACACAACAATAAAGTAAAAACTGTTCAAGCCACATGTACAATGAAATAACCGCAAAGTGAGGGTTTCTCCTCCAAGAAAAGGTCAATGTTATCGCAAGTTGCCACGTTGGCCTCCAAAGGCCCCTTTGACATATGTAAAATGGTCAACATCCTCTTCAAAGGTGCAAATCAACCCTCCCAATGTTGACATAAACCCTCCAAATGGGGCGGCTCCAATAAAACATCTCCATAAATTGGCCAAATAATGCTCCAATACCTTCAAGTGATGTCTCAAATGGATTCCCATGGTCATACCTCAGGCCAAGGAGCCTCTACGAAGCATGGGAGTGACTTCCCAAGCTCAAAAATAGATCATAAAACCCTCAATATTCATAATGACGTCAAATGAATTTCAACCCACTAGCCTTCAACTTGTACCTTTTAGGCTATGTCCACATCATCAAACATGTTTTAAGAAGGTTTCATATCATCAAAGGTCACATAGGTGACCCCTCTAAGTCAGCATGTGTTATAATTATACCCAATGACTGCCATAATTGGTCCAAGTGCAAGTCAACCATGTAAATAAACATAAATCAGCTTCAAAATGACAAACTAGGGGAGCATTCTATGTGGCATGTGTAGGATAATTACGAGTGTGCATAGTTAGCACAAAAGATGGTCAAGGAGGTGTGTCTAATGCCTCGAGAAGTGTGAGATGCCTCAAAAAACATGAAACTATCCAAAAATTAGAATGCTACCTCTTATCGCACAAGTTGTAGGTCGGGAAAAGCTCGACTGAACCACCAAGTGGCGACAACTAAGGGACACTATACCCAATGTCACCTCGGTATGGGTCCCACACTTCAAGGGTGACTAGGTCACTCTAAGAAGACGATCTCGATGACCCTGGGGGATTGAGACAGATAGAAGGGAAGGAAGAGAAGTATCCCCCTAAAGGTCAATGATGGAAGAGGAAAATGGATTTTATGACTCGTCTTCGGGTGGTTTAAAGTTGCCAAGTCTTTGGGTACCTGCAAAAGTGTTTGTACCTGCCTGAGACACAAGAAAAGCCACACTTGCATATAGTATGTTAGGTGGACAAGCAAGTTAATCTTGCTGTCCCTAATTTGCAGCGATCAAACAATATTAAATATCAGCAATATAATGATAACAGACGCTGCTACAAGTTCTTTTAAATATGCAATACTTGAGCCAACAATGACTAATATATCTTGCACAAAATAGTATGAAACTTGAGTTGTCAAACAAGGTTGTTATAAAACATTTATGCAGAGAATTTATCAGCGTTATGGATATAACATATAATGATTACATCAACAAAATCACCCAATGAAACTTGCCCAAAATTTGACCAAAAAGTGCACTATAGCAAGTAGAATATGAGGGCAAAGTTTTAGCTTAAGTCTAGGGTTAGTTTGTGAGATATTAGGTTTAGAACAGTTAGGGTTTCTGAAGCCTTATGGTTTTAGGGTTATTTTGTTAACATCAGCAAGGCTTAGTAGGAGAGAGGGGACGCCTCAATGAGGCAAGAGAGCCTAGGGCTCAAAGAACAAAATCCCAATGAGAGAGATTCAAGACCTTGACTTTTCACGTTTACCAAGGCAACAATTTATTTCTTCAATGCAACAAGTGATGACTAGTGCCTTTAATGATTGGGTTAATGGAGTCAAGAAAAGAATAAGCTAGAGGTACTCCCTCCTTGGGGGTGTAAATCCTCTTACTCCCCAAGGCAAGTATCCCTAGCCAGGGTTTAGACTAAGAGGGTGTATGCACTTATACTTCTCTTAGTAAACCCTTGCTAAATCAGTGATATTTAAGAAAAATTATGATGGAGGCTAAGTTGGGGATGTATGCCCTTATACTTCCCAAGTTGCCACCTAGCTCTAGCAAGAATCAACCTTGGCTTGAAACACAAATGATAAAACAATGCAGATTTTCTTACCAATTCAAGGAAAAGATGCTAAGATAAACCACCACAATAGCAAGAGAAAATCCTTCCAAGGCTAGCGCATACCTCCAACAACCAATAACCAAGAAAAATAGTCATACACAAGAGCACAAGAGAGAAATAGCTAAAGATAGCAAAAGTTTTAGTCCAAGGCATCTCCAAATGGGAGAGATATGTTCTTAAAATGAGATTTCATGATCTCTATTTATACCAAATGTTTATCACATAGTTTTTCCACATAATTTTAAGGTAAACCACAAGATAGGGGTCAAGAACCCTAATCTTTCCCCTTTACACAAATAATATTAAACAATTCATGATTTGAACATAAAATAAAACCCTAAAGTAAGACGTCACCCTTCTATGGTGACGTTTTGGCACTTTAATGTCAAACGTTGAATTGGAGATGATAGAGTTGGGCCTCCAAAGGCCATGTGTCTCCGATCCAACCTTCTATTCCATGATCCAAGGGTTCCTTCCTTCAAAACGTGCCATGTGTACTCATCACCACCTCAAGCCCCTCAAGCATGACGTCAAGCCCCTTAAGGTGACGTTTTAGGCCTCTAAAGAAAATCATTTTGCTTGTGAGGGAATGGTGTGGTAATCCACGGTGCCTTCTAGGCCTCCAAAGGTACGTCTTTGTCATCTGGCATGCGGGCCCTTGGCATCCAACCTGTGGGCTTGAAGCCCCAAGGAAGCTCAAGCTAGGCTTGTTTTTCCAAAATCGTCCACCAACTAGGTCCTACAAAGACAAATAAACACGCCCTCCAAGGATCTCAAGTCATAATATCATGGTGAGTAAATCAAATCAATAAATGAGCCACCTAACCATGTGCATCAAAGATTACTTGGTCAAACAAGTAAGTGTTGAAGGACATTATGCAACTTGCCAAGCTTAGGTATGAGGGGGTTGATGAGGTGTCCTATTGGGTAGATCTTTCGCTAGGTCAAGGAGTGTTTCCCAAGGGATGTCTTTCTAATCCCTTTGAAGTAGATGAAGTGGTTAAGGATCAAGGCTCACTGGGCATGGGGTTCATGACATACAAGGGGTTGTAGTGTCTCATTCATGGGTGCCTTTGTAGAGGGTGTGTGGCACTTTCGTTTGCAATGCACTTTTTCCAATCCCATCCTCTTGTCATTCTTTGTTTCTTTCATGTTTTAAAGGACGATTTGAAGGCCACTATCCCAGCGTGGTGTTCAGATAATGACAATGTCACTCACAAATACCTTGCGGAAATGAGAAGGCTAGCTCGTGATGAGACCCCATTTCTCTCAGTTGTGTAACTGAGAGCCACTACCCTGGCTTGGTGGCTAGATGATGGTAATGTCATATCACTAGATACCCATGGTGCAGAAAAAGAAAGGATTCGGCAATGTCACTCACAAATACCTTGCGGAAATGAGAAGGCTAGCTCGTGATAAGACCCCATTTCTCTTAGTTGTGTAACTGAGAGCCACTGCCCTAGCTTGGTGGCTAGATGATGGTAATGTCATACCACTAGATACCCATGGTGCAGAAAAAGAGGGGATTCGGCATGGCCCAGAAAAAGAGAGGATTCTTTAGACCATCAATGAATATTTAGTCTAATAAATACATTTCCTTATTTTGAACAGTCTAGTATGTCTCTGTTTCTTTCCTTATTTCGATGGTTTCTTTAACTCTCCTTCTGCCTTCTTCTCAGTTCAAGGATCACCTTCTATTGTTGTATGCACTCTATAATATATAACTCTCCTTCTGCCTTCTCAGTTCAGGGATCACCTTCTATTGCCGTATTCACTCTAATAATATATAGTTGTTGTATGCAGTCTATAATATATAGTTACAGAGTTGACGTTCTCCCTTTAGCATAACGAGTTTAGGTTATTCCCTTTCCTGTATCCCTGTCCTACTTTTGCCAATTATTGCTCATACTGGATGGATCTGATGGTTCCTTGTGGATTTGTTAGGGATCAATTCAGTTAACTGAGTAGATTTGGATGGATCTGATGGTTTCTTGTGTATTTGTTATGGATCAATTCGGTTAACTGGGTGTATTTGTTATGGATCAATTCCGTTAATGGAGTAAACGAGCGGATCGCTGCCTCGCAACTTTAAGCGCCTCTACGCCCACTTCCGGCGGATATGCGGCCCCCAGGGTATGAGGAAACCTTGGAGTCGGCTATATACCTCACCATCAGCTTTATCATCCCCAGCCTAATAATGATTTAGGGTGTTTTTGAGACCGCTATTTAAGAAAAAACAGAGGAAGCGGCTTGTATTTCCCAATGCAAAGAAATGATTTACGGTGTTTTTGAGACCACTATTTAAAAAATAAATAGGAAGTGGCTTGTTTTTGTTTCATGATTTCTTCATTTGAGTCCTAGGCCTTCCGTGTCAATTTTTTAAGAAACAGAGTTTTTGTTTCATTATCTCTTTATTTGACTCTAGGCCGTCCGTGTCAATATTTAAGAAACAGAATTGCCTGAAATTGTCTAAATATGTGTGAAATCTTGTGAAATATGTGTGAGATTGCGTGAAATTGTAGAGGGCAGGAAATATGCACTGGGACAGCACCTTGCAAGGAGTCTGGAGTCTTGATTCTTTCCCATTTCGAATATTTATGCACCTGTCTCAAATGAAAAGTTTGATACCTTCCAACAACAGCTGTTGATGAGGGGTTTGGATCCTCCGAATTGCCAAGAAAACAGTGCCAAGCACGGCAACCCTATCCACCATCTTTCCACTTCAAATTTTATTCGACAAAACACATTTTCATTAGTTTAAAATTCGAACTCGATGATCAATGCAGGATAGCCGTGTGGCTCTGAAATCAGGTTCAATGTAGAGCCTTAACACGAAGACCCCACGATTAAATAACGATATAATTATTTTTGTCCTTTGCTAAATTATATTTTTGTTTAAATTAACTTTTATGATCAAATCTCTATTTAAAGGAAAATAGTGAATAAAATAGTTATGCCGGACATAAAATCAATATGGATACCTGCAGTGCTCAATTTTCAAGACAGTGTACTTGATGTACGCTCTTCTGTTATAGTTTTGTATATATAAGCTCTTAAGATTTTAGTGTCGAGGCTTTTGGATGGGTTTAATATAGGTAGAGGCCACTAGAATAGATATATGTAAATTAAACTTTTATTATGCGGCAGCTATTTTCATTACATTTAAAGTATTTATCTTTGGTATTATTGGCTAACTACTTGCATTGTATGGGCACAAATGAGTGTAATGGATTGAAGAGTGCAGATATGTTTTGCACACTCAACATTAAATGTGTTTATCAAATGAGATATCAAATAGGAGTTATTATAATAATAATAATAATAATAATAATAATAATCTATTTTTAAGGTCACGGCCAAGCCAGCACTCCAAATTGGTGTATGAGACCCCCTTGTTTGTGGGACAAGGGACCCCCCTCCACCCAGCGATTTGATTGGTAAAGTCTACGAAGGTATACATACCCTACCCCCTTCTGGATTTGAACCTGTGACCTCTTAAGAGGAAACACATTTTCTTAACCATTAGGCCCACTCAGGCTGTATAGTGGAGTATTTAATAGCATAAGCTTATATGGAGACTATACGGAGACTAAATTACCAAAAGCTAGCCTAATCAAAATGCATGTTGTCAAACCCCTTTCACCTCATTCCCAAAACGACAAGGTATAAAGTATTATTTATGTCAACGTCCCCATATTTGCTTTTATTAATTATTGAAACTAAGTCTTCAATCTCATAGACATCTCTTATATGATGTACATAAAGGACTTTGAAAGCCTTTTCAATTCACCCACTACCCTCCTCGAAAATAGAAAGAACTCATTTACAAAAGTGTTTAAAGGGGCAATTGATGTAGAGCCTGCAAGAATGCAGGAAATATGCAATGGGACAAAAAAACTTCTTAAAATAAGGTTAATTTTCTCACTCTATAATAATAAGCAATTAGTGGCTTCTTTATCATTTTATTTAATTAATTAATAATTAAATATTTTCCGACGGCATGATTACCACAATCCCTACCTAGAAGATGCCTTTATAATCTAGTAATTAATAATTAAATTTTTTGTTGTCTTCATTATATAACAACATAGACATAGAAGATGCCTTTATAATTCATTAATCAAGTTGGAAAATGCCTTTAACCACATAGAAGATGACTGTTTTTAAAAGAGAAGTGATTTGTATTTGTTTCATGATTTCTTTATTTTACCTTGGGTCGTTCGTGTCAACAATTAAGAGACATATATTGTGTTGAAATATGTATTATAACGAGATTTTCTTTGTGGTTGCATGATGATTGAATGTCCAATTACAATTTCTTTTGGGAGTAAGAATGGGATTAATTTTAGACAACTGTGATCTCTTTTAACAAGTATTGAGTCCATGTATATAAAAGAAATTATTGTGATTTATGTTTATGTGATGATCTATGTTTAGAAAGACCTAGGTGGTTGTAAATGGTCATATAGAAATAGCATGATGTCAAACCCCTCTCACCTCATTTCCAAAATGATAGTACTATTTGTCAGCGTCTCCATATCTACATTTATTAAGTATTCAATCTCATAGACATCTTTGTTATGACTTTGAAATCATTTTTCAATATACTCACTACCCTCCTCGAAAATGGAAATAACTCATTTATAGAAGTGTTTAAAGGGACAATTGTTGTCCAGCCTGCAAGACGATAGGAAATATGCGGACAACAAAACTTTTTAAAATATTTATAATAATAATAAACAATTAGTGGCTTCTTCATATGGATCAATTTCCAGGGTGTAATGAGATTTTCAATTTTCATGTGGTCCTACCACTTTCACGTGTGTGGTACTGGCGCCATCCATGCCCGTCCTAAACTTAATAACTTCTTACACCTAATATCACCACGTTTGACTTTGCCTGCCAAATGCCTTGATTGTTTTATTTAATTAACTAATAATTAAATATTTTACAACCGTGTGAATATCACAATCCCAAAATTTTTATGTTTTCATACATTGATCCATTTGCTTTACTATTGAACCTTTCTCTTGTCATAATAATTGTATATAAGGCATTTTGAAATGGTTACAGACAAAAGATACATGGTTGGAATTTGAAATTACATTCATCACCACTGGATGATTTACAAATTTTAAGTAAACATGTCAAGTATTATATTATCCTTAGCTTTATTGATAGTTGTGACTATTATTCTTATTTAATAGTGAAAGTGTCCTTTTGTAATTTTTAATTTTTATGATTTAATTTTAATAATTAATATTTTTATATTTATAATTCTTTTATTTTTCATTTAATTTTTTAATTTTTTATGATTCTTTTTCAATAATTAATATTTTTGACATTTACAATTCCTTTCTTTTAGCTTAATTTTATGTTACAATAGTTTTAATTTGTGTAGTTTATTTTATTATGTCATCATGATTTTTTTAATGTTTTAGTTTATATATTGTTTATGGGCAAAGTTCCAAGGTTTCATTTAATTTTATTGATGTGGCTAAGTGAATACCCTATATTCTTTCCACTACCCCTATATCTTAAACCAAGAAGAGAGAGCACAGAGGCTTTGCTAGTTCATTGGGTTCCACATCTATATATTTTGGCAATTCCTTACTCTTTTTTAACCAAGATATCAGGAAAGCATCCCTGGATTACACGAAAAATTTATTTGTATTATTGGCTAACCTACCCAAATTACACGTGTCGCATCCCCTGATTTTCTCCTTTTATCTATCAATTCCCCTTGTAAAGTCCTTCGATATCATCTCAGTAAGGCAAAGCAGTTCACTTATAGTTGTATCCTTCTCTAAAAGGTGGGATAACCTAGGTATTAGGAAAAATAGATATAAACTACTTCTATACATGAGGAAGGTTTACCTGATACGAGAGCGCTAGAGAAAGCTCAAGCCTATAAACTCTAGTGGGCCCAAGATGGGCCTTAAAATGCCTTAACAGATTAAAGTTCTATCAAGGAAAAATGAATGCTTTCATAACTACAGTGTTCCACCCTGGCCCTAATCATAGAATTAGATTTTGTTCTTTCTCACAATAATAAGAAAAAAATGGTATTTATCTGGTAGGTACATAGATCAACGAAGGAAACATGATAAAGTTATTGATATGTTGAGTGACTGTATTGTTAAATCTAACATCGTTGGTTGTGTATTCCCCTATACTTCATAAATTCAATGGGTGTAACAAGAGCTTGGGTCTAAGGGAAGCTTGAACTACTACATCTAATTCTTGAATAAGTGACGCTTTGTCTCTCAAATTTGTTTCATAGTCAACTCATAACTGATAGCTGTGTAAACTTCTCTTAGGTGTAGGGTCTTTCGAGTGTCAATAGACCTTGTTTTTATTGAATTCCTACTTCTCAAAGGGTGTAATGAATATCGAGGACATGACGTATCTATACCAACGTTTCTTTCTACTAGCACACTAGGACCTGACTAAGATGAAAAGGTATGTAATTGGATCTTAATCTCAATGTGCTGCTACGTGAGGGGTTGTTGATGTTGTGGGCTCGTATGATACTAGCTCTTCTTTTCAAGAAGGAGGTTAACCAGTTGCAATGATGGATCTTGTACCTAGGCATAGGGATCGACATGTTCATGATGGATCAAGATTGGGATTATTCTAATTAGTTGTTGGATCGAATTGGGGCCCCTCTGATGTATGGTGGAGTGATGTAATATTTTCTATGATATGTGCCTCGATCAATGGTGTTATCCATCTGGCTTCAGAACGCATGGATTTTCGATCAGCTAGAAAATGTCCTACTTACCAGCCAACATATGAACTAGAAAAATGGATTTGAATCAATGCAAGCTATAAACGTGCCAAAAGTGCATGCTATAAAATCCCCTCTCATCAAAACAAAATTCCTGCATCAGAATTCAATCTAAACTAATTAATTTTGATTGTGGATAATGACAATGCTAGATCTTAATCTTCAGCTAATAACTTTCATGTATATGAAGGAAGAATACTTAAATCCTAGTGAAACATCTCAAACCAACTTCTCTTGTTCATTTTACATCTATGCATAGATTAGTAGTCATTTTGTACCTTTAGCAATTTAGATTTTCCTATTTTTGACCTACCTTCTTTAGTCCATACTTCAGAGTCTCCTAATTAGACTCTTTACCTTTTAACTTTCATCTAGTGGGCTGGATTAGAGGATTAGTAGTTGATGTTTAGACCTTATAACTTATTAATAGTAGATACAAATAGGTTAGAGGGAAGGTTTAGTTGGATTATTAAGATTTCTTAGTTGGGGTTAGAAGGCTTAAAGCAAGAAGCAGTTTATTAAGTGGGTTCATGAGCATGAATAGAAGCACCACTAGTAGCATGGGTGTAGATTTTTAATGACAAAAATCAGCAAGCTAATATTCTGTCAAACACTTAGAAACCTAGAGATAACTGTCTTCATAAATTTCAGAAATGTATAAAACCCACATTCAGAAATTTCCATAAGCAGAAATACACATTGCTAAGCAAAATATGCAGCTGAAATACACAATGGACAGCAACCCATAACTCACAGANGAGAGATTTATTATTCAACTTCAGGAAAGTACATATCAGCAACAAAACAACATTTCCAGCCAAGGAAAATACCTCATAGCACCAAATCTGTCCCACAGAAATTTGCTTTGTTTTTCGTGCCAAAACTGTACCACTGTCCTGCCTCTTCTGTACCTCGTTTTTTGTGCCCACAATCCACTGTACGGACTGTTCCGTATAGCCCAAAAACAGCCACCGAAAATCTGAAAATTGCCTCGAAAACTGTGCCAAAAATAACCTCGATTTCCGTTCCAAATCTATACGACTGTATGGAATTGTACGGACTATACGGATCTGTACAGTATGGCCTCCCACAGCAGAAAAAAAAATTCGGCCAAAAATCACAGAAATTTTTTCTCGAGAATCGTGCCCACTTTCCTCGAAAAGTGTGCCCTCTTTGTTGCTCACTTTCCTCTCTCAAGTTTGCTCAGAAAATCTCTCTAACTCTCCTCCCAATGTCCTCTCTCGACATTCGACATGTCTTGCACACTACCCAATGCATTCTTTTATAATCTGAAAATGACATTTCCCCCCCAAAAGTTTCTTTTCACCTTCCCCAACCCTAGATCCAAAGGCCAAGATTAGATCTTGCCTTTTCCAAGATCAAGGGTCATGATTCATTCCCTCCAAAATGTCTCATTTAAAATTAAAGTGAATTTCACTTTATTACATAAGTGCTTTATGA
>ML790627.1:223451-234405 GCA_009831015.1 Picea engelmannii | reverse complement strand
ATTTCCTACCTTATATACCTATCAATTTAAATTCAGAATCAAGGATAGGAACAACAGAGACCTCTTTTACTGAAGTTTTAGTTTGTTTGATTGTGGTCTTAGAAAGTCTTCTTTAGAACAATATTTGAATTTTTCCCTTGTTTGCCACATGAAACATACATTCAGGATAGCATAATAGAGCGCTTTAAATCCTCTCACCTGATTTTCCTATCTTAACATCAATCTTTTTTGGAGCCAATCAAAGCAATTGCAGTATAAACTTTCTTGTTACTCTGTCAACAAAAATATTTGTATGTTTATGCTATAAACTTGCTTATAGGAGCAACTATAGTTAAATAAATTTCAACTTAAATGCAAAGGAAAACATTGAAATTTTCTATCCTGATCAGCGGTGCCTGGCTCTCTTTATGAGCGAGGTGGTGAATCTTAGACGACAGACCTTGCAGGCTTCATCCAGACCCTGCCCTGTCAGATTGATTACCTCCTACTTTTAGCCTATCTCAGCGCTACCTTCTCCATTGAGCAGATCCTCCAGAGTTGGACACAGAAGGTACCAGATCAGTGAGATTATGGACAACCTCGCATTTGGGGTCTGGGTGATCCATCAACCCTACGAAGACACAAAGGAGTACCTGTTCTTAGTGTGTGGATCTGTTTGATAGTCCACCATGGGATGTAATAAAAGAAAGATGCAAGTTTCAGCAGGTGTCATAGGCTTTGATCCGCCCTTGCTCCAGTAATTGATGCACTCCTCTTCCTATTGCTGCCATTGTAGAATGAATAGATCATCTTGGATTTGTTGGTGCTGTTGTTATAGATATTTTCTTCGTGAAGCATCCTTATCATACACGATTATCATATCGAGTAGACTGAATGTCATTTAGCATGACCATACTCATTTCTTTTGCTGTAGTCTAAATGTTCTACAAAATGACTTTTTTCCAGCGATTTTTTCTGGGGATATTTGTCCGAAATCCGGTAAGAAATTGTTAGATTTGCAGATTTGAGTGATTATTTTTGTATAATCTGATTGCTCCAGGGGTTTTTGAGCATGTTGAATCCATTTCTGCATTCAGAAATGGATTTTAAACAACAAAAGATAGTGATTTCATGCAGATTTATATCGTCGGATTCCGGTGAAAAAAACTATTTCGTAGAACAGTTAGACAATGCCCTTTCTTTTACTTTGACCTTCTATGGTATGTTTGATTGTTGATCTCCAATGGTTGTCTACATGTATTATGTTGCTGTCCTTTTGTCTTTATCACAGGCTAGCTTTGTCACAATAACCAATGCAAGACCTCTTTGGATCACAACTCCTCATCTTCCATGGAACTATAACTCACTATGGGACCCTTGAGACAGACTGTTAAGACCATAAGGAGATCTGGTACCAATAGCCACTAGCTCTGAATGATAACTGATCTATGGTAATGCCTGTACTGTTTTTGAGATGCGTTCTCTTCTAAACTGATCTCAAACTTTGCTGATATGATCTGGAGACTGCTTAATCCACTCTGCTGTTCTGTAGACGGATTGAATTTGTCTGCAGCAACATTCAATCATCAATTTCATTGATTGATCTTGCTGACTAAACGATATGAATCTGGATCTGGTATGCAATGATCTGATGGGTGCAAATTTGCTGGGCAGATTACTTGGAGGGACAAGTATATCTCAAAAAAAAAATCATCTCTGTATTGTTAAATACTATGGTGAACCTGCTTCAAAGGCATAGGGCAGGTTGACCATTGGAGCATAATGAGACATTCTGCCCAAGAATTTTAGATCGATAACTAATTTGCTAGATCTACTAGATGTACAAAAAAATTGTGGACTTAGAATGGATTGCAGATCCGAACTTTGACTACAATAGATCTCATAGATCTATTTAATTTTTTTTATGAACAAATAGGATCATAAGCAAGACACAAGAGACAAGAGCTTGGCTGAAAAGGCTTTAAGTTATATTCTACACTTGTATTCATCTCATGATATTAATTTATAGTACATGTATTTGACCACCTCTAGATCTAGATCTAGATCTCATTGACAATTCATCAGTGGATAATGACAACACCTCATTAGTAGATAAGAATGACAACTGTAATGTCCCTTTCCGAGTAGGAACTCCAGAGAGGAGGGCTTAGTAGTCTAAACATCCCCGTTAGACTATAGCCAAGGAGATTCAGGGGAAAGCAGGATCACTTGATGTTACTTTACTAGAGAATGTTATAATTTGAAAGTGACGTTAAGTGAAAAGTGGGTAAAAGCACCTTTAAGTGATTTTGAGCTAAAAATAGAAGTCAACAACGAATTAGGGTTTTGGAGGAGTATATGAGGAGGAGAAGCGACCTAATTTTTCATTATGCAGATTTTATGATTTGAGAGTGAGCTCTGAGGCGACTTCACAAGTTCAAGTGAATTAGTGACTTTGTGGATTCCAGGAGGAATACACCCAGAGGTTGATGTCGGTGTTGAGAGATGCACCCTAGTCACCGGGGAGATCATACAAATCTTCCATCGATCCTTAGCAATAGTTACATAGGTTGCAACAAGGGCACACTTATTCAGGGTGAGGGCACAACTTTTGAGGAGAATTAGAGATTCGACTTGTCCTAGCCAGAAAGAATCCAATGATTCCCTTCCGACCCAGTTGAGAGGAAGGCAGATTGCATCTATTGATTGGTTTCTTGTCAGATTCTGACGGAGAAATCATCTTGGGTGCATCAGTCAGCCAATGAGGGTGCAACAGTTGCGGAGGATATATTTAGGGTTCCCAAGAGATCACCAGATCAGATCCAAGGAAACCCTTCCGACCCATTATAGAGGAGCCTAGGGCGCTCAGTTTGAGACTATTACAGCCAGATTTCGACGGTGAAATATCTAGGGCATAGCTGTTGGAAGAAATTGGGGCGCATTCCCCCAGGGGGATCCATCCGAGGTCCGTACAAATTTGCAGAGGGTAGATCTTCAGTTGGACATATTATCGCACAGTTTGTAGCTAGGAGAAAAGGCTATAGGATAGATGGCCAAACTGGCGTAACAGGAACCAATCCCACCCAATGTCACCACGATGGGAAGGTTCTTTCTCTTTAGGGAGGTTAGGCCCAGGGGAGACGTCCCCGGTGACCTGGGGTTTTGAAGAGGCAAAAGGTTAATAAGACAAAGATAATTTTCCCCCTCACAAGTCACCACCAATCAGATATTCTCGGCTAAACAACCAATAATAAAGTAAAACCCCCCAAAGAAGTGTACCTGCCTAGAACAAAGCAACAACAAACTGATATGTGCAAGCTATATTTCAATGGGGTTAGTACTTCATATAATAAACATCTATCTAAATAACATATAAGAAATTGGCAATAAATGTTGACGAAGTCAATGTTTATCAATAACAATGAAAAATGATAACACTTCACCAATAAATATTGGAACAATGTGGCATTCAATGTAACCAATCAACACCTTATTCAATTAATGCCTAAACCACCATTCAATTGCTCTTAAGACAAAATGTTGTTGCACTAAAGATGTAATAACTAATGATGATGTCAGCAACTAGGGTTAGTAGTTAGTTAAGGTTACGATTAGTGTAGTTAGGGTTTGTAATTCAAAGGGTTTTGAGAGTGTTGTAATCAAGCTTCACTTCAACGTTGGAGGACTTTAGATTAGTGCCTTAGGGTTTTAATGGAGTCAAAGGTGAAGGACGCAAGAGTTGAAGGAGGCAAAGATTTAAGGACTAGAGGGAAGAGTTTTGAGGTGTTGCTAAGGAAAGGCCTCAAAATCAAAACCCTAGGGGAGAGAGGCTCACTCCGGTGTTGCTACAGCAAGGCCTCATGCTCTCTCCTCCTTCTTGGAAAAACGGCTAGCTCAAGAATAAAGTATATAACCAAAACAAGAGGGTTTGGTGAGATAAGGTGTTGCTACAGCAAGGCCTTTCAGCAAATCCTAGAAAGAGTACGGCCCTAGTGTAGTAGACCTAGGCTAGGGATGTCTCACTCTTCTTGGCTTTCAGATAGTACGACTAGCAAAAGAGTAAGAAGAAATAGGAGTGTAGCTATGGCTAGGCTCTCTTTTCCTTCTTCAATGGCTGAAAATTTCTCTATTAGGGGACATGAGACAAGGACCTACTTGTGTGCTTGTCACCTAGGGTTTTGATTCAACAAATTATAAACATATGCAAGAAAATAAGACTACAACCATTCATTCAAGAAGTTTTGTAGAAAAATACTTACAATTCATCAAGAAATAACCATGCAAACCCTAGTTGTAACACCTTCCTTCAAGAGAAACACCATAAAATGCCAAAAGATGTCTTCCTTCAACAAGTTCGCCTCACCAAATCAGCCAAATACCCAAGATAGGGCGCAAATTTCAGACCTCCTTATGGAGTGAATGAGTTATGATGAAAAAATGAAGGTAAAAATCCCTCATTTATACAATACCATGACCTAATTTTACATTTTAGGTCATGTAAAAGGTCGACAAGGCCAAAATACCAAAATCATACTGTTTTACATTAAATTGTCAAATTAAAACCCTAATCAAGCTGAAAAGAGAGTAAAATCCCCTTTAAGAGAGACACTAGCCCCTTCTAGGGAAAATGTAGCCTCCTGGAGCAAGACATTAGCCCTTTTTGGGCTCCTCCAAGCTGCCACATGTGCCAACTGCCTTGTCCATATGCCAACATGCTCATGATAACGTCATAAGCCTCCTGGTGACGTCCTAGGCCATCCAGAGCCAACGTCCCACTGAAAATGGGTCAATACCCCTAGGTCAAGTTGTGTCGGGGTGCCTCTGGTGGAACATCACCTTCTTCTCTGGTGCAAAGCCCTTGATCAACTCTGTCCTTTCTCTCACCCTTGATGGGGTCTCAACATCCATCTGGTGGGCTCTTCAGCCCCATGGAGGTCCGAACTAATCATCTCCCCATGTGTACCGGTCCAAATGGTACCTGTTCATCGGGCATGGTCCTGCACATCAAAAGCTACGCCCTCCATGGGCTCGTCAGTCACAGGGATCATAGCAATGTCAATCACATCTCATTATCAAAATTATTAAACATGTGCATGAAATCCCTAATACATCAGTCAATAGCTTGAAGAAGTTACACAAGCCTGCAATACAAGTCTGAAGAAAAGGACAAGGCGTTCTATTGGGCTAGTGTCCACTGGAAAAGGAAAGTTCCCGGGAAGACCTCATCCAAGCCATGTAAGTGGGTGATGTGGTCAGGGGATGTCCAAGCATGTGGGTGCAGTGAGGCCCAAGGATGAAAAGTGTAACCTGTGGGTGCCTTTGTAGAAGGTGAGTTGTACCTGTCATGGATGCAGTCTTTCCAAACGCATTCTTGCCCTGTATTATTTTTTTTATTCTTTTATTCTTTTTTGTTTTTTTTGTTCAAGAGCTAATTAGGGGATACTACCTTGGTATGGTGACCAGAGCTGACAACATTACCCACAAGTACTTTCACATAAATGGGAAGGTTGGCTCGTGATGAGACCCCCTTTCCCTTGGCCATGCAACTAAGAGTCACTGCCTTGGCATGGTAACCAACTGGTGGCAATGTCATACTACTAGGTACCCATGGACCTAATAGGTTGGCTCGTGATGAGACCTCCTATCCTCTTACTAGGTCTTGTTTTATTATTTTGTCGGGTCCCGCTTGTTTCTTGCTGAGAAGCCTTTTATTGCTTTCTCGAGGATCCCTTGGTGAAGCATCTCGAGGTTTTATTCTTAGGCTTTTATCTTTTACCAACTTGCTTTTACCTTCTGGGCATTTAGCCCCTTCTTCCCACGAGATAAGGTGCAGTCCTGAAAATAGGTCAACCCAATGCCCGGACAAGGGGAATGGGATAAGTGAGCAGGAAATAAGATGAAACAATGGTGCTATGATGGGAGCGGGCGATGGCTTTTCAGAAATCCCCCCAATGGAAAACCAAAACCTACAGACAAAGGCTTGCTAGGGCACCCTGTCAATCCCCCCAAACATGGTCAAGTGGGCAAATGTAAGATCCAAGCAATTGTTAGAAATAAAAGGAATCAGATGCATATATTTAAAGGTTTTAATGATCAAAAGTGACACATACCACGATACCTAGACCAATTACCTCATGGAGTAAGAACCATTTCTGATACAGGACCAAGCCGATGGTGATGGATGCTACTGCTGTTGACAAGATAAAGATGATGGAAGAAGAAAGGGTGGGCCCTCCAGGGACATGCTCAGGTCAATCCTGCTCTAGGTACTCCATGTCTAGGACCTGTGGGCCTCAAGACATGATCTCCTAGCTATCCCTGAAAAGTGGGGATAACAAGACAGACGCAGAGAGTGTGCATGAAGTCAGGGCGCATTGTTTAAGACATATTCTAGGAAAATCCGAGGAGTGTAGCCACCAGGGAGAACTTTCCAGTCTTACAACAATTGTTGTATGTGTTGTCGTAGCATGCAACAAATCTTGCAACTCATCCATTGATCCAACAACATTCTTCTATTTTTGGGTATCATTGTTTTAGTTTGTTTATTGTATTCCAGCTAAGATCCTTTTGTCTATGATCTAGCCGAGAGATTTATTTTACTCAGCCGCATGCGACATTATACCCAGTCATTTTTATAATACATTGTTGCAGTTGTTATGTTTCTTTATCTTTTGCGTACTTGGTTATATACTATTAAACAACTGTAATCACATGCAAAATCACCACGCATTTTAAAACCAATCACTAAACACGTCCAGAATCCCAAAGTGTATCAGTTCCGACAAATAATCATCAGTTGAGGCACAAATTCCAATCTACGAAATTAGGGATATTACATTGGTATCAGAGTTTTAGTCCTACCATCCTATGATTAAAGTCGATGGGTTAAGTAGAGGAATTAGAGGGCCGTGAGCATGTAGGTGATGGATATATCACTTACAACAGACACAGGGAGAGGAGACCTAGGCCAAATTATCCCCCCTTTCCCCCCAGTTCAGAGGAAGAGGAAGAGGGGCATAGGGAAGCAGAGAGAAGGCTAAAGCATGAGGCAAAGAGGATGTTGGGAGACAGATATGAGAGACCAAAGGGAAGTGGGAAGGCCCCCATGGAACCAAAGGCAACCTTCATGCAGGTACTCAACAACTTAGTGGGCAGTCAGCAGGCTATGACATAATCGTTGGCACATATGGCTGATAGGTTGGCCACATGGAGCACACCGGGCACACAGGCCCCACATGCAACACAGGGGAACTCATGGGTAGGCAACAAAACCCATTCACCTACTCGCACATACACTTCTTTGAGTAGGATTCCTAGGCCATTATTCCCCAACTTTGAGAGGGCACTCCCACCAGCAACATAATAGTTGATGGCATAGAGGAAACCCACACATGCAGAGGATATTGTTGATTATAGGAGAGAGTATGCAGCATTGGGACTAGATTTCCATCAGGACATGACCCTAGTCGAGTATTGTGGACTCAGGCTTAGGAACCATCCCATAGATACTCAGAGGGGAGGACAACAGTAGCAGCAGGGGAATAACATAGACTTCATCCAGAAAATTGGTAAACTCACTATATCTTCTTTTGACGAATCATCTAAATGCACTGCCAAAGCTTGGGTAGAAAAACTTGATACGTACTACAAGCTCAAATAGATGACAGAGACTGAGGCCATTAGTTTCGCTACCTTGCATTTGGAGGGTGAGGCACATGAGTGGTGGCATCATGGACTGGTGACATTGGGTCATAGTCACATCACTTCTTATAGGGAGTTCATAGAGAGGATCATGGATAGGTTTAACATAAGGGATCCAAAGATCCATTTCATGGAATTAGACCAGTTGAGGCAGACTGACATGCCAGAGGCATTCATCACTGAGTTCTAGAGGGTATCTGTGGCAATGAAAGATATTTTAGAGCCGAGGTTGATCATGCTTTTCACCGAGGGGCTCACAGAACCCTTGAGAGGATGGGTAAAATCCTACATGCCTCACACATTACAGGATGCCATGCTATGCACTAGAGATCTAGGAGACTCAGTGCCAAAAACTAAATTTTCTCCAAACCCTTTGTGCCACAGAAGGACAGAGACATGAAGCCATTTCAGAGAGAATGGAAGGGAAAGGAGAAGTTGGATGATGAGATGAGGCAAAAGCTTATGAGTAAGAATCTCTGCTTCACCTTCAAGGACCCTTGGGTCCCTGGCCATAGGTGCATGGGAAAGGGAGAGATCCATTATATTGATGTGGCAACAGACAGTGTGGATAGTGATGAGGGGGAACAAGACAGTGGATACACTAGCTTAGAGGAGGAGCCATCAGAAGCATAGGAGAAGCCTCCATAGAGACCACTCACATTGGTAGGGGCCCAACCACCGATAGTACCACAGCCTCGTGAGAAGGCTAACAGAGGGGCACCAACAAAGGGAGGAATCATAGCGACCCTTCATAGTGTTCATAGGTATGACACCCTCCGGATCAGAGGGACTATTTAGGGACAGCGAGAAATTTCCCTGATAGATGGTGGGGCCACCCTCAACTTCATTGATGCTTCATTGGTATCGAGGCGAGCACTTCAGACAAAGGAGTTTGAGGGGTTTGATGTTGCAGTAGCAGATGGCCACACAGTGGAGTGTATAGATAGAGTTATGGACTTGGAGGTAAAGCTAGGTAACTACACCGTGAGAGACACATTTTATGTAGTTGACCTATCTGACACAGATGTGGTGTTGGGAGTCCAATGGTTGATCACCTTGGGAAAGATTACGACCAACTACCAAACCCTTGAGATGGGGTTCAGAGATAGCGAGGGGAAGAGGATTATGCTGAGTGGCATGTCGACAGGGGCACACATGACAGTTTTGGCCAAGAGGATGGAGTGGATCTTCAGGCATGGGGAGGTTATGTAGCAGAGTGCTTGATCACCACACAGAGGGATTCAGATGGTCAATATAAGTATCAAACAAATATCAAGACCTTGTTGGAGCAACATCAATAGGTTTTTGGTCTGATTCCACCACGGAGACCACTTGATAAGGGGTTTGATCACACCATTGAGTTGGAGGAGGGTGCTAAACCCATGATTACAACACCCTATCGTCATCCTCGGAGGTTCAAGGATGAGATAGATAAAGCAATCAAGGAATTGCTAGAGATGGGACACATCAGACCCAGTAGTAGCCCATTCACTTCTTCAGTTGTCTTAGTCCTGAAGAAGGATGGTACCATGAGGATGTGTATAGACTACCAAGATTTGAACAAGAAAACCATCAAAAGATAGTATCCCATCCCATGCATTGATGAGTTGATGGATGAATTGCATGGGGCAGTTTTCTTCTCTAAGATTGATCTACGCTCTAGATATCATCAGATCCACATTTGAGAGAAGGATATAGAGAAGATGACATTCAGATGCCACTTTGGTCATTTTGAGTTCATGGTTATGCCATTCGGGATAACCAATGCGCCAGCTACATTTCAGTCTTGCATGAACCATATTTTCAGGGATCACTTGAGGAAATCCATATTGGTATTCTTCAACAATATTTTGGTCTACAACAAGACATGGCAGGAGCACTTGAGGCACTTGGATGAGGTACTCAACATCTTGGGGTTTATTGACCACCTATGTCGACTAGGGGTTGTTGTCGTCCTTATACACACTTGCAAACGTGAGCTAAGCCTGGCTCACTTAGTGTGTCCTTGGAGGCACAATGCCTAGGTTCACAACCCACGCTGTCACTTTGACCGGAACCTCTTCCGTCTAGGCTTACTCCTAGGGAAGCCAAAGGGGGTAGACGTTAGTTACTAGATGTGTTAGAGTTAGGTTCTAGGAGTTAATTTTAATTTATTAAGGTTAGGGGGATTCTATTCCTAAAATGCTAAGGCAACCATGCAAGATGCAAGGGTTAGCATGAAAAGTAAGCCTTTTCCTAGGGCAACTAAGACTAGTGCCTAAAGATTGGGCAATGGGGTCAACTATATATTAGGGGTGTTTGTTACAAATAAATTACAAAATGTTTACAATATTACAAAGAAATAAAGAATTATAAATGAGATACCCACAAGGTACTTGATACAAGATGTACAATTAAAGAATATCTAAAGTACAACAAGCAAGTTAACCACGTTTATCTTTTATGTGTGCAGGATAATAAAGATTAAAGCATCACATCATATCATCAAAACTACAAGATCATCATCATCAATACATCAAGAAAAAGACTTAGAACTTTAAGCACAAATGTCACGGATGAAGATCAATCACTCTTAGTTGTTAAAACCCTCAAGTAGTTTGGTCTGGGGTTTAATTAGTAGGATTTCTTAAGATTTATCCAATTTTATTAAAGCTTTCACCAAAGCCTCCTCCTCCTATTTCCAAATAATTGTTGGACGCTCAAGATAGTATGGCAATGAGGCGAACCCTAGCAGAACCAGTTAGCCCAAAACAAGAGTACTTCCCGGAGAGGACACACACCTGGTGCGCCACGAGACAATCCCCTGCCACTACCCTCTGTTGTTTTCCTCAAGCCCCATTTTAGATGGTGAAGATGGTGGTCTAAGGTACCCTAAAGTAGTCTATTAAGTTGTTATATAAGTTAGGTAGACTTTTAGGAGTAGTTTAGAGTGTTTTGAGAATTTTATGACACTTTTTAATGGTGATTTAGTGACTTGGCCGAAACTCACTTAAGCCTTAAAGTTGTGTTGTTTAAACTTATGAATTTAAAGGAGTTAACACATATATGCTATGTGAACGCAAGTCACTAGATGCACAATTAGATAGCTTGCAAAAAAGAATAACAAATGAGGGCAATGACAACTTGCCAAACAATAAATTAACCACACTTACACCATGTATGAGAGCATTAAGGATGAGAGCATTAAGTGTGTAGAAGAAGGAAATATGTTGCTTACTTAACCACTTAGAAACAAGTTACTTTAAGCACATGGAAATAACATCAATGATCTATG
>ML790627.1:208006-221543 GCA_009831015.1 Picea engelmannii | reverse complement strand
TCATTAACCTTTGAAGAAGAACCTCTTGTAAAACCAAGAATATTGGATTTCCTAGAATCTTGCATATTCTTATCAATCTTTATAGCTAAAGCTTGTGCTAGCTTTAGATCTTGAGGATCCTTATCCCTTAAGGCATACCTCATCTCTCCCTCAAATGAGGTATGCCTTAAGGGATAAGGATCCAAGGCTGGTCGCTAAGAGCACGAGAGGGGCTATGAGTCCACTAGAGGTGAAGAATAAAGGGGGAAGCCAGGGAGTTGAGAAATAATCCTAATTTGCTCAAGTCTCCTAGCCTTCATCTTTTCACCATGTGCCTCATTAAAAACCTAAACCACCAATCATTGAATGCAAGTGGTGGTTGTTGGGGAAGTCCACCTTCCATAGTTATGAGAGCATGGGGGTTGACTACAAGTCAAGGAAAAATGTAAGAGACTCCATCTCCATAGGAATTCGAACCTTGTTGGAATTCGAACCACCACTATCTTCGTGCCCTCTCTCCATGAAAATTCGGATTGACCATTCAATTGGCTCATTCATGCATTATTGTTCATTCGAACTTTCATTCCTTCATTCATCTTTCAGCCTGCGACAATTTTTGAAGGCAATCTGTCAGCATGGAGACTCTTCACCAAGTTATTAAACTTAGTGTTAAACTCTTCCACAATCTCATTCTCTTTTTTATGACTAGAAGTAAGGGCAGCTAGCTGGAATCTGTTTTCTTTTTGGTCAACCCATATTTTATTAAATTCTTCCAATATTTCATTAAGGGTGATAAAATTGTCTGGATCAAACTCAGTAAACTATTCTGCAACATCTCCTTCTAGTGAATACAAAAATAAAGTCATTTTCACATCCTCTTCATCATGACCCCTACAATACTTCAAGACACATAGATTAAAGTTGAGGATGTGTGAATGTGCATTGATTGCATTGTTCCCTTGAAAGCAAGGAAGCTTGTCTATGGATTTATCTAGGATGGCATGAGGATCTCATTGTATGGCTGCAAGATTCAAAGGTCTCAAAAAGGAACTCATGACTACATTAGGATTATTAGTGGGAGTATTAACAGTTTGTTGATTATTAGTTTGGAACAAGAATTGGATATTAGTGAGTGCTTCTTCTCCAAGACTTTCAAGTAGCCTCCTAGGGGCAAGGCGATTTAACCTCCTCCTATAAACCTTTTAAGGTTCAGGAAAAGAATAAATCACTCCTTGTGAAGTGCTCCTAGTAGTATACTTGACCGATTTTTTCAATGGAGTCGCCACTTGGAAAGAAAGCAAACAAAAACAAGCAATGCAAGTTCAAAAATTTTAAGGACTAAAGTTTAATACTTAGTTCTTAAGAAATAAGTTAATTCGTTTAGACCAAGGATAAAAGACTTATCCCCAACAACAACGCCAAATATGTTGTCGTCCTTATACACACTTGCAAACGTGAGCTAAGTCCTGCTCACTCAGTGTGTCCTTGGAGGCACAATGCTTAGGTTCAAAGCCCACGCTGTCACTTTGACTTGAACCTCTTCCATATAGGATTACTCCTAGAGAAGCCAAGTGATTCAAATGGATATCGATGGCCACCCACCTTTTCCAACTGGCTCAAAAGTGTTCTGACAATTTTGACAATTTACTATTTTTAGCAGTTTTAACTTCCGGGGCCATTTTGAGGGCCTAAATGAAGGTTTTTCAGGATCGATCTCCTCAATGATAGTCAAAGGCATGATTGAGCCCCCAAATTGAATCTCCTCGACGATACCTTTCCAACGGGCTATCACACGCCTAAAACGGAGATCGTATGCAAAAGTTACGACCTCGAGAAGTTGATGTACTAACTTACCCAAACGGGGCCCACATGACTTTTTGTACTTCATCTCCTAGGGTTAGGTTTTTGGATGTATAGGGTTTTTGGAATTCTTGTTTATTGTAAAAAGGGCTTCATAGCCTCATTGTAATCTTCTTCTTGTGAATGCGCGCAACCGTCACATCTCTTCTCAGAGATAAGCCGCCACCATTCCAACAAGCTTGTTTCCGCTGCATTTTACAGTTTCAGCTTATTTCATTATTGAATAGAAAACCGGTTTTACTGTATCTCTGTTATTTTGTGTTAAGCACCTGTTAATAACCTGTATTCATTTCTTTCTGCTCATAAAATCCGGATCAGTGGTATCAGAGCGGTCTGCTCCTTGTCATCTTAATGCATGTCCCCAACGAGGCAGGAGTACAAACAGTTGGGTCTCGAGCTTGTTTCTCTTGAGGACAGAATCTCTTGCACGCCCAAGCGACCTCTCATGGAAGGAGAAAAGAAAGATGATGGGACAGGAGATCCTTTCAAACTGTTGATTGAGGAAGCCCTCATGCAACAGAGGAACGAGATGGTGGATAGTTTCGCGCAAATCCTTCGGTGACTACCAACTACCAACAAGATATCCTTCGGTGACTCGGATATCTTCAAGATACAAATAAAATTTGATATTCCTATATTTGAAGGTCAGATAGACGTAGATGTTGTAGACAAGTGGTTGAATCTACTAAAAGGGTATTTTTTTGTCCATAACTTTTCGAATAGAGAAAAAATTACTTTTTTCTCCTCAAGGTCGTTCCCCATGTCAAAGATTGGTGGGAAACTTTCTGTGAGAAAAAGGAAACAGAGGAAAACTCATTATTTTCAGTCACGACCACCTGGGAATCCTTCAGGGATGCTATTAAGAAACAATACTACCCTGTCGGAAGTTATGATGACCTGTATACCAAATGGACCACACTGCGTCAAGAAAGAGACCAAGGAGTGCCCGATTTCACAAATATCTTCCATACCTTGCGCACCAAGCTGGGTATCAAAGATTGGGAGAGACATCTAGTGCTCAAGTATCGCGGTGCTCTGCATAGATACATCGAGACCGAAATGGAATTTCTAGACATCTCATCCTTGGGTGCGACCTACCGATATGCCGTCAAAATCAAGCAGAAGCTCAAACAAAAGATGCGACAATTTGGGCCTGGGAACCCCTCACAAAAAAAGCCGAGAAAGGGCAGCCCCAACCCATAGAACAAAGGATAGAGCAAAGACGAACAGTATTAGGACAATTAGTCCAAGCCGCAAGCAAAGGACACCGGAAAGAAAAAGAAAGATACCAGGAAGTGGTGCGACTTCCATAAGAGCCCTTGGCATAACATTGCTAACTGTCGCTCAAAGAAGTCGTTGGTGGCCAAAGTGAAAGCCTTTGAATCAGATGCAGATTCTGACTCTGAGCCAGAACCAGAAAGGGGAAGGAGGATCATTGACACAGAATCCAGTGCCACCGTTGCTACCACCAAGCTCCAGCCTGATGAACCAGACAAGCCAGAAGAAGGAGAGCGCCTCTTCCATTCACAAATGTGGGTAAAAGGCACCCCACTACACTTCATCGTTGATAGCGGTAGCCAGAAGAACCTCATCTCATCAGAGGTCATCAAGCGGCTCGCCCTGCCAACAACGCCGCACCCACAACCCTACACCATTGGATGGCTCCGCCAAGGAAGTGATATCCACGTCAGCCAACGGTGTCGACTGTCGTATGGCATCAAGCCCTTCAAAGACGAGGTATTATGTGATGTTTCTCCTCTCGAAGTTTGTGATGTTCTTTTGGACCAACCTTATTTATGGAAATGTCATGCTGTATATGAGTCTAGGCCTTGTAGTGTTATTATTACTTTGAATAGTAAAGTGTACAGGATACTCGAGGCAGTCCCACCTAGTGTTATTTCCTCGATCTTTGCTAAGCAATCCAGGAAGGTTATCTCTCAGACAGGGAAGTTTGTCTTCTTCATGATTCTCTCTCAGAATAAGAGAAAGATCACAACCACATCCAGGGTCTCTGCAACTGACTTCTCCACATAGCAGAAGAAAGTAGATAAGGTCGTGGAAGAATACTCGGATATCTTCTCCTCACCTACATGGGTACATCTTCACTGCCAGGTCAAGCACCCCATCGATCTGACCCTCCGCGCATCGCTTCCCAATGAGCCAGTCTATCGCCACTCTTTGTTAGAGAATGAGGAGATCAAGCGACAAATCCAAGAAATTCTCCACAAGGGGCGCATCCATCCCAGCTCATCACCTTGCGGGAGCCCAATCGTGTTGGTACAGAAGAAAGATGGAACCTGGCGACTCTGTATTGATTACCGGGCTCTGAATAAAATCACAGTCAAAAACCAATACCCGATTCCCTGAATCGACAAACTCCTTGATCAAATCACGGGGGCCAAATACTTTAGTAAGATTTATTTGAAGTCTGGATACCACCAGGTTTCGATAGAACAAACAGATGTATGGAAGACCACCTTCAAGTCAAAGGAAGGCATTTTTGAATGGTTGTTCATGCCCTTTGGTTTGACAAATTCTCCATCCACTTTCACGAGGATGATGGACGATATCCTGCGACCATTCACCAATACTTTTGTAGTGGTGTATCTGGATGCCATTCTAATTTACAGCAAGACTTGGGCTGAACACTTGCAGCATATTCAGCAGGTTCTGCACACCCTACGACAACACAGGTTATACGCCAACTTGGAAAAATGCTCCTTCGGCATGGAAAGGGTCCATTACCTGGGATACATCATTGATCATCATAACGTACATGTGGATCCAACCAAGATCCAAGTCATCTGTGACTGGCCAACCCCAACAACACTCACTGAGCTTTAGAGCTTCTTGGGCCTTGCCAATTTCTACCGCAGGTTCGTGTTGGGATTCTCCCATATTGCATGGGCCCTCAACCAAATAAACAAGGGTGGTGGTAAGGAGAAATTTGCGTGGGGTCGGTCCCAACAACAAGCGTTCGATGATTTGAAGCAACACTTGTGATCAGCCCCAGTACTTTCACTGCCAGACCTGCAACATCCCTTTGATATTTAGATAGATGCTTCAGACTATGTTGTGGGCGCCATTCTCACTCAGCACAGCGACCCCGTGGCCTATCATAGCGAGACACTGTCAGATATTGTCCGTAATTACCCTACTTACGACAAGGAAATGTACTCCATTGTACAAGCCTGCTGCTAGTGGAGACATTACATTCTTGGGAAGGAGACAGTCATTCACACTGATCATAAGTCACTGCAGTTCATGCACACACAAGGAAAATTGCAGAATGACCTCCATCAAAAGTGGTCCACGTACTTGCGACAATTCCACCTCAACATCAAGTATAAAACAAGAAGCACCAATCACGTTGCTAATTGCCTCAATAGACTGCTAGTCGTAGCACTCACCACAGTGCTAGACTCTTGCGGCCATGAGACATCTGGATGGCCCCAACTCTATGAGACAGACCCTGACTTCGCCACCACCTACCAAATGTTGGGTGCAAACGCAGTTGTCGATAATTTCCATCTTCAGGATGGGTTGTTGTGTCGTCTGAGCCATATCTGTGTTCCATCAAGTGAATGAGTGAAGCTGATCTGGGAAGCCCACTACAGTCGGGTGGAAGGACACTTCGGTGTCGAAAACATAGTGGAGATGCTACAAAAACATTTCTACTGGACGAAACTTCGACAGGAGGCCAACAAGTATATCAGGTCTTGCACTATCTGCGCTATTTCCAAACCGACCACTAAGAAACAAGGCATGTACACCCCTCTTCCTACTCTTGACAGACCATGGGAATCCATCTCAATAGACTACATGTCGGGCCTCCCATCCACCAAGCAGGGAAATGACTGTGTTTTTGTGGTTGTTGATCGCTTTTCTAAGATAACAATTCTGGTTTCCTGCAAGAAGAGCATCACAGCAGAGGCCACTGCCAAGATCTTCTTTGAACGAGTTTGGGTACATTCTGGAATCTCACAAACCATTGTCTCAGATCGGGATAGTCGATTTCTCAGCACATTCTAGTCGAGCCTCTAATCACTGCTGGACACCAAGCTCACCAAATCCACGACCTTCCACCCCCAGACAGATGGCCAAACCCAGGTTGTAAATCGAATGATTGTGCATATCCTTCACATGTATAATTCAAAGAACCCTCAAACATGGGACGAGAGCCTTCCCTATGTCCAGCATAGCTACAACCGAGCCCTGCATAGCTCAACCAGCCATAGCCCCTTTCAGGTGGGGTTGGGATTCCAACCATTGGGTCCCATAGATGTTGCACTTCCCCTTGCAGTCACCTCGATCGACTCATCTCCTGCTCTAACTGAAGTTGACAAAGCCACTCGATTCATTGAGCGGATCCAACACATCCGCCAACAGGTTCAAGATATCCTATAGAAGTCCAATGACAAGTACAAACAACGCCATGATCAACATCGGGTGCCACATAAGTTTCAGGTGGGCGACAAAGTTTGGTTGCACTTGTAGAAAGAACGCCTTACAAGACCCCATCGAAAGCTTCGCCCACTCTGTTATGGGCATACACTATCACCAAGGCCGTGGGGGACAATGTTTTTGAGCTCAACATTCCTCCCTTCCTTGGCCTGCACCGAGTGTTCAACATGGATCTCCTTCGCCCTTATTTCCCACCATTATTGGACACCTCAAAAGTAGCAGAACAACTGACACTAACAGAGCTCAACCCTGATGGCATACAACATGCATCCAATGATTAGATTGTGGACACAAATATCAAGGGCACTCGACAACAAAGGATCCAGCTTTATCGAGTCGTCAAAGCAAGGCACCCCCTGCACCAAGGCAAGTGGCTCACCCGGGGCCAACATAAATTTCCCCATCTGATGGGGGACCTCAACGCAATATAGACCATTTCTTCTTAAGGATGGAGGATTGATCTAGATGGATATCGGTGGCCGCCCACCTTTTCCAACTGGCTCAAAACAGTGTTCTGACAATTTTGGCAATTTACTATTTTTAGCAGTTTTAACTTCCAGGGCCATTTTGAGGGCCTAAATGAAGGTTTTTCAGGATCGAGCTCTTCAATGATTTCCAAAGGCATGATTGATCCCCCAAAATTAATCTCCTTGACGATACCTTTCCAATGGGCTATCACACGCCTAAAACGAAGATCGTATGCAAAAGTTACGACCCCGAGAAGTTGATGTACCAACTTACCCAAATGGGGCCCACATGACTTTTGGTGCTTCATCTCCTAGGGTTAGGTTTTTGGATGTCTAGGGTTTTTGGCATTCTTGTTTATTGTAAAAAAGTCTTCAGAGCCTCATTGTAATCTTCTTCTTGCGAATGCACGCAACCGTCACATCTCTTCTCAGAGATAAACTGCCACCATTCAAGCAATATTGTTTCCACTGCATTTTACAGTTTCATCTTATTTCATTATTGAATAGAAAACTAGTTTTACTGTATCTCTGTTATTTTGTGTTAAACACACGTTAATAATCTGTATTCATTTTGTTTTGCTCATAAAATTCGGATCACCAAGAGGGGTAGACCCTAGTTACTATATGAGATTTAACGTTGAATTCTAGGAGTTGGTTTTAATTAGTTAAAAAGGTTAGGGGGGAAAGATCTAGCCTATGATGCAAAGGAAACAATGCAATGTGCAATAATTCAAGATGAAAAGAAATCCTTTTTCCTAGGACAACTAGACTAATGCTTAAGATTGGGCAAGGGGTCAACGAGAGTTTTAGGGAGATAGATTACACCAGATTACAAAGATTACAAGTTACTTCACAACAAGATTAGATACAAAAATAACAATAAGATACAAAATTACAACAAAAATATCTAAGAGTTACACTAAACATAAGATACAAATATACAAATACTAACTAAGTTGCTTGATTGTGTAGGAAATGGAAGATACTCAAATGGGAAACATTCATCAACACATCAAGCCTAGCATGCCCAACAATAGAGTGTCTCCAAAAGGATGCACAACTCTATTGTGACTACTTTAAATGGCAAACAAGATTGCATAAATCCCAACAAGGAAGTGCCTCCAAAATATGCTCAACTTCTTTGAGGACCAAACCAAAATATTAACACACAACTTAATTGAAAATGAAATGCTTGAAAGAAGCCTCCAAGGGAAAAAAGGGCACAACTTAAAAACCACTTAGTTGTCAATCCACAAAACTAAGATAAACTTGCATAAAAATTAAGTGTGAAGTGAAATGCTTGCAAGATTAAGTGTAAACCATAAAATGTAAATACCAAGATGATGCCCAAAGGTTTAAAGTGGATTAAGGATAGATTGAGTTTATTTAGTTAAGGTTGAATCCTAACTAAGTTTCAACCACAATACTCCCCCCGCTTGTACCAAGTAGTTGTTGGGTGCTCAAGAAGTATGGCAACAAGGCCTATCCTAGCTCCATAGGTCAACCCAAGGGAAAAAAGTACTCTCGGAAAGGACGTTGAGTGCCACGAGACCGTCCCCGACCTATCACCTTCCATTACTTCCTTCAGTCCTCGTTTAAATGGAAAAGTTAAATCAATAATAGGTGTCCTATTAAGTCTAATTGATTTTAGGCCTATGGAATAAGTTAAAATGAGTTAAAAGGTGTGTTAAGGAAAGATATTGCTTGCCAAAAATTGTGTATTTGTACCAAAACTGAAATTTACAACTTGCAAGAAATGAAGTGCTTGTCCACAAGATATTACTTAAAAGAGCATGAAAGGAACTTGAAAAATCTTGCAAGAAAGGAAAAACTTAGTTTCCGTTAACCATTGACAAAGTGTCCATGCTATTTGCAATATAATTAAAGGATAAGTGCTTGTGAAAGACTATGAGTTAAAAACAAGTACTTGAAAAATAAAGCTTGCAAAATGAGAGAGATCTAAAGCATAAGATTGATCCTATACCTCCATGGGCTTAAGCTAGCATTAGTATGTGTGATTTCTACTTCTAGATAATTTTAAACCATCAAACACATTAGAATCACAATACTAGACTAGCCATACGATTTTGGCAGTTGGCTAGGCCAACTTCACTCCAAGGTGTAGGCAACAATTAGAAAATAAATGCTTGAAATGGAAAACTGAAATAACAAACTACTTACAATGGCACAAGGTAGAGGCAAGCCTTCCTATTTTGTGCTAAAGAGGGTTGAAAAAGAAATAAATGAAAACTAAAGCAACCTAGCCACACAACCTTGTCCTAATGGCAAGTGGGGCAAACAAAATAAAGAATTGCAGAAAATTAGAATAAGATCCTAGCCTTACGATTTTGGGGGTTGGCTTAGCCAAACTCACACCAAGATGTAGGCACTAATTCAACTTACAATGTACAAAAAATAAATACAAGAATGCAAGCCTCAAGGGACTCCCAAGGGCTTGCTACAATGCTAGAATGATAAGAGAGAGTTTGGGAAATGTTACCTGACCAAGAGGAGGGTTCCTTGAGTGTTTTAGGGATAAATTTTGGCAGCAATTCCCCTTGTACTAGCGAGAATCTTCAAAACAAACCAAGCTATTGCTTGCTGGAAAAGCTGCAAAACACACAAAAAATGTTAAGAAATTTTCTGTTTTTACACAGAAATTTTCTGCATAAAAATTTCAGCAAGTATAGTATTTGAAATGACCTATCCTAGAGTGTTAGCAATACCCAAATCTGAATATGAAAGAACATAAAATATAACTAAGAAAAAGAGGAGTTTCAAGTGGGTTGTGAAGGAAAGCTTCTAGCTCAAAGCTAGCCTTGCAAACCCTTGAGGCAACCTGCAACTTATGAAACAAACTTGTTAGATATGAGAAAAGATGAATAAGATAGATGAATACAACAAACTAATTTGAGATATCCACTATTCTACTCATGTAAGTTCTACAACAACACTATTGCAAAACCCACCCAAGCAAACTAATTTGCTTGGGACATCTACTCAACATATCAATGAAAACTTCACAAGCAACAAAATCACCTCCAATCCAAATGCACCAAGACACAATATTTAGTACACCAAGGTCCTCCAAATATCTTTCTTATTACCAAAGTAGGAAGTTGCAACAACTAATTTCTACTAGTTCCTCTCCAAAATGAGAGCAAGAGTGAATGAAGCAAGGTAGGATAGATGAGAGGTGTGAGGAGAGAATTTGGTAGCATAAAAATAGATCAAGAGATGGTGAAAAAATGAGGGTGATATGGCCTTCATTTATACTTGGAGAGGTAAAGTGACCCCTCTTGGATGAGATCCAAGTGTCAAACACCAAGCCAAAGTGAAGATCTCAAGGAGAGGGTCACACCACTTAGGGTTTTGGCAAGGATTGATGAGGTGGAATGAGTGGGATGGAGTGGGACATAGATAAAGGGTGAGGTGGAAGGCTAGGAAGGGCGCACCCATGCATAGAGGGCCCCACACCACATAAACATTTATTTTCTAAGGTTTTCTCAAGAAGGGGGGCGCAAATCCCCTAGGGGGGCGAATTGGTTTAAGTGGGTGAAGTGTCTAGGGGGTGTTTAAAAGTTAGAAGGGGGTTTGGGTAGGTTAGGAATGGGTTTTATTATCATCTCCGACCTTTACTTTACTCATGTAGCTCATATTTACAAAAAATGACATTTTTACTATGTCATGACTAACAATTAAAATTGTTGTTTTGACTGACTTGGACTCCCTATGGACAAACACCTAGAAAGATGTCCAACTGAGCTGAAACTTGGTCCAAGGGTGTAGGGGGTCTCATTCCATTTCTTTTGAGCACAAATACCTCTATCAAAAGTCCAAGGACCTAGTTTTTACATTTTTATAAACAATAATTATAATTAATTAATTAAAATTACCCAACCTTAGGCAATTTTAATAAAATAAAAAAAACCTATCTAGAATCGACAGAATTCCTTGAAACTTTGAGAGATTTCTTACATGGTCATTTACATCATTCCTAAACACTAGCTACCAGAGGACGAAACCATTAGAGCACCTTTCACTACTTTGGAGGAATTATTTGTGGAAGTGAAAAACTCAAGGAAAATTAATAAGGCTGGTTAGGCCATGTTATCCCCCACTTTCAGGGATAACTAAGGAGATTATGTCTCGAATCCCACAGGTCCTAGAAATGGAGTACCGAGAGCAATATTGACTTGAGCATGGCCCGGGAGGGCCCATCTCTTCTTCCTTTCAACGCCTCCACTTTGTCAGCAACAACAACATCTATCACCTTCGACTTGGTCCTATAGCAGAAATGGATCTTGCTCCATGAGGTAATGAGTCCGTGTATCATGGTATGTGTCACTATGATCCTCAAAACCTTTGAATATGTGCATTTAATTCCTTTTGTTTCTAACAGATGCTTGTATCTTATACTTATCCACTTGACCATGTCTGGGGGGAACAATAGGATGCCCTAGTAAGCCTGTGCCCATAGGTTTTGAGATTCCACTGGGGGGATTCATGAAAAGTCATCATCCACTCCCATCATACTTACCACTTTCCATATTACTTCCCGCTCATCCATCCCATTTCATTCGTCTGGGCATTGGGTTGGCCATGTTATCGTATAGTTTGTAGTTTAGGTCACATGCCAAAGGATAGAGGACAAACTGGCGCAACAGGAACCTTCCCCACCCAATGTCACCTCGATGGGGAGGTTCTTTCTGTTTAGGGAGGTTATCCCAGGGGAGACGTCCCCGGTAACCTGGGGTTTGAAGAGGCAGAAGATACAAGGTCAAGTTTAAGAGTTCCCTCCTCACAGGTTACCACCAATGTCAGACAGTCCGGCTAATCAACCAATAAAAGAAGTGTATGCCCTGTTGAAAACACCTACCTGGAACAAGACAACAAAAACACAATATATATATTTGCAGGCTATAAATCAAAGGGTTAGTACTTCTTTGACTATCTGATATTATTCAATAAGCAATTGTAAAGCAATAGATATAGAATGAAGTCAACGTTTTGTCAATTAGCTACAAGGGATCATCAATTCATCAATATCTACCAAGATGACTAAGCCAACAATGTGTCCAATCAATGATTTACTCAATAAAATCTTCAAATCATCATTTAATTGCTTATATCACAGTTTTGTTGCGCCAAGATGAAATATTCAACTATGACGTCAACCTTAATTAAGTTAGCAATGTTAGTTAGGGTTTCAAATTTTAGAGTTTTAAAGGTAGTTTTGTACACTAAAGCTTCAACGTTGGAGATCAAATCAGTGCCTTAGGGTATATGGAGTCAAAAGCTAAGGGCACAAGGTCTCGAAAGGATGATGACTCAGAGACTAGAAGGTAGGGTTCTATGGTGCTGCAAAAGCAGGGCCCTAGAATCAAAACCCTAGGGGAAAGAGGCTCACTCCGGTGTTGCTTAAGCAAGGCCTCGTGCTCTTTCCTCCTCCTCTAAATCAACTTGGCAAAACGGCTAGCTTAAAGCATAAGTCTAAGGGAGAAAGTGTTGCAATAACAAGGCTTTCAAACCCTAGAAGGTGAAAACCCTAGGTGTAGGCAATCTAGGCCTAGGACGTCTCCTCTTTTCAACTTATAGATTTCAACGCTAGCTCAGAAGAAACAAGACAAGTGTAGCAAAGGCTAGGCTCTATCTCTTTCCTTCAATGGCTGAAAAATATTTCTCAACAAGGGGACATGTAACAATAACCTACTTGTGTGCTTGTCACCTAGGGTTTTAAATCAACAATACAATAAGCAAATGCAAGAAATTATACCTACAACCATTCACTTAAGAAGTTTTGCAAGAAAATTTACTTACATGTCATGAAGAAAAGCACAAGCAAACCCTAGTTGTAAACCTTCCTTGAGAGAAATGCCATAAATGCCAAAAATATCCTTCCAATAGCAAGTGCGCCTCACTTTAGACAACAAATCTACCCAAGTAGGGCGCAAAAATCAGATCTCACTTGTGTGAGTGAAGTGTGTTATGTCAAAATGAGGGAAAACATCCTCAATTTATATCATCCAATGACCTTTAATTTAAAAATTAGGTCATTAAAACAGTCGACAAGGCTGATAACTAAAAATCATACTATTTTACATTAAACTGCCAAATAAAAACCCTAAATGAGAAGTAAGCAGGACATCTAGCCCCTTTGAGGGAGATGTTGGCCCTTTTTAGGGAAAATATCAGCACTAGAAGACAAACGTTGGCCCTCTCTGGGCCTCCAAACTCTGCCACACGTGCCAAACTATCCTGTAAAGCTGCCACACACTGGAGGTGACGTCAAGGATCTCTGGAGGACGTCCTGGGTCAATAGAGGGACACATTCCACCTGCAATGGGTCAACCCCCTAATGCTGGGCTCAGCCAAAGCGTTTTGGATGAAAATGTCTTTCTACTTCTCTTGTGCAAAGGCTTGACCAATCACTGTCCTAACTCTGCCCCTGATGAGGTCCCAACAACCATTTGATGGGCTCTTCAGCCCCATGGAGGTCCGAACTAATCATCTCCCCATGTGTATCGGTCCACCTAGTACCTGTCCATCGGGCATGGTCCTGCACATGAAAAACTTCACCCTCCATAGGCTCATTAGTCCTTGGGATCATAGCAATGTCAATCATATTTCATCATTAATTTTATCAAATGCATGCATAAAACCCCTAGCATATCATCTAATAGCTCAAAGACATTACAATGACCTACTATACAAAGCCGAAGAAAAAAAACAAAGTGCCCTATTGGGCCAACATCCATAAGAAGAGG
>ML790627.1:140841-207956 GCA_009831015.1 Picea engelmannii | reverse complement strand
ATTTCATCATTAATTTTATCAAATGCATGCATAAAACCCCTAGCATATCATCTAATAGCTCAAAGACATTACAATGACCTACTATACAAAGCCGAAGAAAAAAAACAAAGTGCCCTATTGGGCCAACATCCATAAGAAGAGGAAAGTTTCCAAAGGATATCATCCAAGCCATCTGACACGAGGTGGTATGGTCAAAGGATGTCCAGACATAGTGGAAGACAGGGGTGATATTATCCATGGGTGCCTTTGTAGGAGGCGAGTTGTACCTATCATGGGTGCAATTCTTTCCAAGCCCTTTATTGCCTTTATTCTTTCTTTTCTTTATTGCTTTTTCTTTCTTTTTATTTCAAGGTCTAACTAGAGGACACTGCCTTGGCGTGGTGACCAGAGCTGACAGTGTTACCCACGAGTACTTTTACATAGATGATAAGGCTGGCTCGTGATGAGACCCCCTTTCCCTTGGCCATGCAACCAAAGGTCACTGCCCTGGCATGGTAACCAGATAATGGCAATGTCATACTGCTAGGTACCTATGAACATAATGGGTTGGCTCGTGATGAGACCCCCCATCCTCTTGGCTAGGTCTTGTTTTGTACATTTTCTTAGGGTCCCTCTTGTTTCTTACTGAGAGGCTTTTTATTGCCTTCTCGGGGATCCCTGGGCGAGGCATCTCTAGGTTTTATTTTCTATGGCTTTTATCTTTTACCAGCTGCTTTTACCCCTCGGGCCTTTAACCCCTTCTTCCCACAGGATAAAGTGTAACCCCACAAATAGGTCATCCTAATGTCCGGACTAGGGGAATGGGATAAATGGATGGGAGATAAGATGTAAAATGATAATATGGTGGGAGCGGAAGATGGCTCTTCAAAATCCCCTCTGGTGGCTAACCAAAACCTATGAATACAAGCTTGCTAGGGAACCCTGTTAATTCCCCCAACCATGGTCAAGTGGGTTAGTGTAAGATCCAAGCAGTTGTCAGAAATGTATGGAATCTGATGCATATATCTGAAATTTATAACGATCAAACATGACACATACCATGATACCTAGACCAATTACCTCATGGAGCAAGAGTCTTCTCTGATGCAAGTCCAAGCCGAAGGTGATGGATGTTGCTGCTGCTGATAGGACAAGTCTGATGAAGAAGAAGAAAGATGGGCCCTCCAGGGCCATGCTCAGGTCAATCCTGCTCTAGGTACTCCATGTCTAGGACCTGTGGGCCTCGAGACATGATCTCCTAGTTATCCCTAGAAATCGGGGATAACATGGCAATCATTTAAGGGTTGCACCTTGCCTTGTGGGAAGAAGGAGCTAAAGGCCCAGAAGGTAAAAGTAAGATGGAAAAAGATAAACACCTAAAAATAAAACCTTGAGATGCTTCGCCTAGGGATCCTCGAGAAAGTAGTAAAAGGATTCTCAGTAAGAAACAAGAGGGACCCATAAAAATAATAAAAGAAGACCTAGTCAGAGGATAGTGGGTCTCATCACGAGTCGACCTATTAGGTCCATGGGCATCTAGCAGTATGACACTAATAGTAGCTAGTTACCACACCAGGGTAGTGGCTCTTGGTTGCATGGCCAATAGAAAGGGGGTCTCATCACGAGCCAACCTTCTCATCTTCGCAAAAGTGCTTGTGGGCAACATCGCCACCACTGGTCACCACGCCAGGGTAGTGTCCCCTGATTATCTTATTGAAGAAAAATCAATAAAGAATAAATAATAAAAGGCATGAATGGGCTTGGAAACATTTGCATCCAAGACAGGTGAAACTCGCCTTCTACAAATGCACCCACAGGTAAGCCCTGCATTTCTCTGCTTTCATTGCACCCCTTGTCAGGACATCCCTTATCCACCTCATACATTTACAAGACTTGGATTTAATCTCTTCTGGAAACATCCCTTTTCTAGTGGACACTATCCCAATAGGACGCCTTGACACTTCCTCCAAACTTGCATTGTGGATTTGTATAATGTCTTTGAGCACTTGACTGGGTAAAAGGGGTTTTATGCACATGTTTAATTATATTGATGATTAGATGTGATTGTCATTGCTATGATCCATGTGACTTATGAGCCCATGGAGGACGTATATGTTGATGTGCAGGATCATACCCGACGGACATGTACCACATTAGATAGGTACACATGGGGAGATGATTAGTTTAGACCTCCATGGGGCTGAAGAGCCCACCAGATGGATGTTGAGACCCTAGCAGGGGACAGAGACAAGACAAAGGGGTTTGCACCGGAGAAGAGGAGGACGTTCCACAGAGGCACCCTATCAGATCCTTACCTAGGGGGGTTGTGCCCTATTCATTGTAACATTGGCCCTGGAAGGCCCGGGACGTCACCCAGGAGGCTCATAATGTCATCCAACTTTATGGACATTTTTGGTAGAGAGTCATGGCAGTTTGGCATGTGTGGCAGATTGGAGAAGCCCAAGGAGGGATAACGTTTTTCTCCAAGAGGCTTCATTTTCCCTAGAAAGGGCTAACAACACCCTAAAAGGGGCATGACGTCTTACTTTTGCTTGATTAGGGTTTTAATTTATGACATTTAATGTAAAACAATATTATTGTGTATTTTGGCCTTGTCGGCCTTTAGATGACCTAAATTTTAATTAAGGTCATTAGTATGGTATATATTGAGGGTTTTTACTCTCATATTTTCATCATATTTCACTCACACATTAGTGAGGTCTGAAATTTGCGCCCTCTTCTAGGGTTTTGGCTGAAATTTTGAGGCACACTTATTGAAGGAGACTTTTTCCTGGCATTTTTGGCATTTCTCTTGGTGGAAGGTTTACAACTAGGGTTTTGCTACATGATTTCTTGGTTTATGTAAGTGAATTTATGCAACACTTCTTAATTGAATGGTTATAGTATTGTTTACTTGCATTTGTTATTATAATTTGCTGAATTAAACCCTAGGTGAAAAGACATGCTAAGGTCCTTGTCTCATGTCCCTAATAAGATTAAGATATTTTTGATTTGCTGAAGTAAGATAGAGCGTTGCCATAGCAACACTCTATCCATATTCTTCTAGACTATCCATTTTTCATCTTGTATTTGAGCTAAGGAAGGAGAAAACACACTAAGGCCTAGGGTTTCTACACCGTAGTGAGCCGTTTTCCCTAGGGTTTGATTGATGAAGCCTTGCTATAGCAACACTTCATCATTAAACCCTCTTGTCCTTAGCCATTTCATTTATTACTCAAGCTAGCCGATTTTTATCCTGCCATTGAGTTGAAGAAGGAGGAGAGAACACTAAGGCCTAGGGTTTCTACACCTTAGTGAGCCTTTGTCCCCTATGGTTTCATTGTGGAGGCCTTGCTTTAGCAACACCTCAATATTTAACCCTCTTGTCTTTTACCATATCATTTTCATTTCAGCCCTTCAACATTTGCAACCATTTGACTCCATTTTCCCTAATGCCGCATTGATCTAAGACCTCTTGTATTGAGTACCTTGATCACATACAACTTCTAAACAAAATCTTGAACAACTACCTATCCTTCTAACCCTAACGTAGACTAACATCTACTAACCTTACTGCTGCCATTGTTTATTTATGATATACTTATCCCATTACATCATTTATATCTTTAAAAGCAATTGAATGATTAGCTAAGGCGTTGTTTCTTAATGTTGATATTGCTACATTGATTGCCATTAACATTTATTATGAAGTGATATATTGTAATCATTGCCATTGTACAACTTTGATTTGCTTCATCAATAATATTGTTTATCAATTGCTTTACATCAGAAGTCCATGATTATATGAAGTACTAACCAAGGAAGTGATCTTGCATATGCATAGTTTCTTTGTTGCTTTGTCTCGGGCAGGTACACCTTTTTTGGTTATTACTTACCTTTATTGGTTGGTTAGCCAGGACTTTCTGATCGGTGGTGACTTGTGAGGGGAAATATTATACTTAGCCTTCAAACCTTTTCCTTCTCAAAACCCCAGGTCACCAGGGACATCTCCCCTAGGCCTTACCTCCCTAAACAAAAACAGCCATCCCATTGAGGTGACAGTGGTGAGATAGTCTCAGTTACGCCAGTTTTCCCTCCTTTCATCTTAACTACAAACTATGCGATATCATTTTGGCATCGTTGTTGGGGAACATTGAGTCAATTCTCCTCAAGAAGACACTTTTCGGTAATCCTTGCCTCAAGAGTCTTTATCTTACAAGCTTACCTGGTGACTCCACTAAGGGTGTTTTCCCTTATCCTTTTGATAATTTCAAGAAAATTATCTGGCGACTCCAAAAATGACGACCCGTAGTGGGCATCAGTACTTACCTCTTTCTATTGTGGTCTCCACTACCCCTACAAACCCTGTTACTTCTGTGAATTCTCCTAGATGGTCTCCCCAAAAACTCTTTGGCTCTTTTGACCTAACTAACATCCAAGGGGGATTACATGACCTACCCAGAGGGGTCGACTCATGGATACCAACTTTTTCGGGAAAAGTAATATCTTTCGGTAACTCACATTGCACCTAGTTTTGTGAAAGTTTTGAGTTTCATCAAAATGGTCAAGAACACCCTGATGTCTTTATGAGACTCTTTGCGAGCTCTCTCACTAGGGATGCCAAAACCTGGATTGAGTCTCGCCCGAAAGGAAGCATAAAACATCCTGAAGAAATAGAAAAAGCCTTCAAAATAAGGTGGTGTAAACAAGAAAATACACAATCCTTGTACTCCCAGTACATTGATATTTGCAAAGGGTCTAGCGAAAACATTAGGGACTTCAATGATAGATTCAATATTCTCCTTAAGAATCTACGACCCTACCTACACTCAGAGGAAGCCATCCTCCAGCACTACTTGAACTCCTTGGAAGGAATCTTGCAGTTTACCCTCAAGGATTGGTCACGCTCAACCTTAGAAGAAGCACAATATTTCTCTTACCAAATTAAGGAGAACCTTAAGTTCAAAGACTACATCCATCAGGTTAACCTCTCGCACAATAACAAGCCATGGGGATCTAGTGATGAAAATATTACAGAAACTGAATCTAACCTTCCGAAAATCCTTGAAATGAAACCCATGGTTCTCAAGAGGAAATGGAGCACTTCTCATACCAACGTACACGATGTTCCTATTTGGGAACCTCCCACGGAAGTAGAACCCTTTCATGACATTTTTCCACACAAGAATGAAGAGATTGAAGCTTCCTTGCCACAAATTTATAAAGATGACGTTGAAGAAGTTTCTCTTTTTGTCCACCAGGTAGAAAACGTTGGATCAAAATATGGCGAGGACACACCTTTTTACGTCACTCTCCAAGTCATTGACTCCCTCCTCCACAATTGTATTTTTCACCCAAACGCTACAACCAATATTATGACTGAGGAAGTTATGCATCAATTGGGCCTGAGCCTTTCACAACCAAATGCTTAAGGGGATTTTGCAAAGGGAATTATCAAATATCTAAATGTTTCTTTAACTCTTTCCCTAGTGCCCCTTTCAATATAGATGTGATAGTGGTAGATGATTTGAGCAATTGGGGTATCATTTTCCACAAAGACCTTATAAAGCACCTAGATGGAAGTTTCCAAGACCAAGAATACCAAGTGATCATTTCTCACCCGAAAGGAGGATTCTTCACCCTCCATAGAGAACCCCTTGTAGGATCCCTAGTTGAAACCCTTGATGAACCCAGTGATCAATTCCTGTGCATCAACAATGACATGGATAATTGGTTTGTCCAAGGAGGAAGTTCTTGGGGTGATGCTATCGAAACACTTGAAGGAATTTGGACTCTAGAATTTTATGGATCTCACTCAAGTTCCGGATTAGGTGTTGGGATTGTCTTAATAGATCCTTCCCGTGACTTGGACCTTATAGTATCACAAGTGATACTAAAGTTTTCTACCAAGAATGAGAAGATGAAGAAGTATCGAGACCTTGCACAATCCATTTCAAAATCCTTTAAGACAGTTTCAATCGAAGCCATTCCTCGAGAGGAAAGCCATGTGGCAGATGCCTTGGCCGTTTCATCTTCCACCTTATAGCCCTGTGATGGTCCACTTCGAGATCTGCGCAAAACGGAATTCCTCTTTAGACCTTCTATCCCGGATAATTTGGAACATTGGCAAGTATTTGAAGACGATGACCAGATCATTAGGTTTATGGAGAACAAAAAAGAATTCACCGACTCCCAAATAAATTTCCTCGCTGAATCCATGAACTTGGAGGTTATAAACCTCCAAAATAACACCTTTCCTAGAGGATGCATTCCTTTGGAAAACCTCTTTGATAGACATGACATCTTCAAAAGAAAGAAGCCTAGCAAACAAGCAGATGAAGCCATAGAATTCAATATCGGTACGAAAATAGATCCGAGGATGGTCGAAATAGGGAAGGGAGCTACTGAAAAGGAAAGGGCTAAAATTTTAGACCTCATAAGGGAATTCAAAGATACTTTTGCTTGGAATTATGATGAGTTGAAAGCCTATAGGGGTGATGTCATCTAGCATGCTATACCTTTGGTAGAAGGGGCTAAACCTTTCCGACAAAAACTAAGGCACATTAATCCAAAGTTGGCAAGCCAAATACAAAAAGAGCTACAAAATGTGGTTGATGCTAGTATCATAGCTCCCATTAGATATTCCTCATGTATGTCGAATTTGGTAGTTGTCCGAAAGAAAACCGGTGATATACGTCCGTGTGTTGATTTCCACAACCTTAACCAATTGTCATTGAAAGACAACTACCCCCTCCCGAACATGGAACATTTGCTACAAAGAGTTATGGGGGCAGGGATGATGTCCATGTTGGATGGATTCTCTGGATACAACCAAGTCTTTCTTAAAAGAGAGTACCAACTTAAAACAACATTTACTACACCTTGGGGAACATTTATATATTTATGAATGTCGTTTGGTCTTATGAACGTTGGTGCCACTTTCCAGAGAGCAATGGATTTTTCCTTTAGGGACCTTATACAAAAAATTATAGAAATTTACCAGGATGATCTCACAATTGTCTCAAAGGATAGGAAGGACCACATTTCACACCTCAGGATCATTTTTGAACAATGTAGAAAGTATGGTATCTCCTTAAACCCTAAGAATTCTGTTTTCAGGATCGATGAAGGAAAACTTTTGGGTCACGTGGCTTCAAAGGGGGGGATCTCTAAAGACCCTGAAAGGGTCCAATCAATAAAATATGTCCGACCCCCAATCAACAAAAATTCCTTGCAGTCCTTTTTCAGAAAGATCAACTTCATTCAAAGATTTGTCCCAAACTTTGCCGAAAGGATAAAACCCATGAGTGCTTTACTAAAAAAGGACATCGCCTTCAGGTGGGATGATAAAGCCATCAAGTATTTTGAAGATATAAAGGATGCTATCTCCCAAGCCCCAGTCTTGATCAGCCCAGATTATTCACGAGATTTCATAATATTATCATTTGCCTCTCAGGATACCATTGCAAGTGTTTTAATGCAAAAGGACGTTGATAATTATGAACACCCTGTGGATTTTATGAGTAAAGTCCTTAGAGATTCAGAGTTGAGTTATTCCATTACTGAGAAGAAAGCATATGCCATGGTAAAGTCCCTTAATCATTTTAGAAACTATGTTGGTTACAACAAAATCAAAGCTTATGCCCCTTACCCAATAGTAAAGGATGTCTTATCACAACAAGATTGTATGGGTACTAGGGGTAAATGGGTCTCCAAAATCCATGAGTATGAATTAGAGATAAAACCAACCAAGATAGTAAAGGGACAAGGTCTGGCCCAGATGCTAACCGAGAGCAACCAAGAAGCCATATAGTTGGGAGAAAGTGAACAAATAAATGTAGTGGTCAGTGAATTAGAACATGATGAATGGTATTCTAATATTATCTATTACCTTAAGAATCTATCATGCCCTGATCACTTAGTAGACTACAAAAAAAGGGCCTTGAGACTTAAGGCTATGAAATACTGTTTAACCGATAATGGCCTTGGTTGGAAAGATCCTGATGGGGTGCTCCTTAGATGTGTTAACCAAGAAGAAGCAGGGAAATTATTGAAGGAATTACACTTCGAATTTTGTGGTGGACATTTCGCATCTCGTACTACTTCCCACAAGATCCTAAGGGCTGGATATTATTGGCAGACACTATTTTCCGATACTCACCGATATGTCCGATCTTGCCAGCCTTGCCAGTATTTCTCTGGTAAACCAAAACTCCCAACACAACCTTTAAAACCTGTAGTAGTGGAGGCTCCTTTTCAACAATGGGGTTTGGATTTCATTGGGTAGTTTAAGGATAATTCAAGCAATGGATACCAGTGGATCCTAACAACCACAGATTATTTTACTAGATGGGTAGATTCTATCCCCACAAATAAAGCCACTGAGGAGGTAGTCATGAAATTTTTGGAGGAACAGATCATAGCTAGGTTCAGTTACCCTTCCAAAATTACCACAGACAATGCCAAGGCATTCAACTCCCATGCACTAGTAGAGTTTTGTTTCAAGTATGGCATTGTCCTATCCCACTCCTCCAACTACTATCCACAAGGGAATAAATTAGCAGAATCTAGCAACAAGAACCTTATGAATATTATCAAAAAGGTTGTGGGGGAAAATAAGAAGTCTTGGGATAGAGAAATCAAATACGCCTTGTGGGCAGATCGAATAACAACAAAGACCTCGACAAGAAAGACTCCTTTTGAGCTAGTATATGGACTAGAGGCTAAACTTACTGTAAACCTCCAAATTACCATCCTCTGTTCTTCTCAACAATATGCTATAGATGAGGAAGCAATCCAAGGGCGAATTAACCAATTGATAGAGTTAGATGAATCTAGAAGAAATGCCCTAAGTCAAATGGGGAGAAACCAGGAGAAGATAAAAAACACTTTCGATCACAAGGAAAGAAACTTCACCAAGGGAGATCTCGTACTGTTGTGGGATAAGAGAAAGGAGAAACATGGTATGCACAAAAAATTGGATGGTTTATGGACATGTCCTTACAAGATCACGAGTCATGCATGTACAAACTCTTTCAACCTAGGCACCATGGAAGGAGAGGCCCTGAGGTTGCTAGTAAACGCTTTGCACATCAAGCGTTACTATCCACCATCAGCATGATAGGTAAGTACAGGTAAGTAGGTAGGCATTTTGCATTCATTATATATATCGTTGCATTGCATGCTAGAGTAGTTTGATTTCATACTTGTACATATGATTGTTTTTGTTTTAGTTTTTTATATCTATGAGATGGGGGTGATAGAACCACCCCAAATGATTACTGATAGTTTCTATTGAGATCAAGCAAGTTAACAGGTTATGCCAGATATGTTGAGGTTCTCATGCGCTCTACGGTGAGCACATGTCCCCGAGTTGCATCCAGATGTTATCCCCCACTTTTAGGGATAACTAAGGAGATTATGCCTTGAGGCCCATAGGTCCTAGACATGGAGTACCAAGAGCCAGATCGACTTGAGCATGGCCCTAGAGGGCCCCTCTTTTCTTCCTTTCAATGCCTCCACTTTGTCAGCAACAACAACATCCATCACCTTCGGCTTGGTCCTGTAGCAGAAATGGATCTTTCTCCATCATGTAATGAGTCCGGGTATCATGGTATGTGTCACTCTGATCCTTGAAACCTTTGAATATGTGCATTTAATTCCTTTTTTTTCTAACAAATGCTTGGATCTTATACTTATCCACTTGACCATGTCTGGGGGGAATGACAGGATGCCCTAGTAAGCCCGTGCCCATAGGTTTTGATTTTCCATTGGGGGGATTCATGAAAAGTCATCATTCGCTCCCATCATACTTACCACTTTCCATATTACTTCCCGCTCATCCATCCCATTTCATTGGTCTGGGAATTGGGTTGGCCAATCATTTAAGGTTTGCACCTTGCCTTGTGGGAATAAGGGGCTAAAGGCCCATAAGGTAAAAGAAAGCTGGCAAAAGATAAAAGCCTAAAACTAAAACCTCGAGATGCTTCGCCCAGGGATCCCCGAGAAAGCAGTAAAAGGCTTCTCAGCAAGAAACAAGAGGGACCCACAAAAATAATAAAATAAGACCTAGTCAGAGGATAGGGGGTCGCATCATGATCCAGCCTATTATGTCCATGGGCATCTAGCGGTATGACACTACTAGCATCTGGTTACCATGCCAGGGTAGTGGCTCTTGGTTGCATGGCCAAGAGAAAGGGGGTCTCATCACGATCCAACCTTCTCATCTCCGCGAAAGTGGTTGTGGGTAACATTGCCACCACTGGTCACCACGCCAGGGCACTGTCCCTTGATTAGCTTCTTGAAGAAAAATTAGTAAACAATAAAGAATAAAAGGCATGAATGGGCTTGGAAACATTTTCATCTAGGACAGGTGCAGCTTGCCTTCTACAAAGCCACCCATAGGTAAGCCCTGCATTTCCCTGTTTTCACTGCATCCCTTGTCAGGACATCCCTTATCCACCTCACCCATTTACATGAATTGGATTTAAGCTCTTCCGAAAACATCCCTTTTCTAGTGGACACTAGCCCAATAGGATGCCCTGTCACTTCCTCGAAACTTGCATTGCAGATTTATATAATGTCTTTGAGCACTTGACTAGGTAAATGGGGTTTTATGCACATGTTTAATAATATTGATGATTATATGTGATTGACATTGCTATGATCCCTGTGACTTATGAGCCCATGGAGGACGTATTTGTTGATGTGCAGGATCATACCCGATGGACAGGTACCACATTGGACAGGTTCACATGGGGAGATGATTAGTTCAGACCTCCATGGCGCTGAACAGCCCACCAAATGGATGCTAAGACCCCAGCAGGGGGTAGAGACAAGACAGAGGGGTTTGCACCAGAGAAGAGGAGGACGTTCCACAGAGGCACCCTGACAGAGCCTTACCTAGGGGGTTATGCCCTCTTCATTGGAACGTTGGCCTTGGAAGGCCCAGGACGTCACCCAGGATGCTCATAACGTCATCCATCTTTATGGACGTTTTGGGGAGACAACCATGGCAATTTAGCATGTGTGGTAGATTGGAGAAGCCCAAGGAGGGCTAACGTTTTTCTCCAGGAGGCTACATTTACCCTAGAAAGGGATAACATCACCCTAAAAGGGGCATGACGTCTTACTTTTTCTTGATTAGGGTTTTAATTTATGACATTTAATGTTAAACAATATTATTGTGTATTTTGGCCTTGTCGGCCTTTTGATGACCTAAATTTTAATTAAGGTCATTTGTATGGTATATATTGAGGGTTTTTACTCTCATATTTTCATCATCTTTCACTCACACATTAGTGAGCTCTGAAATTTGCGCCCTCTTCTAGGGTTTTGGCTGAAAGTTTGAGGTGCACTTGTTGAAGGAGACTTTTTCTTGGCATTTTTGGCATTTCTCTTGGTGGAAGGTTTACAACTAGGGTTTTGCTACATGATTTCTTGGTTTATGTAAGTGAATTTCTGCAACATTTCTTAATTGAATGGTTATAGTATTGTTTACTTGCATTTGTTATTATAATTTGTTGAATTAAACCCTAGGTGACAAGCACATGCTAAGGTCCTTGTCTCATGTACCTACTAAGATTAAGATATTTTTGATTTGCTGAAGTAAGATAGAGCCTTGCCATAGAAACACTCTATCCATATTCTTCTAGCCTAGCCATTTTTCATCTTGTATTTGAGATAAGGAAGGAGAAAACACACTAAGGCCTAGGGTTTGTACACCTTAGTGAGTCGTTTTCCCTAGGGTTTGATTGATTAAGCCTTGCTATAGCAACACCTCATCATGTTGATATTATGGTAGCTGCGGGAGGTATTTACCTCCACGTGTAAACCTGATGAGAATAGAATATCTCGGGAAGCAAGAAGAAACCCTAATTAATTGGTTAATAACCCTAGAAGACAAGTCGACTCAAGAGAATGACTTGTATTAGGTTATTAGCCTCCAAGAGAAGAAGTCGACTAAAGTAAATGTTATATACTAAAGAATTAGTAACCAGAATGAGAAGTCGGCCCAGGTAGTCTACCGGAAATAGTATAAATATAGGAGGCCAATCTTCATTCTGGATAGTATTCTCAGAACTGCAGAAGCAACACTTGTGCGCACTACAGTTGGCCAGTTTGTGCACAAGTTTGGAGGAGAGATGTTGTTGCAGCTGCTGCAACTAGAAGGTTTCAGTTTTGGCTTGGACTATCTCTTGGTTATGGTTTGGACTCAGCTCTTGTGCTTGGTGCGCTATCCTTGGAGAAAGGTGCGCCCCTTTGTTTGGCTATCCAGTCTAGGGTTTTCTTTCGGAATGATTCTTTGTCAAGGTTAAGGTGCTCGAGGGTGGCTTTGGCCTATGGTTGGGTGATGATAGTGATATTGTCTATGGTTAAACGAGCACATCCATTATATTCTAACAGGTTATGGGCCCACGCTGTCTTTGGATAGTCTAATTGCTGGAAGATATATTGGGGGGATTTGCTCAGTTGCAACCAGTTTCTACTGTAGCAACAAAACCCTAACTCTCTCATTGAGGCACCTTAAGTGAAGATATTGAGCTAATTTCTGGATAGACTAGTGCACTTTAGCCTAGCGCATCTCCTGGTACTCTCAGCAAGCTAAGACGTCAAATTTGAGTTTTTCGTCAAATCTAGGGTTGACCAAGTCAAAGAAGCCATGACTTACTCTATGAAGTCAGAAAACAAGTTAGAAGGGGATTCTAACTTCAGAGCATGGAAGAAAAGGATTGATCTCATCCTTTCCAAGAATAAAGTGTTGGATATTGTGAAAGGAAAGATTGTGGAACCAGAGTTTGAAGAAGGAAAATAGAAGGAACCACATAACGTTGCAGTTATGGAAAAGTTCAAAGACAATGACATCAATGCCATGAGTATCATAGTGGATTCTATAAAAGACCACTTGATACCCTACATCTCCCATCTTGATTCGTCTAAGAAGATGTATGATGCCCTAATAAACCTCTTCTCAATCAAAAACATTGGATAGGTAATGAGTCTGAAGAATGAGATTCGTGACATGAAAATGAATGATGATGACTAACATCATACCTTGTGAGAATCTCTCAGCTAAGAGATCAAAGACAAGCTATTGAAGATATCATTTCAGAGAAGGAACTGGTAAATATAGTACTCAATGGTCTTCCCAAGACATGGGATGCATTTGCTGCAAGCATGAACACAAGGAAGGAGTATCCTACATTTTGTAATGATCCCAAGCCATTATGCAAGGATCATCACTGTTTTGGTTTCTTTTTAAAACTTTTTCTGGTTATGGTATTTCGTCAAACAGTTTGCTGATCTATTTGTTTACTTGTGTTTACTTGCTGAATGGCCTCTTGATTTTGGCCTTAGGGTTTACTGATGTGTTTATATGTGTGTATGCAACAACTAACAAGAATAGACAACCATGGAACATACCTCAACCATATGCAATATGATAGACAAGCCAAAACATCTCAAATCTTCTTTATTCATAAGATAGAAGAACCTGCTACAATGAAGATGCCGATCTGGAATGCTCAACAGATGGCCAAGAAGATAGACAATAGAGCTGCTACAAAATGATCCTGACAATACAAAATAAGCCTCCAAAGGCTGGATAAGAGATGAAGACTAATGCCAAGTGCCAAACCCCTCAAGCTGGAAGATGCCACGCCCTGCTGCAGTGCTGAAGCTCCTCAATATTTCGTCCCTGCTATCAAAGGTGTCCAATCACCCGAAGAAATATGCCAATTGATAGATCAGGCAACTATAAGGACAACCCAGGTGTCCAAATCTCCAAATCCACTCTCAAACCCTATAGATCTGAAGTCCTCCACTGAATGGTCCGCCCCACTAGATGACTGAAGCCCTAGATAATTTGGCCCTGCTGAAGGAGGCCTCCAAATGCTCTAAAACTCTCCATAAATATAGATCGGGACACTGCAAGTCACTAGGTGAAGTCTTAGGGTTATATCTGAAGTGTAACTCCTCCAAACTGACTAGATCTGAATCTCAAAAACGCCCTCCTTCTCTTCAATTCGTCCCACTGCTCTAAGAAATAATCTGAACCATGAAACTCTCTCAGAAAGCACTAGGAATGATGGTGAAGACCCTACAAGAAGAACCCAAGTGATGGAATCTCTAGAAACCCTGCCAATCTCCTACAACGAATCTCCCTCCAAGGATGGTGCGCCCCTCCTGCTGGAAACCCTCAACTGGTGCGCCCTCTCTCTATCTGCACATGAAACTGATGTAGAATCCCCCTGCAACTAAGTAGGTCTAGAACTAGAATGGTGTGGGAGAGTATTGCAACTACGAGACCAAGCTTGGGACAAGCTAGGTGGAATCTTTCACCACCGAATCATCCTCTAGGGTTTGTTATGTCAAACCCTCAAAACCCCCAATGTTGGGCTCACTAGCTAGAAGCCATAAATCAAAAGATAAACATACAAGCATCCATGAGAAGAGACCCTTGCCTTTCCTTTATACTTTTGGCTCACCTTGTCCCTCCAAAGTGAATTTCATTTTATTAATATTTAATTAATTAATTAACCTTTTTACCTCTGAAAAGCTCCTTATCTCTCCTTGTGGCTTCCCTGGCCACTGAAAGTCACTTCTAGCCATCCCATCTTGTAGTGTTGCTCCTCCCGATTCTAATGAGCTATTACACTGAGAGGTTCCTCCAAGAAATGTGCCCAAAATGACCTCTTTAGTGATTTCAATTAACTTGTAGCTCAGAATAATCAAAATCATGGAAATCGTCGGAATGCAATGAAACCAAAGCCAACCTCTACGGAATGGCTCATAATGATGGAATATGATCATCAATGCAAGATGGACCCCACAATGCCTCTCAAATACCCCTGTACTCGCTATAACATCCATCTGGCTACTTTGGTCATCATAAATCTCTGCACTGTGATGATGTCCCAAACTGGGGACATTACACATTTGAATATATTTGGACTTGTTGTGCACAAGAAGAATCAAGGATCAGTGCAAAAGAGAAACCCCAAAAGAAATATGATGATCAAGCTTTCACAACAAAGTTCAAGAATTTCAGGAATAAAAGGAAGTTTGGCTCCAGGAAGAAACCAAATCAAGTGAAAGATATGTCAAAAATACAATGCTTCAATTGTCGAAAATATGGTCACTACAAGAATCATTGTGCCGAGTTAAAGAAAAGGAAGGAAACACATGAATCATTAGTTGCCGAAGAAAGGGAACCCTCTAAGAAATCCAAGCAGGACAAAACATACTTCTTCTAAAGACAAGGTAACAATACTCTTCATAGTTCTTGTACATACCATGTTTTCTATACATATCTTGCATATCTATGTCTTAGAAAATAATATGTTCAAAGAGAAACTATACCTATGGAAGAACAACAAGATAAGGATTGATATCACAATGACTATAAGACAAGGCAATACACATGAAAGGATGAAGTACATCAACAACCCCTGATAACAATTCATGTGGAAGCTATTACATAGGTAACAACTGCAAGATAAGCTGAAATAATAATCAATCTTGAAGAAACCTAGAAGAAGTAAAGACAGAAAGAAGTTAGCAATCAAGAGGAAATTGGAAAAATATTTATGACACTTTGCAGAAGGCAATAAGGATGCAGAAGGAAGCATGGACTCTCCTAGATGGAGGGAGCTAATTATATATTTCCAAAAGAAGAGCATGCATTCATGCATGAAGCAAGGATTAGGAGGGAGCTAATCCTAAATAATCTGATCCATTGAAGATGATGAAGTATCTATCCATGTTCCCATCAATGGTAGCAACCATGAAGAGCAACACGTGTTCAGTTTGACTTTAGAAGAAGTCTTCTTCGAAAAGAAGCCTTAAAGTATCCCTGGTTGTCCATCCACATCCATGATCCTATGATGAAAGAAATAATTTGGAATCTTCAGGCCGTGGAATCTATAGAAAACTCCATGGACCCAAGAGCTAAAGAGAAACATGAGGAAGAACATGAAGATTCCAAGAGAAAAAGAAAATCTAGAACAACCAGTCATTGTATCGAGAATCACAAGACTACCAACCTGATCTAAACTCACTAAAAGGAATCAGGCAGAGGAACTAAAAGTTGTGATGAAGAACAGTGTATGGAAGACTTATGAATTTAGGCATTGCGAGATTCAGAACTAGAGGTTCTCCCAGATGGAGGGAGAAGACTATGATGATTGCTTGTTCCAGTAAACCAGACATACCTCTACATGATTCATTATATCATCCGCAATATCCATGGGTTGGAGTTTACATCGGATGAATGCAAAGACTGTTCTCCAGAATAATCAAACAAGAACGTATGTAGAGCAACCTCAAGGCTTTGAGGTATACCAGAAAGAGACTCTTGTATGCAGATGAAACAAGATTTTGTTTGGATTCAAATAACTTGGTGCAAAGCCTCTCATGCACATCAAAAGCATGGTGAAAACCTTTTATGATAAAATTCAGAATGGTTACTCAGAAATCCAGGATGATGGATTGCTAATCCATGAAAAACTCTCACGATGAAAGAAAAAGTGCTACATGGACATGTTTCAGTTTGAGCCTTGCCACGATATTATGAGCTAGCAGGAAACAAAAGAGCTAAATTCAACTATGATATACTGTAATGATCAGAGCTATATGAAGCCTTAAGAGAAAACCAATGTTCCAGAAAGACCGAAGTACATTGAGATCAAACATTAAATTCTCCGTGATGAAGTCCAGAAAAGAGAAGTGGTTCTCCAATTTATATCTCCATAGATGAGCAGATAAGCATATATTTTGGTAAAGCCTCTATCCAAGATAAAAGAGTTTGTGTACTAAAGTTGGAGCTCATGGAGATGACTTCCTTATTGAAAAGGGAAGAGATGACTACCAGGTTGGGAGGGAGCACTGATGTGTTATTAATTTATGGACAATCATTTTTCAAGTTTGAAAAATGGTCCAGGATGAGCAGTTCCTTTCTAGTTCAGAAAGTGGTTTGAGATTTTTGATGGACAAGCATTTTCCAGTTTGGAAAATGGTATAGATCGAACGGTCATTTTCGTAATGAAAATGGTTCGATGGATTTCTGATGTACCATATACAACGATTCCCCTTGTGGCCAGTGTGGGGGAATGGTCTAGGACAGTGTCTCTTCTTGACGATCACTCTAAGTAGTGGTCAAGAAGACTGGTCCACCTTGACGGATAGTCATTCTTTTGAAGTTCATAGTTGTGATCAATTTCGAAGAATGGTCCATTTTGGAGGTTGGTGCAGGACAATCATTCCCTTAGGAAATGGTCCGGACAGTCATTCCCTAGGGTAGATTCATTCTCTCTAGGTTGCACTTTGTTTAGTGCTGGAGGAATGGCCCAGATAGGTGAATGGTCCAGGTTCAACAATCAGGGACAAGCATTCCCTAGGGCAGACTCATTCTCTCTAGGTTGCACTTAGTTTAATGCTGGAGGAATGGCCCAGATAGGTGAATGGTCCAGGCTCAGAAATCAAGACAATTATTCTTCCTTGCTTGAGAAGAATAGTCCAGATAGCTCATCATTGATGTTTTACCTTCTGAGGGCAGATGCTCTTCTAGATCTCACAGATGTGGGTGGAAGAATTGCCCAGATGATTCAGTTTATATCATAACAATTTTTTCTGTGCAGGTTGATATTAGATGATATGATTGTTATGGAGACCGTATGTCTCCTGATAGTAGATGTATACTACTGTAGTGGATGTGTTCCACTGATTGTAAATATATGTCACCGATCAAGTATCTGTGTGCTACTTGGTGTGGCAGTGTACCATTGGATTGTAGTTATGTACTATTATGGATAGACACAGTTGTGTTCTATTGAATGACATTGTTCCGATTGTCTTGAAAACTATCAGTAGTGCTGGAAATGATTATCAGCTAGATGGATGATCAATGGACAGAGATTCCCCAGACAAAAAATGGTCCAGGACATTTTCTAGGGCATATATCTGGATTAGAAGAATGTCTCTTATGTCACTCTGTGGAGTGAGTGACTTATCCATCATCATGTTTGATTACTCAAATGGAGTATGGTTTCGAGAGATGATGCAGCTAATGACACTGATAGTGATGATGGTGCTCATGATCTAATCATGAGTAATTTTATATGACTATGTTGATGCTACCGGGTGAATGGTATGTTTTTGCTTAACACCATTACCTTCAATACCTCACTAGCTAGGAGGGAGTGTTGATATTATGGTAGCTGCGAGAGGTATTTACCTCCACATGTAAACTTGACGAGAATAGAATATTCTGAGAAGCAAGAAGAAACCCTAATTAATTGGTTAATAACCCTAGAAGACAAGTCGGCTCAAGAGAATGACTTGTATAGGTTATTAGCCTCCAAGAGAAGAAGTCGGCTAAAGGAAATGTTATATACTAAAGAATTAGTAACCAGAATGAGAAGTTGGCCTAGGCAGTCTGCTAGAAATAGTATAAATACAGGAGGCCAGTCTTCAGTCTGGTCAATATTCTCAGAACTGCAGAAGCAACACTTGTGCGCACTACAACTGGCCAGTTTGTGTGCAAGTTTGGAGGAGAGCTACTGTTGCAGCTGTTGCAACTAGAAAATTTCCATTTTGGCTTGGACTATCTCTTGGTTATGGTTTGAACTCTCTGATCAGATCTTGTTCTTGGTGCACTATCCTTAGAGAAAGATGTGCCACCTTTGTTTGGCTATCTAGTCTAGGGTTTGCTTCCAGAATGATTCTCTATCAAGGTTAAGGTGCTCAGGGGTGGATTCGACCTATGGTAGGGTGACAATAGTGATATTGTTTATGGTTAAATGAGCACATCCATTATATTCTAAACCCTTCATCATATTCTAAAACCTTCATTATATTATAAACCCTTCATTATATTCTATGCTATAGTAACACTTCATCATTAAACCCTCTTGTCCTTAGCCATTTCATTTATTATTCAATCTAGCCGATTTTTATTCTGCCATTGAGATGAAGAAGGAAGAGAGAGCACTAAGGCCTAGGGTTTCTACACCTTAGTGAGCCTTTCTCCCCTAGGGTTTCATTGTTGAGGCCTTACTTTAGCAACACCTCAACATTTAACCCTCTCGTCTTTGACCATATCATTTTCATTTCGACCCTTCAACATTTGTAGCCATTTGACTCCATTTTCCCTAATGGCGCACTGATCTAAGACCTCTTGTATTGAGTACCTTGATCACATACAACTTCTAAACAAAATCTTGAACAACTACCTAACCTTCTAACCCTACCATAGACTAACATCTACTAACCCTACTGCTGCCATTGTTTATTTATGCTATACTTATACCATTGCAGCATTTATATCTTTAAAATCAATTGAATGATTAGCTAAGGCGTTGTTTCTTAATGTTGATATTGCTACATTGATTTCCATTAGCATTTATTATGAAGTGATATATTGTAATCATTGCCATTGTACAACTTTGATTAGCTTCATCAATAATATTGTTTATTAATTGCTTTACATCAGAAGTCCATGATTATATGAAGTACTAACCAAGCAAGTGATCTTGCATATGCATAGTTTCTTTGTTGCTTTGTCTTGGGAAGGTACACTTTTTTTGGTTATTACTTACCTTTATTGGCTGGTTAGTCAGGACTTTCTAATCGGTGGTGACTTGTGAGGGGGAATATTATACTTATCCTTCAAACCTTTGCCTTCTCAAAACCCCAGGTCACCGAGGATGTCTCCCCTGGGCCTTACCTCACTAAATAGAAAGAGCCATCCCATTGAGGTGACAGTGGTGGGATAGTCTCAGTTACGCTAGTTTGCCCTCCTTTCACCCGTCTTTTATCTTAACTACAAACTGTGTGATAACAAGCCAAATTAATAACATGAGGAAAAAAAACACTCAGTGAAAGGGACTCCTCTAATGATGAATTCCTAAGGTAAATGACCTAACTATGATCCATGCAGACCTATTACATTATTATCCCACGCAGGGGAGCAGAAATTCAAATTACAAAAATACATGCTGAAGGCCAAAAATGCCTTGTAGAACCAGGAAGTCTCTGACTTGGTAGAATTCGATGATGCATATCTTCATGGTACATGGAGTTGACCCCCTATTTGAATAGGTGGTCAACGGGCCCAATGGTCTTAAAGTTGATTGGAGAAAAAGAGTGGATTCATTACCAAGCCAAGCTCTCTTGAGAGTAATATTAGGGAGATCAAGGGTATCTAGGAGGAACATGCTCCCAGCCTGTATTGGGTTTGGGGATGGAGAAGCTAGGGGGGGAGCCAGGTTCCTATGTGGCCATTTGGTTAGATCCATCTATAGCTGAAAGGCATTGGAGAAGTTAAGAAAGTAAACACCATAAGGTTTTGGATCCACTTCAAACATGTACTTTCTTTTCCCAAGGGAACAATGAGATCACTTTGTGCTAGTAGGTTTTAAATCATAGTCTTGGAGAATTGGCCAACTCCTCATAACTCGAGTCATGATTCAAGAGTCAACATGCTCAGGATATGCTAAAAACTTCTAGTTCAATTTATCATTTTTTATGATTGAGTGCATTTCATGCACATATTATTTCAGTTGTACTCTGAAAGTTAGACTTGAGTAGTAGATAAGGAGTCTGGAAATATTTGGTTTGAATGGAGAAAATTGGTTTTATTGCAACTTTGCAGGAGTTGAGACATTGTAATAAGCATTGCATGGCCATATCAAATTAATTGGCCTACATGCTTGTAGGAATAAAATCGATTTACTCTTAGGCAACTAGTTTAATCTGAATCTTCATTATATATGTAAAGCCAGGACTCAAGAACCTATGAGAGAATCTGCTCGAAACCTCTATGTTAATCTAATTAGATATGATTGAATTCATATTGTGAATAGACTGTCCTAACACTCTTCAAGAGGTCAAAATATCCCAACAAAGAACCTAAGGTGTTGGTAGGTGTTTTTCTTTAATCATCCTGACTGTCTCCAGTGGCATAAACATTTTACTGTTCAATTTAGACAGAACAAACAAAGGAAAAATTCAAGAGAAAAATTCAACTAGACAGAACAAACAAAGGAAAAATTCAAGGGAAAAAATCAACTAGGTTATCATTAACACACAAAGATGATACACCAAGGTGTTTTCTATTGTCACATACTAATAACTGCACTACATAACTCCTATAACCCATGAACATGCAACTTAACGATAACAAACCTTAATATAAACTACATATTACATAATATCTATTGTGCGTGGGTCTGAGTATGGTTATGGCAAAGGATGATAATTTTTTAAACTACAAGTGCTATGGTTGGGGGTGGATAGAAGTACCCATGAAACTATTGCATTATATAATGACTAACACTGGGCCAATAGACTACAAATTAAAGAATGGCCATTACTTTCTAACATTTACAACAACTATTTCACAATCATCTGTGCTTTCTGGACTTTCCCTTATTTTGTAAGAGGTGTAGGGCACATTTACAAGGGTCTGAATTGAATATTAGTGAAGATATTTCCTGTTGGTCTGGAAAATGTTTTCCAAATGGATGGTATTACATGCATGATTCACATAGTAGAGAAAATCTGAAGTCCTATCATTGTGAGCAGGGATTGGGATTTGATGTTGTACGTTTTAGATTCATGCTATTGTTGACCTTTCTTGAAAAAGGTAACAGAGGTGGTTGTGCAAGCTTCTTGCCAGACTTTTAATCTTAGTTGAGGCTTTTACTCTAATACTTGAAAGCAATAAGCTCTCTTCATCATGAAATAGGTCATATGTAGTTCCCTTCCATCCATAGTTTAATTGTAGATCTGTGACACTTTAAACGATGTGTTGTGGCATCTTTAAAATTTAAATATGGTTCCATTGCACTGATTGGATACTACATTTTTCTTGTGTTTTGAATACATCTCCAAGTTGAAAGAGGTGTAGGAAACAAAAATGCTTCTTGTTAATGAGACTAGTAAAAAGAGGAATGATGCTGATCAAGAATGGTTGGACTTGAATGCGAGGAAGATGTAGAGCTATGTCAAGGATAAAACCTTATCACTTTCAGAGAAAGTAGGTTTATCTGACACAATAAGTCCACATGTTCTCAAAGTAATGGTAACTTTAAAAGATATTTTGAACTGAGTAACAAGCTACAGAGCTATGTCAAGGATACAACCTTTATAATTTTCAAACAAAGGTGGTATGTCTAACACAATAAGTTCACATGTTCTCGGACTAATGGTAACTTTAAAAGATAATTCTAAAGTGATTAAAAGGTTTATGAGTTGAGGGTTTTCTCTCATCTTCAAATGCGATCTTCATATACCAGTGGTGTATAATCTCCTAGGGTGTGAATTTGAACTTGGCATGCTGTGACACATGTCTAGTTTTCATGTAATGAAAATTGAATGTGAGATGAGTTTTTTTGTAGATTTGAACATATAACAGTTTTGAAATTTGTTTATTGCATTTAGCTTATTTATACTGATATATTGATGGACTCATTATCTTAGTTCTTTCAATGGCATATTTGTATTTGAGAAACTTAGCACTCTATATTTTTATGAAGACACCCTAAGTAATTGAACATAATTAGTGGTAATTTTTCTACCGTTAATGCCTAACAGAAAGGAAGTCTTACTATTCATTGCATGCCTTCCTTGAACTACTATCTCTGAAATTTCAGACATGTAGAATGGTGTTCAAGTGAAGTAAAGTATCTTTGATTTCTTGCGTGGCCTCTATTTCTGAAATTTCAGACATGCAGAATGGTGTTCAAGTGAAGTAAAGTCTCTTTGATTCCTTTAAAGACCTAAATTTCTAAAATTTCAGACATGCAGAATGGTGTTCAAGTGAAGTAAGGTCTCTTTGATTCCTTTCATGACCTCATACGTAAATTTGATTAGCATAGATCCATCTTAACCTTGCATCTATTAAGCATTGAGAGGGATTAATAAAAGCCCAGGTGCAGATCCAGGGTTAATATGGATCTATGCTACATTAATTAATTAATTTATTGTTATTATGTCAAATTGTTATTTTGGGTGTTGTATTTCCACGTCAATTTTTTCACATTTTATTTTATTAGCATCACCCTCCTACATACTGGAAGATCTCTCCCACCCATTATTAGATCACCTTGATTCTCGGTGCAATCAACACATACTTTGTCATTGCAAGGCTGCAATATGACTAATATGCTAATAACTACAAAATACAATCCCAACCCCATCCTCTCACCAAAAAGGAAACAAAAAATTCTTTTATTTTGCTATTGAAAATAAATTTTGTTGTCAAGAGTCTCTTGGTTCGATGGTTAAGTTGGGGGGTTATAACCCCCCACCAAGGTTTAAATCCCTTAGAGACATTGTTCACCCCTCATGGTTGTCTCACCAGTGAAAATTTGACATTCCAAGTTGTTGGGGCTAGGTGCAAATCTTAAGAAACTTTGGCAGAATAAATATCTTCCCCTTGTGACTTCTTTATTGAAGGATTCTTCATGCAATGATGCACTTCATTATAATACTCCTATATTGGGGAAGGTTCTTGTCACATCATGAGAAGAGGAAATTGTATAAAATAAAGCTTTTGTTAACAAAAGCAAAAGCAAGCTATAATTAGTATGTTGCCACTTAACAAAATTATAAAATCCTTAAGTCTTCAACCCTACAAATATTCATAGGGTTTTAAATTTTTATTATAGCACCGCGATTACAAAATAAAGGCCATTTGTTTAATGCATATCACATCATGTGAGCCGAAAGAAAAGATGGCACCACCATTAATTTTTTACCATGACCCTGTTATCCCCATTTTGTGGATAACTAAGGAGATGATATCTCGAGGCCCTCGGGTTGCAGATATGGAGTGTCGAGAGACTTCTCGACCAACAATACCCTTTGCATGGATGGAAAACCCACTCACCACTTGTAATGTTCCCAATCAATTTTTCGCCAAGAACTAGGGATTTTTTTATGTTTGATGTTTGTTTTGCAGATTTCTATTACAGGAAGATGTGCTGAAGTATTTTTGTTGATTTTATTGCATAGATGACATCACAACAAGTATGGAACACATGATAATGAATTAAACACATAAACAAAGATAACAAGCTTTAGATCTGACCTTTATTTAGATAGAATAAGTGATCTTCATACACAGATCTGCAGATCTGGTACAATATAGAAGATATAGAGACCCTAGGTATTTCTCCACTGAATGTAGTTGATTATACTATTAATTTATTTCCCTTATTGAATAGATTTCTTTGGATCCCTGCTGGTACGACCATGAATGGCTAGATCTGGAGCTAGTACGGCCCTAGAAGGATGGATCTGGAATTGGTATGACCCTGAATGACTAGAAATGCTCAATATTTCGGCCTCCTAGTAAATGACCTCCAAATGATACCAAAACACCCTCAAACTATAGATCAGGGTCTCTAGAGTAGGAATGATGGAAGTTGGAGTGAAAAACCCCAAGGTTTCCCTCAGATCTGTGAGTATCCTCAATGGGAGTTGTGCCCTCCTTTAGAAATTTGTTCTGAGCCAAATAAAATAATCCAAGGGAGATACCCTTGGTGTTAATGCTGCAAAAGGGCGCTATGACCCTAGAGATGAACCTCCAATGGTGTAAAACTGCAGTTCTAGACTCTTCCAAGCAGATCGAACCTTTTCTCTTCCAAGGATGCGCCCTACTGCTAGAAACCCTTTAGATCTGTACACCCAAATCCAAGTGTTATTTGTTGAATACCTATGGCTGGATTAGAATGGTGAGGGAGGGATCTTTCACCTCCTTGACCAAGCTTGAACCAGGAACAGAGGAATCTTTCACCTCCTTGCTGGATTCTAGGGTTTGTTTACTCAAAACCCTCAAAACGTAAGCTGTCTACCTCAAGAGTGCAGAGTGAAAAATGAATAATGAGAATAATATGCCAAGAGGTGCGCCCTTCTCTTTCTTTTATACCTCCTTTTCTAATTTTCCATTGAGTTTCTTTTTCCACTTACTAAGGATTTTAATTTAATTTTCCTTAGTCTTTTACCAAAGTCACTTTAATAATATAACCTTAGATCTCTTTAGTGACAAAAACCACATTTCCTTCCCCTTGCTTATCTTGGACTATAGTCTAGAGGGGTAGCTAGTGTTAAATTTGGCAGCATCGACAGTCATTCTCCAATGAGAGGCCATATGGGCCACCTTGAGGCTAGCCAGGGAGATTTGGAGAATCAACCAGTCTTGTGAGGTATTGAAAAAATCCAGGGGGAACGTACAACCTCTGTGAGTCAAACCAAAAGTCAGGATGAACGAGATGCTATGTGAGTCTAATGAAAAAGTAAGGGGAATGTACAACCTCTGTGAGCATAGACAATCTAGTGCAAAAGTCAGGGGGAACGTACAACCTCTCTGAGCATAGACAGACTAGTACAAAAGTCAGGGGGAACATAAACCTCTATGAGCCTAGTCAAGCCTTGTGAGCCATGAGCAAAAGTCAAGGAACCTAGCAAAAGTTAGGTTGAATATAAAATTCCTATGAGCTAGAAACAAACAATATTCCTAATATTGTAAATGATATAAATGTATTGATCTAGTGCATTGGCACGTGTAACATTATCCACCATGAAGAGAATTTCGAATTGCCTTGTAAAGAGTCGAGTTGTAACTGAAGTCTCAAGTCTAGTTCTATTTTAGAACTAAAGTGTAATGCTAAGTTGTAACTGAATTCTTAAGTCTAGTTCTATTTTAGAACTAAAGTGTAATGATGAGTTGTAACTGAAGTCTTAAGTCTAGTTCTATTTTCGAACTAAAGTTTCATGTTGATTTGCAACTGAAGTCTTAAGTCTAGTTCTATTTTCGAACTAAAGTGTAATGTTGAGTTGTGACTGAAGTCTCAAGTCTAGTTCTATTTTCGAACTAAAGTATACTAGTCTCAAGTCTAGTTCTATTTTCAAACTAAAGTGTAATGCTGATTTGTAACTAAAGTCTCAAGTCTAGTTCTATTTTCGAACTAGAGTATACCAGTCTCAAGTGTAGTTCTAAGTTCAAACTAAAGTATGAAGCTGAGTTATGATTGAAGCACGCAAACAAGTTACTATTTAGAGCCTCTCCTCTTCTCCTCTTTAGCCTATATAAGCAGAGGTCGACCCCCCTCTTTAATACAGTTGTGATATGCAGGTTAAGGGAGAAGCAATAGAGGAGCATATCAGTGATAAAGAGGCATCATACCAAAGCAGCATATCAGTGTTGTATATCAGCAATAGAGGCTGCATATCAGAGGCATATATCAGGAGCATATCAATGTTGTATATCAACAATAGAGGCAACATATCAGAGGTGTATTTCAGCAAGGTCTCTTAGGTCTTTGTCAGGTCAGAGTCATCTTGGCAGGCTCTTTAAGATCAAAACATTCATGGTGGATATTTGTAAGTGATATTACATTATTAATGCAATAAAGGAATATCGTTTGTTGGGGTTTTTCTCCCTGTACAGGGTTTCCCCAGGGTATATGTGTTGTTGATGTGAATCCTTATTTATCTACATAGTTATTTCTATTCGATTATGATTTGGTATTGTTGAAGTGTATTAAGATGGAATCAAAGTGTTGAAGAAAATAAAAGAATTAATCTGCATAAGAAATCAAGCTCATAATTTAACATGGTATCACATCTTAGGGTGTGTTAAACGTGTTGAAGTGCAACAACAGGTACACACAGATCCAAGCTAGCTTGATTAAGTTTCCAGTGTGAAATCCATGGCATCCTCCATTTCAGTCAGGGCTGAGGAAAGGCTCGAAGGAGCTACCAACTTCAATGTGTGGAAGGTCTGGATAACAAATATCTTGCAAGAGCATGATCTTGAGCAGTATGTGACCACAGTGGTGGAGGAACCCACAAATAATGCAAGAAGAGAGGCCTTCACGAAGAGTCAAGCAAAGGCCAAGAGAATCATATTTGACTCAGTCAAAGATAGTATAATGCCTGCAATGACTTAGTTAATGACTGCTAAGGACTGTATGAATACCTTGGTGGATCTGTATGAGAAACAGGCTCCAAGTCAGAAGAGGACACTTAAGCACAAGCTTAAGTATTTAAATATGGATAAAGGTGAATCAATAGCATCTTTCTGTTCCAGGATAGCCCAAATCAGAGATCAACTCTTGGTCACAGAGGTGACAGTGGATGATGATGATTTAGTGCGGATCATTTTTAATGGTCTTCCTTCGACATGGAAGACCTACTTATTCAATGTAAGTGGGAGAGATATTCAACCCACGTTTGAGAAGTTATGGCATGATTGCCTCCAGGAGGAGAGTCACATAGCTACTAGGAGTGAGCCAACGAAAGAAGAGAACTTAGCTTTAGCATCAAGATTCAAGGGAAAGAAGAAGACACTTTCCAGAAAGTTTCTCAGAGGAAGCCAAACACCAAAGGTACATTCGAAGGCAAGAATATTGATACATCTAATATTAAATTCTTTAGTTGTAATAAGTTGGGTCATTTTTATAAAGATTGTTGGTTTAGAAAGAAATATCCAAGGAAAGGGAAGCATCATGCCTCAACTGCTGAGGGTGATGAATCCAAAAGAAATTAGAAAAGTCCTTCTAATGAGAAAGAAACTTGAAATAGATATTACTTGGTTTCTGCCTTATCCAGTTCAATTTTCACAGGGCCGAAAACTTGGTTAGTAGATAGTGGTGCATCCAAGCACATGACGAGGTACAAGGAGATCCTCTCAGATTTCGAGATAAAATCTTTTGCAGAGCATGTTGAGCTTGGGGATGACAAATGTTACAGGATAGAGGGAGTAGGCTCTATCTCCTTTAGATTGGAATCTGGGGCTAGACTTCATGTTGATGAAGTATTATATGTTCCAGGGCTCAAGAAGAATCTACTATTAGTTGCAACCCTTGAGGACAAGGGATATTGGGTGATCTTCAAGGACATGAAGGCACTACTATGGGCTAAAGGTAGCCACTTAAGTACATGAAAACCCATTGGAAATCGCAGTGGAGGACTGTATGTCGTGTTAAGATAGTCATTTTAGGCATTGGCTCATGATGCGATTAACTCCAATGAGTTGCGGAACAGAAGACTTGGACATCTTCATTACAAAGCTCTTCCAGATCTACAGAACATGGTATGTGGCATGGCATTTATTTCTCTTAGTAAAAATGAAATTTGTAAGGGATGCATGGTAGGTAAAAATATAAAGAAAGCATTTCCTAGTAGTGACAACAGAGCTCAGGGCATCTTAGATCTGGTTCATTCTGATGTATGTGGTCCCATGTCATGTCCCTCACTCAGTGGTTGTTTGTATTATGTCATTTTTATTGATGATTACTCAAGAAAATGTTGGATACATTTTCTTAGAGCTAAAAGTGACACATTTGATAAATTCAAAGAGTGTAAAGCCTTTATTGAAAAGCAGACAAGGAAACACATAAGAATCCTTAGAAAAGACAATGGAGGAGAGTTTGAATCTCTTCAGTTTGAGGATTTCTACAAGTCAGCAGGAATCAGGAGACAGTTGACCATACCATAAAACCCTCAGCAAAATGGAGTTGTTGAGAGGAAAAATAAGACCATTTGTGAGGCAGCGAAAGCAATGATGTTTGACCAGGATCTGCCAAATTCCTTATGGGCAGAAGCTACCTCCACTAATGTGTATATTCAGAACAGGTGTCCACATACTATCTTGAAGGAAAATACTCTTGAAGAGGTCTTCTCAGGCATCAAACCTGAAGTAATGCATCTAAGGATATTTAGGTGTCATATGTATATTCATGTCCCTAAGGAAAAGAGGACAAATATGGAACCCTCAGGCAAGAAAGGGGTTTTTGTGTGGTACAATGAGAACTCCAAGGCTTACAAGATTTATGTACTAGGTTAGAGGCAAATAGAGGTAAGAAGATATGTGACTTTCCATGAGGAAGCTGCATTTAATAAATCTAGAGAGCTTCAGCAGGAATCAGAAGCAGTTCAACCAGCTTCACCCTCTTCTGAAAATGAAGAGTCAGATGATCAGAGGGAGGAACCTCGTGAAGGGACAAGTAATAAGCCCCTAGAACCTTCTGAAGTGTTAGATAGAACTCTTGAGGAACCTCCAGTCAAAAGGAAGCTAGGGTGGCTTAAAGAAATAGTGTAGGAAGCAGAAAGGATAGCTACTCCCAAAGAAACTTTTGAGGAAAGGAAGAGGCCTCATAGGTTTGGAGGCTATGTTTCACTAATGAGAAGCATTAGTGATGCCGAACCTTCTTCATTTGAAGAAGCAGATAAATTACAAGTATGGAAGGATTCCATGCTTGAGGAATATAGGTCTATTATAAAGAACAATGTTTGGGACATTATGTCGAGGCCAAAAGACAAATCAGTGGTTTCTTCCAAATGGGTCTATAAGATCAAACATGCAGTTGATGGAAGTGTGGAAAAGTTCAAAACAAGATTTGTAGCCAGAGGCTTCACTCAGAAAGAAGGAATCGACTACGAAGAGACTTTTTCTCCTGTAGTTGGGTATACCTCCATTCGAACTATTATTGCTTTAGCTCCCATTCTTGGTTGGAAGCTACATCAGATGTATGTAAAAACAAAATTCTTGAATGGAAAGATTGAACATGAGGTCTTTGCGGAACATCCAGATGGTTTTGTACTACATAATAAAGGCACTCATGTATGCAAGCTAAGGAAGGTCTTGTATGGTCTTAAGCAGGCTCCCAGAGTTTGGTATGACATGATTGATGGCTTTCTTAAAAGCTTGGGATTTCAGAAAATTGATGCTGATGCTGATGCAAATCTGTACTTCAAGGTAAGAGGTAACCAACCTGTTATACTAATCTTGTATGTTGATGATCTCTTTCTAACAGGAGATGAAGGGATACTATCTTGGTGTAAGAGGGATCTAACCTCACAATTCGAGATGAAATACTTAGGCTTGATGCATTACTTCCTAGGATTGGAAGTATGGCAAAGACAGGGCGAGATATTTCTGTCACAAGGAAAATACACAGTGGATGTACTAAAGAGGTTTGGTACGATGGATTGCAAATCCATGTCTACTCCGATGGTTACCAACCTAAGGAAGCTACATCATTCTGATACAGGTTCAGATTTGGTGGATCCCATCATGTATATGCAGCTGATTGGATCATTGATGTACATGATCCACACTAGGCCAAATATATGCTATGCAGTGATTGCAATGAGTCAGTTCATGACTAAACTGAGACAGAGACACTGGGTGGCAGCAAAGAACATCTTGAGATATCTCAAAGTGACCATTACTTATGGTCTGATATATACATCCAGTGGTAGTTTATTTCTCCATGGGTATGCAGATGCTGACTGGGCAGGAAGCCCAGTGGATCGGGAGAGTACTTTCGGATACTGCTTCAGTTTAGGATCCGCTATAATCTCTTGGTCAATCCGGAAGTAGGGATCCATTGCACAGAGTACAACAGAGGCTGAGTACATTGCAACAAGTGATGCTAGAAAGGAAGCAGTATGGCTCAAAAAATTGGTTTCTGGGTTGTTTGGTGACAAGCTCGAGACGACGATGGTTCACTGTGATAATCAAAATTGCATAAAATTGACATAGAACCCAATATTTCACGACAGGTCAAAACATATTGACATGAGGTACCACTACATCAGAGACTTGGTCCAGAGAAAAACTATAAAGTTACAGTACATAGCCACGATCGAGCAGGTAACTGATATCTTGACCAAGCCTTTGACCTTGAGACAGTTTGTGCAGCTAAGAGGCAAGATTGGTGTGGCAAAGAATGACTCCCTCGATGAGAGGGAGTGTTAAATTTGGCAACATCGACATTCATTCTCCAATGAGAGGTCATATGGGCCACCCTGAGGCTAGCCAGGGAGATTTGGAGAATCAACCAGTCTTGTGAGGTATTGACAAAATCCAGGGGGAACATACAACCTCTGTGAGTCAAACCAAAAGTCAGGATGAACAAGATGCTATGTGAGTCTAGTGGCCGAAGTGACATATGAATGCAGTTTTATGTACATCTTGTTCTCTCATTTTGATATGATGATAGCCCGACCGTAGATCTATCTTAGTAAAGTAGACTACACCATGAAGTTCATCCAACAGTTCATCAATCTGGGGAATAGGGTTCTTGTTCTTAATAGTCCTCTTGTTCAATTCTTTGTAGTCAATGCACATGCACATTTTTCCATCCTTTTTCTTAACCAACACAATTGATGATGCAAATGGAATTGAACTTGGCCTAATATGTCCCATAGCCAACAATTCCTTGATTGCACTCTCTATCTCGTATTTGTGCTTCTTTGGGTGTCTGTAAGGTGTAGTAATGACCAGTTTGGCCCCTTCCTCCAATTCTATAATGTGATCAAATCCTCTATCTAGTGGTTGTCCTGAAGGAATAGGCTCAAAGACTCTTTTGTGCTTGTGGAGAATTTTTTGTATATCTGGAGGGTATGGTTTGTGGGGCTCTCCTTTAGTATTCAACTGCGTAGGCTATCTCCTCTCGCTTGAATATGGCATGCATCTTTTTCACTATCACTATTCTAGGAGAATCCCCTATCATTCCTTTAAGCGTAACTCTCTTCCCTTCATCTGTGTTGAAGGACATCTCCATTGTTTTGTAGTTGGTTGTGATAGGCCCCAAAGTGTTGAGCCACTACACCTCTAAGATGATATTGGTGTCAGGAATGTTTACCACATAGAAGTCTTGTGTTAAGGTGTATCGACCTAGAGTGAAATTCATTTGTGGAATGTACCTGTCACAAGCTATGGTACGCCCTCCTTCTACTTCAACCAAGAATCCTTCAAATTCCACTGTGGGTAGATGTCTCCTCTCTACCATGCCTATATCAATAAAGTTGTGGGAGATTCCTCCATCTATCAACAAAGTTTCCCTTTTCCCCCGAACCACTCCTTTTATTCTAAAGGTGTTGAATTTTGGTATCACACTCATAGAAGCAATGATGATCTTTTTATGTCCTTTATTTGGAGGTGTTGGTGTTTCATGATCCAGTAGTGCTTCCTCTTCCTCTTTGAGGTTTTCCAAAATAGTATGGATAGCCCCATCATCTTCATCTTCTTCCTCCTCCTTACTATCATACACTACCTCGACATAGTGTATTTTCGCCTTGCCTAAAAATATATGTCCTGGCTACCACAGATCCTTGCAAGTGTAACATAGTTTCTTACTCCTTAGATCTCTTCTTGTAGCTTCATCTAATTTCCCTTTCCCTCTATCCACTGGTCTAGTATCACAGACTCTCTGAACCATGGGTGGCTTAGGTGTGAATTTGTTTTTGTTGGTTGCTCCAACTAAATCTCTGGTGCATTCAATGGCATCCTGTAAGGTTATGGGCTTGAAATCCTTAACCCATCCTTTCATTGGTTATGCCAGTCCTTCTACAAACAACATAAGTAACCTTGATTTTGCCACATCCAGAATCATAACTAATACTCTTTGAAACTCTTTAATAAATACCTCGGCTGAACTTATCTGTTTATGCTATGTAAGCTCCTTGAAATGACGATCTGGGTCTCCCTTGTCAAACCTGTCAATGAGCCTTTGAGTGAATTCTTGGTAAGAGGTGATGCATCCATGGCCCAAGGTGGTTATTCCATGAAACCACCATTCATGTGCCTTTCCCATCAGATACATAGTTGCATATTTGATATATTCCCTTTCCTCCATAGGTTTCAATTGGATGTACGCATCCATCTTTTGTACCCATGTCGTAACCGAAAGGTGATCTGATCCGTCAAAAGTGGGTGGATTCATTTTCCCAGCTTTTTGTCCAAGTTCACTCATACCTCTGTAATGCTCCTTGGATCTTCTTTTCATCTTCAAGTGGAAGTACTCTCCCATAGAGACCTGTCTCCTAAAACCTACGCTCATGGTGTTGTATTCCTTCTCTGTTGTCTCCCATTCCTCCCCCATATTTTCTGAATCTGAGACATTAACTTCCCTTAGTGTGTCAAGGAAGGTAGGCATGTATGGCCTAGGGGTGGATTTCTTGAGTGTATGAGAAGGAGTCTGTCCTCCATCATTGGAGCAATGCTCCTCCATTTGACCTCTGTGTATGGATTCTTCATGATTCCCATTGCCTCCACGAGATCCACTAGCTTCTTGGTTTCCACCATACAAGGGTGGATCTTTTCCATGCCTCTACTCCATCAAAAACTGAGAAAGGATTCTGTGATGTTTATTCATCTCCTCCAACACTTTTATCATTCTATCTTGCTCCCTTTGAAATTTAGTAAGAGATAAGTGGAGCTCAGATTGTCCCAATGATAAGTGGTTATGCATTTCAGCCAGTGTATGCTACATGATTTCTTGATTTCCTTGAAGTACCTCTTTCATTGTTTGAGCTACTTTATCTGCCAGGAGTTTAGTCTCCTCATACGTGGCATTTTTTTGTTCCATGTGTCTCTCCCATACTGCCTTCATGTTCTTCTTCTTATGGAACACCTATTACTGGCTGACCCCCATGACCTCTTCTTTTAGTCATCTTGTTACTTTTCATAGGCTAGCGAAGGAAATTTTCTTTGATACCATTGTAAAGTTCCCAACCAATTTTTGGCCAAGAACTAGGGTTTCTATTTGATGTTTGATGTTTGTTTTGCAGATTTCTATTACAGAAAGATGTGCTGAAGTATTTTTGTTGAGTTTATTGCATAGATGACATCATAACAAGTATGGAACACATCATAATGAAGTAAACACATAAACATAGATACAAGCTTCAGATCTGACCTTTATTTAGATAGAATAAGTGATCTTCATACATAGATTTGCAGATATGGTACAATATAGAAGATATAGAGACCCTAGGTCTTCCTCCACTGAATATAGATGATTATAAGATTAATTTCTTTCCCTTCTTGAATAGATTCCTTCAGATCTCTGTTGGTACGGCCTTGAATGGCTAGATCTGAAGCTGGTACAACCCTGGAAGGATGGATCTGGAACTGGTAGGCCCTGACTGGATGTGAATGCTCAATTTTTTGGCCTCCTAGTAAATGATCTCCAAATGATACCAAAACACCCTCAAATTCTAGATTAGGGGCTCTAGAGTAGGAATGATGCAAGTTGGAGTGAAAATCCCCAAGGTTTCCCTCAGATCTATGAGTATCCTCAAAGGGAGTTGCGCCCTCCTTCAGAAATTCGTCCTGATCCAAATAAAATAATCCAAGGGAGATACCCTTAGTTTTAATGCTTCAAAATGGTGTTATAACCCTAGAGATAAACCTCCAATGGTGTAAAACTGTAGATCTAGACTCCTCCAAGCAGATCAAACCTTTTCTCTTCCAAAGATGCGCCCTACTACTGGAAACCCTTCATATCTGTACACCCAACTCCAAGTGTTATTTGTTGAATACCTATGACTGGATTAGAATGGTGAGGGAGGGATCTTTCACCCCCTTGACCAAGATTGAACCAGGAACATAGGAATCTTTCACCTCCTTGTTGGCTTCTAGGGTTTGTTTACTCAAAACCATCAAAACGTAAGTTGTCTAGCTCAAGAGTGCAGAGTGAAAAATGAATAATGAGAATAGGATGCCAAGAGGTGCACCCTTCTCTTTCTTTTATACCTCCTTTTATAATTTTCCACTAAGTTGATTTTTCTACTTGCTAAGGGTTTTAATTTAATTTTCCTTAGTCTTTTACCAAAGTCACTTTAATAATATAACCTTAGATCTCTTTAGTGACAAAAACACATTTTCTTCCCCTTGCTTATCTTGGACTATAGTCTAGAGGGGTAACTAGACTACTACGTCCATGAGCTCTTGTGTCAATGAGAAGGGGATATTACACTGCCATAGATGGTCACAGGTTTACAAATGGAATCCACCACACCATTTGGATTTCGGAAGGCAGCGGGCCTTGCTCCATGAGGTACAAGTCAGTATTATGGTGAACATCATTTCAATACCTAAGCCATTTGATTATATTGTATCCTAGATTGCTCTAGATTTCATGATATGTGCTTGGATATTATACCTTTTTCCCTGCTTCACCTTGGTGGTCGACATTCTGCCCTAGTAAGTGGTCTTCTTTGGGAATGGGTCTGCTATTGGGAAATCCCTTAATGAGCCATCGTATTGTTCCCAACCATACTTAATGTTATCGCCTAACATATGGATAACTAAGGAGATCATGTATCGAGGCCCACGGGTCCTAGACATGGAGTGTCGAGAGCCAGATGACTTGAGCATGGCCCCGGAGGGCCCCTCTTTTCTTCAAGTGCAACCCATTTATTAGCAACAACAGTATCCATCCCACTAGCCTGGTCCTGAAGTAGCAGTAAGTCTTGCTCCATAATTTAATGAGTCTGGGCATCATGGTATGTGCTACTCTGATTATTAAAGCACTTGAATATGTTTCATTGAATTCTCCTTCATTTCATAACGTTTTCTTGGAAATTATGCTCTTTAAATTGTTCATACATGGAAGTGTGACATGATTCCCTAGTAAGTTGATATCCCTTTAGGATGGTTTTCCACTGGGAGGGTCTATGAAGTTCCATCATCAGTTCCTTCCATACTTACCACTTTCCATATTTATTCCTCTCATTTCCCCCCTACCCTTGTTCGGGCATTGGGATTTTCCAAGCTAGGAAGGGTTGTACCTTTCCTCGTGGGAAGAAGGGGCTAAAGGCCCAGAGGGTAAAAGTAGCTGGTAAGAGTTAAAATCCAAAGAAGAAACCTTTGAGATGCTTCACCCAAGGATTCTCAAGAAAGAAGTAAAAGGATTCTCGGTAAGAAAAGGGAACCTGTAAGATAAATAAACACTCAAGGTATTAGTTGGTGGATGGGAGGTCTCATGATGAGCCGACCTATTATGACCATGGGCATGTAGTGGTATGACACTACCATCTATATGGTCACCAAACTAGGGTAGTGGCTCTTGGTAGCATAGCCAAGAGAAAGGGGGTCTCATCACGAGCTAGCCTTATCATCTCTGTGAAATGCTTGTGGATAATGCTATCACCTCTGGTCACCAAGCCAGGACAATGTCTCTCAACTCTTCCCTTGAAGCATAAAAGAATAAGATCAAAAGCAATGAAGCTAAGAATAAAAGGAATTGAATGGGCTGGAAAACAATGGCATCCATGACAAGGTGCAACTCACCCTCTACAAAGACACCCACAGGTAAGACTTACATTTCCCTTTTATCACTGCACCCCATGCCCGAAAACTTACCCCACTCCACCTCATACACCTACATGACCTAGATTGGTCCTCACCTAGGAAACACCCCAAACTTAAGGAGGATTATCCCAATAGGACATCTTGAGACCCTTTCCAAATTTGACTTGTTAAATTGCATAATGTCTTTGAGAATTTGTCCAGGTAAAGGGGAGTTTGATGCACATGTTTGGGTACTTTGATTATTGGATATGATTTACATGTTATGATCCCTATGACTTATGAACCCCTATAGGGCGTACTTGTTTTTTCTGTAGGACTTTGCCTGATGGATAGGTACACATGGGGGGATGATTAGCTCAGACCTCCATGGCGTTGAAAGCCCACAGATGGATGTTGTAACCCCATCCAGGGGCAAGGATACATCGGAGACTTGCACTAAGAAGAAAGAAGGATGTTTCCCTTGGAGACACCCTGGCAAACCTAGACCCATGGGGATCTTTCTCTTCCACCTAGACGTTGTCCTTTGAGAGCCCATGACATCACCATCATGACTCTGAATGTTATCCAGAGCTAGGGTTTACATTTTGAGGGTCATTATGAGATGGTTGGCATGTGTCGGCCTCATCCAGGGCCTTTGGAGGCCAAACATTTTTCATCTGGAGCCTAACGTTCCTCCTTAGGGGCTCAACGTCACCCTTGGAGATGATTTTAGATGCCAATTAATTTTGTTTATGTCTAAATTGAATTTATTTGTAAATTGGCCGGGTCAGTCTTTATTTGACCTAAAATTAATTAAAGGTCACCAGTTTTGTATAAATAAACATAAAATGCATTCATTTTTAGATCACAACTCCTCACACAAGAGGAGAGGTCTGAAATTTGTGCCCTATAAGGGCTATTGGCTGAAATTGTGAGGCACACTCTTCTATTATCACCTCTGCTTCTTTTCTAGTTTCTCTTCTGGATGGGGTTGTCAGCGCTGCCTCCTTTTCTTGTTGCCTTTTGTTTTTAATCTGAACAGTGGCTTTGGATCTAGTGCCTTTTGTTGTTGTTGCAATGGCTTCCTTTGAGCTCTCTCCTCTGAGAATTTTTCCTGCATGATTTTTCGATGAATTAGTATAAGGGGGGGTTTTCTTTGTTGTTTGTTTTTCTGGTTTTTCTGAGATTTTAGGAGCAATAAATCTGCCTTTATTATCCATGTACCTACTCATAAAAAAATGAAATCAATGAAAACACAAATTCCTAATTAAAGGTAGGAGGACAATCTGACTTTGGAGCAACCCCACCAAAGTGGATGTGCAGGTTCTTACCTTTTGTCTTACCGTCTTCTCTCCACCCTCAGATTATCCTCAAATCCAATCCAATACTTCATCAAACCAAAAAATATATGCTACATGTTACCGTTTACAACTCCTCGGCAACAACACCAAAATGTTGGTGTGTAAATATGTTCACTGTATATCTCACACTCATTTAAATGTCAATCCGGGATTCGTAATTGAAAGAGTTGTTACACCATATGTGCCGAGAACAAGTAACCTATATAAGTCTGTTTCATATAGGAAATAATTAATAACATAAAAAATCCATTTCTAAGATCTCTAAATACTTCAAAATATCCTCTGAACCTAAAAGAGAAAACTGATAATGAAACTCAGACAAGCAGTCAATCAAAGAAATGTTGTCTCAGAGAAACAAGTCTGTTCATGTTAGGCACTTGTATTGAAAAGATGAACTTTAAAAATCTTGTCTCTTGTAGTAATTAAAACAGTCAATTCCAACCATTCTTGAAACAAAAACCAATTTCAACTTCATGTAATTCAACCAAACCAACACAAGGGAAATTCAGTACGACTGAAATACTTTATTACAACACATGAAGATAAAAGATAAAATCTCCTATTCCCTTGTGATACTATAATCATAAACTTAAAATATCAGTCCCACACTTCAAATTATGATATAGCTATCTTCAACATTTGAGAATAAAATGTCTATTCGATATAACACTTGCTGTTACACACCAATCCAAAATAATAAACTCGATGCTCAATCATGAGAATGAATTAAAGATTAATCACACACACACGCTGTTGTAAACTATCCACACAAACACACATAACATATACAATGAAGTTTACCTTAGTTGGGGTAGTGGGCCTTTGCAGAGCCAACAAGGAACCTCTTAAGGAATTAACAGACTAAAACTTTCACTCACATCCAAGAATTGTCAGAAATGATCTTCTGTATTAATTCAGCTGGTAAATTGGATCAACAATCTTTTACTTCATACATGATGATGACAAATATTGTCTGATTTTTATCGTATATTTCTTACATTCCTCCCTACACAACATCCCTTATATAAGGTAAGCCAATACTACCAATATTTATGGATAAACATTAAACAGTTTGGGAAATTCCAGAATTAAGATTTACATCGAATTTTGAGGAGTCGACTCCATCCTCATGACACGAAGTACATGAGCGATGGAGTCTCTTGCAACTGAAAAATTGATTCAGATGCTTCTATCCAACTGTCTTCTCGAAATCTTCACCATTATCTCAGTCCAACTAACACATTCTGGAAACAAAGGTTTTGGTACTGGATTGCACACAGTCGCGAGTCTAGTACCGGAATAGAACTGAGCAAGGAGTATCGGAATAGCACATGCCTTGGTACCAGAATGGAATTGGTACTCGATCAAAACTGTCTTGGGTACCAGAATGGATTCGGTACCGGATTACATGGTGTCTGGTAGTGCCGGATAGACTGCTTCATAAATCAAATTATTAGAACTATACAAAATAAAACACTTTCAATGGAATTAATTAAAGAAAGTTAAACAAAAATGCTTTAAATCACCAATTACCTCTTGTAGACATGACATAGCTATTAAACATGTGTTTTAGGAGGAAATAGTCCAGTGTAGGTTTATAACAGAGGCAAAAAGGCTTAGATAAAGGGTAAGATAGGGTATTATCTTATGTCAAAATGGAGACTCAACATTTCCCCCATGCTGAAGATGTTGCATGTCCTCATGCAACGTTACCAAAAACTGATACCCAAAAAATTTCTGCACAATTGGACCCTCCTCTGTCATTCCTCAGATTGCAAAATGTTAACACTGGAAGATTCACTTTTCAATTCCTTCTTGATCACCCAAGTGTAATGGACCAATCGAAAGACTTTGTTAAGTTTGGCAAAGACCTCCACAAGCTGCTCCTTCAATTCTGCATTCTCTGCCTTGATATGCCTGTCCAATATTTTGTATTCTTCAATTTCTTGTTTCAATCTTTCAATTTCCATTAATAATGTTTGTTCATTCAGGGACTAGTCTGAACTTGGTGTGAGTACTTCCTTGGCCACCATCTCTCAAGCCTCTTTTTCTTTCCTCAGGCTCCTCAGAGCCTTTATTATCATCTTTCGTCTGCTCAAAGATTTGCCTGGACTCGGTGTGAATGCTTCCTGAGTTACCACCTCTCGAGCTTCTTCTCCTTTCCTCAAATCCATCAAAGTCTCTATTACCAACCCTTCTGTCTCACTTATTGTTATCAGTCCTTCTGTTTCGCTTGTGGCAACTCCCCAACCACTCTCTTTGTCTGGAGAACTTGGAATATCCACAGGTTCTTTTTGAGGAGAAGGTATGTTTGGAATTGTCTTCTGTTTAGCCATACTTCTAGTGGTCCTGTGTATGGGTGGCGAGGATTTCTTAGACTTGCTGACATGGGTAGGATTTTCTTCAAACAGTTTCCTTTTATTTGATTTACGAATAGCGACAGGATTGGACACCTGTACTTCCTGTGTTGATTGGACCTTTATCTTGCAGGCTTGAACTGTAACTTCTGGGGTTTGCTTTTGCTGGCAAACTCGTATTCCTAACCTAGAAGATTGAGGCATGGGTTCTGGAACTTGTACCTCCTTTCCTTCTAGTTTCTTTCTATTTTTACTTGTCACCTTAGCAGTCTCCTTCTAGCCACCAACCGAGCTTTGGGAAGGCCGAGAAACTTCATAAATACTCTTCAATTGCTTAGGGTATTTTGGAGGGGGTTTTACAGTTGGTTCTAGTAAAATCTCCTGTTGATCCGTCTCCCCCTTCTTTTGTTTCTTATTCTGTGACCGTTGGTCTTTAGGGTGCAGGGCTGAGTTAGACGCTTCTGCTGGTGCAGACTTTTTCTTGCTTTATAACTGGAAGTCAGGGGTCTTCTCTATTTGACTGGTTTCTTCTTATGGCATTTCCATAATAGTTTCAGGAATGCTATTCGATTGACCACATGGTTCTGAACCCTCTTTTCGTATTTTAACCCTTTGAACCGAAGTAGGACTTACTCTCTGGAATTGAGTGGTTGTCTTCTTTCTTGGTATAACAGGCTCTCCCATGACAGAATTTTCTCTCACTGATTTCTCAAGGGGCTGAGAGGAGTTGGGTGCAATAGTGTCTTCTTTACCCCCTGATGCCATTTTTCTGTCTTTCTTTGTTTTTCTGCTTGAGCCTTCACTGTGTGTCCCCACCTCCTGTGTCTCGTCTGACTTGGATTTCTCTTGAGTGAAGCTCTGTTGGAGTAACTTCTTCCAATTACCCCCTTTTGTTTTTAGAGCATGAATAACCAGAAGTTTGATTAAACCATGATGGTGAAGACTAGTCTCAAGTTTCTTAGAAACTAACCTTACCCCACTTGTCATTTTCTTTAAACTCATCCATAAAAAATAGGGAAAATTTATCTGTGGTCCTCTCTCAAAATGTGACAAAAGATTTAAATTATAAATAAAGGTCACGACATACCTTCCCTCACAGGTGAGGATTTTCTGCAGACTTATAAGCATTTTCCAGTATTTTTCTTTGATATAGCTCCGAGGGATGCCCTTGGTCCAATCGGGGTCATGATGTTCTGGTTTGAGGAGTTGTTCCTGATTCTGTACTTAAGGCTTAAAAGTACAGTGTCAAGGCATCCGAAAGTCGGTGAAAGATGGGTAAAAAGGTAACATAAAACTTCGGTAAAGGAAACTAGGGAAGATTTCTACTTTCACGTCGTCTAGCTTCCAACTGTTCCTGAGTAGTTATATCTTGTTCAATGGCCGCCCATGAACGTTCAAGTTCGTCCTGGTTATTAGCAGTTTTAAGGATTATGTCAAAAAGATTTAAGGCGATATGCGTTTGGTTCGATAGTCCGGGTTCGATATTAGGATGTGTCGCCGCAGGGACAGTCATGGAGGAACAATAAGATTAGGAAAGGATTTAAAGAGAGATTTAATGCTGTCTTGATTTGGTCGAAATAAAGAGAGTTTTACGTTTTTTGGAATAAAATAGAAATGCAAATTGAAGGCTCTTTCCTGTAACTATATTATATTTTATATAAAGGTGAGAGGTGAGAGAAAAATATTTAGCTGCATATAGCGCAAGGTTCCTGTCAAAGAGAAAACTCACATATAAACAAAAGAGGAAATTAGTAAGAAAATAACTGACATAGCAAAGAATATACGTAGAATTCTGAACATCCAGATTGGTCTTACACCCGCTGATAGCTGGTGCAGAGGAAAGGCAATAAACAAATACAGAAAACCAAAATCCTTTTGTTATAGTAGTGGTCATACTAAAGTATAACAAAGCACGTCAATTATGAATAATGGAATGAAATGAAACATGAAATACAAAGAAACAAACTTGTAACACAGTCTTGACGGAATCGAGAATCTCCAAATTTGCTTATATTAACTTCTCGAATGCAGAAAACTCTATTACAATCGATACCAAAAAGGTCCAGCCCTTTCTTTCTCTTTCTGTGATATATTTATACAACTTTATATATCAGTTATAATCTCAACGGTTTCACAAATTCGGTTAAAACCGAGAGGAACGCAATCACTCCAACTCCCTTTCTCCTACTCTATTTTCAATTGGTGCCAGGTGCTCGTCTTCTCGCGGATTTGGTGCATGCGCTACATTTTTCCACAAACTAAGATACGAGCTACGAAGGTTTCGCTTGACAGATGGCCTCGACGAAGTAACATTCTCGGGCTAACTGCTGCAGCTTGTCTCCCATTTGTGCATCGACGATGTCGAGGGCACTTAATTGTGCGCTGGGTTGAATCAAGTGCTTATCGACTTGAGCCATGTCCACTCTGTCCATTTGAGAAATATCTGCTGAATCTCTCTCATTCTTCTCTTTCAGATCGAGCAAGATCTGTTCAACATTCATTTGCATTAAGGTTTCTACGTCACCTCCACTCTCCATACCCAACAGCTCGCCATCTATAACATTGAAGGCTTCTTCTAATGAATTGGTTACTTTTTGGGCCTGTTCCTTGCCTAGGGTAATGTTATGCTCCCAATCCTTCAACAAAATGTTACCTCTAGTTTGTTCTGAGATGGTGAGTCCGGGAGAACCTACCGAAGCTCTGTTGTTCGTAGCTATCACCGCCTCCTGAAAAGTGACCCGAGATGCTTCTGCATTCCTTTCTCTGACAGTCAAGTTCTCGGAAATCCAATGCATCAACAAGCAATCCTCTCGAATCGCTCCCACTTTGTCTAGCAGACTCTGTTGTACAGAAGAGATCCTGCTCCGAATATCGATCGCTCGAGATTTAAACCCCTCGACATCGATCACCTTGTTTTCAGCGACCTCTAGCTGAGCCTGCAGCTCTATGATCATAGTCCTCTGTTGACCCGCTTGTATCCGACCATCGCGGATCACTAGGTGTGCCTGGTCCAGCTTGGCTTTGAACACTTCTATTTCCTTTTTATCAGCTAGTCAGGCCAATTCTATTTCCCCACTCACCTGACCTTTAGCGCTTTCTGTGGTCGAAGCTACTCTGGCTTCGAGAGTCTTGATCAGGCGATTCTTTCTTTTGAGATGATTTTTTAACATCCCGACCGAGAATTGATTCGCCGATGCATACACTCCTAGCCTTCCTGCGATCTCCGTGGCGAATTCCTCATTCTTTTTGTTCTTTCCATCGGTCATAACCTTGAATTTTTTAGCAGTCAATCCCTCGTCCTGGTAGAACTCCCTTTTAACCACCGCTTTCCTATTTTTGTCAAAGAAGAACTCGTTTGGGGGAAGTTCTTCTGCTCTGATAGGCCTCAGTTTTTCATCGAAAATCCACCCTTATTCTATATTTCCTTGCGTCAACTGCAAGGGGGTGACAGAAGTGATGGGTTCCCCAATCTGTTTCGCTGTCTTTCCTGGGGTGACGACCGAGTCTTTCTTCTTCGGAGGTTCAAAGGTATTCGTCTCAGTTTCTGGATTAAGGGTCTCTGGCGGGTCCGAATTCTGTGCCTCTGCTTCAGGCTTATTCTTTTGCTCCCCCTCGTTATGGATTTTTCCTGAACCAGAAGTTGCTTCTTTGGAGCCTTCAGCATCCTTTGGTTCTGTCTTAGAAACGTCCGGGCTCACTCCTCATAACACAACAGGAAGATAACTTCGCCTGTTTTCCTGAAATTTTAATGCAGAGGCCTTGTCTTTGGGTACTAAAGATCGGATCCGAACTAGCACTTCCCCATAAGACCTCGCCCCTCGGAAAATGTCATTCGAGGGTGAAAACTCGTGTTCAAACCTCTTCAGCCCACAATTAGCTAAATGGTTGCTTACAATTTTCTGAGGATCGTGTTTTTTATACTCAATGAAGACCAAACTCAAGTCTTCCAGGGTTGCAGCCTCGGCTTTGGCATGCCCGAAATCCAATAAGGAATAAGAATTTAGCCGAACGGGGAAAAACGACCATACCTTCTTCAAAGATGCTTTGAGTTCTTTACTCACCTCGCCAATCACTGTTTGGCGGGTGATATCGCGACAAGCCATCTTTTCGGTAATGAACAGTGGTAGTGCAAGCGGGGGAACAACAGCTCCGAAAACTCTGAAATAGGAAAAATCTGCTTCTACGTACCAGTCCGCTATACCACTCAGATTTGCAGCAATGTTGTCCGAGATACGAGGTGGCGAACGACAAAAAATGGCGATGTGCAGGGACACCATCACCCAGTTGAAAATTTCGTAAATAAATTTGTCCGCTTTATTCTCCCACAGCTTGTCGTGATACTCATGTACAAGTTTTTCTTGGGCTGGATTCCAAGCCCAGTTCATCAAAGGGAATGGTGTCATGGAACATACCGCATCCATGATATACGCAGACATGAAAAATGAGGATGGTCTCCCACTTTCTTTTTGCTCCCGATACTCTGTGACCCTGTTGGCCAGACTGTCTGAGAGCATCTTTGCCCAATTAAACGAGCAACCTTCTGCAACCCGAAATATGAGAGGCACCCACGCGATGTAGAAATGCGAGGTATCTTCTCTCCCAAATAGCCGACATGTCATCATGGCCACATATTTAAACTATGGCTCCAAAGAAGCAAAAGAATATATGCCCTGGTCATTTTCTCTAAACTTCGCGGCGCGCGAAACCCAATCTTTAATCAAACCAGGCATGTTTTTTTCATATTCAGTGCACTCCTTCTGTTTGAATCCCTCCAGGAATTCAACATCATACGTGTATTCAAATGTTGTCGGGAGCTTATACATGGTTTGGATGTGCTCCGGTCTAAAAGTCCCGACCGTGACCCGCTGGTCGTTCATGATAGTTCTGGTGGGTAAGTCTATGTGATCCAACGCCCATCGGATCATATCATAATAGGGAAGCAACCGTGGTCTGGTTGCTACCTTGTGCATTCCAGCTTGAACAACAATCTTGTATTTAGTGTTCAAATCGTCCTTTTCATTGTCGTCAGAATCTGAATAATTCACCAACTCAGATTGCAGAATATCTGAAAAAACGATCATCTAGGGACTGAATCGACACTCCGAGGTGAAGTGTCAGAGACATTATCTGAGCCTTTCCCTACAACCTCGATATTTGCCTTTGCTTCTTTCCTTGGGGCCATGGCTGAAACTTGCGTTTTCGCCCTTCTGCGATAGAACTGCGTATACATGCAGAAATTAGTTCACTCGGAAAATGACGAGATCTGCGTGCTTATGAAAAATGTTTTCATTATGATAAAATGAAACTCCTGTATATATTTGAAATTTCTGTATTTTTTGAAAGAAGTCTGTCAAATCGCAATTAGAAACAAATTTGTTGCGTGAAATCCGATCTTATTATTCATGGATTTGCCCTAATTCTCCATTAATGTCATCAATGTTTGGTAGTTTGACAGTCAGTCGGAGTAGGGAGCAAGATGGTTACCTCGGTAAACGTGCAAGCCTTGGGTTGCGAGATATATTTTTCTTTATCTTGAATTATCAAAATTTACCACCTTTTATCAATTCTTCGTTGTTCGCTACTTCGTAGATTTTCTTTTAACACTTTGAGTCTCTAACTCGCGAGATCGCGAGGACCGACTTTGGCTTAATTAACAGTAATCGTGATTTGAAACTTCATTAATATTTTAATCCATTTATTCGCCATATCGTAACTCGGAACTTCAAAGATAAGTTTTTGGGAGATTAGTACGCCGAGTCGCGAAACTGCGAGATGGAGATAATTAAGACTCAATTAAGGGAAAGAAAATCTTAGATTAGGCGATTAATTAATCAAGTTATAATTATGTCGCGACTTCGTGAGTCGAGATTTTAGACGACGTAACTTTCTAAAAGATAGTGCCGAGTTGCGAAGCGCCGAGAACAGATTTTAACCATGGTTAGTCTTTTTTTCCTTTAATCCTTGACCGGGGTTAGCCCGAAAGAACATCGTGTTCTCGGCTCTCAGGGCTGTAAAGAAGAACATTTGGGTTTGACGAACGCTGAGCCGCGAAACCACGACGACGTCTAATCACTGAGTTAACAAACTTTATCCAGGTTTCTGTCTTGAGTGAAGATTTAAAATGAGTTCGCCTTTTCGTGACTCGGGACGTGTGAATTCAAAGATTAAGGTATCCGACTTGCGAGATCCTGAAACAAAACCAAAAGATCGAACGTTCTTACAAAAGTGGACTTGTTTTGAGGGGAGAAAAAGCATAGCTGGTTATTCGACAAGGTTGCAGAGTTTTTCAAACTTTCAGAGGGGGGAAAATTACAAGGACCTCTTTAGATTTCAAGTATCGAAGATTGAAAATTGTGAAGGATAAAAATAAAACAAGGGCGGCTCCAACATATGCTCCAACTAGGGATCACGCCTTCCTATGAGGCGGGAAGAACAGTAGACCACGTGCCAATATTGGGTAAATGGAATCAAAAGCTGAAACATGCAGAAAGATTCCAAGGAAAAAGGATCGAAGGGGGAAAAGACTTCGTTTTTTACCTTGAGAAGTTTTTTCAAAAATCAGATACTTTTTCCAAACACAGTTGTAGTCTCTTTCACAATTTTCCCTTTCTCACTACTAACTTTGGGTATGTTTTAAGATGATTGAAACGACCCTAGGAGATTCAACAGATCTTATGACTCTCAGCTTGCATCAAAAGAATGAGATCATATGTTTTTAAATCAGGAAGTCTCGTCTGAATTTGGGGTGTTGATCAGGTTTTTAGAAAGCATTGGTTACCAAAGTAGAGTGGTATTCATGTATAACAGCATTACGGATATCTCAGACATTGCTTCACTGCCAGCGAGCCTATTCAGTACCCCGGTGAAGTTGTCTGACCCCTTTCACTGAATTTCCTTTCACCACTTCGGAAAATATTTATGCATTTAAATGCTGAGACGAGGGCAATCATTTCTGAATTTCCTTTCATCGTCTTCCTGGACTAGGTGGGGGCAATCATTTCTAAATTTCCTTTCATCATCTGACTGGACTAGGTGGGGGCAATCATTTCTGAATTTCCTTTCACCACCTGTCTTGTAATTTACTTTTTTAGCACGAAGATGGGGGCAATCAGCTTGTATCAGGGCTGATATCTGTGATATATTTTGCATCAGAGGTCTGTCAACCCATTTAAATTACTCGGTACCAAGCTTCCATTGACCTTCACAACACCTTCATTCTTAGGGAAAAAAGGGAATTATATTTTTTAAGGGACATCCCGTTTGAGCAAGCTTCGATTCTTCCGACGCTATTGAAAAACCTAGGAAAGTTAAGATCGCTCTAAACGTTCCTTCGTTTAGCAGGAGATCAAGTAGTTGTGAAGACCTACTTTCCTATCAAGATCTGTTTCGAAACCCTGAGGTTTAAAACGAAAAACTTATATCCCTTCACAATGACTCGGAAAGATGATGATTTGCTAAAAGTTAGACCCAGAGATGGACAGGATAAAAGGCAGCAATTTAGTGACTGGAAACACAAAAGGTCAAAACAGTTCAAGACTGGCTTTTATAGATATCTTTGGTGACAGTTATTCTGACTGACTGTTTTTAGATTTAGTGTATTCATTCAAATTACTTTAACTCGAAAATTATCCAACCAACAATAATCCTGCTATCTAACGTTTTAGTCGACACTGCAATTTGAAAAACGTTACCTTGGTTTACTCTAATCAGTCTTTTATAACCTGTGTATTTCGAAAGCTCACCTTCATCTTTTCTTTTCATTTTCTTTGTGCATTATGAAATTAATTTAGGTATCACCTGCTTTATGCCGCTCTATTTCTGACACCGACCTGCTAATTACTTTTCCTGCTAGTTTGATCTGCAGCTGGAATCCTGTAAAAAGCAAATACGAATCTTATTGGAAATGTGTCAAGCGTTTAGGAACAAAAACCGAAAATTTAAAGTAAATGTTCAAATGAAAATATTCGTATGCACAAAACATGAAATTTATTTATTTACAACTTTTTTTTTTTTTTTTTACAACTGCTATGTCATATAATGTTTCAGATAGCGCCCATTGACAGGGGCACTGAGGACTTCTCCGTCTATATTTTCCAGAAGAAAATAATTTTTCCCTTTTGGAGCCGAGACCCTAAATGGTCCATACCAAAGGTGGTCAAACTTGCCATGCTTGGCAGCTTCTTCTCTTCTCGCATCCCATCTTAATACTAAGTCACCTGGAAGAAATTCCCTATCTTTTGCCTTGAGATCGAACAAAGCTTTCATCCCGTCCTGGTACTTCTGCATTTTCTCATCAACCTCCACTCTATGCTGTTGAACCTCGATCAGCTGGTTAATTCCCCTGGTGACATGATTGGGTTCTTCGTTCTGATCCTGCCATAACTTCATTACTGGCAACGCTAAGTTTATAGGTAGAACCGCCTCTGTCCCATAGACCATTTGAAACGACGAAATGCCGATAGACCTTTTAGTGTTGATGCGGTTTTCCCACAATGCGTACTTCAAGTGCACATGCCAGGACCTTTTATTTTCATCCAGTACTTTCCTGATTATGTTTACCAGGCTCTTGTTTGAGGATTCATCCAGCCCGTTTCCCTAGGGGTAATAAGCAGTGGAATGGCCGAGAACGATATTGTACTTCTGAAAGAAGCTGATCATAGCCACGGACTTGAAGGCTTGGGCGTTGTCGGTAACAATCTTTCGGGGACACCCGAATCTTGACAGGATATTGTCTTCTAGGAAGTCGATCAACACCGAGTCCGTTGCCCTTTTGGTTGGAATGGCTTCCACCCACTTTGTAAAATAATCCGTGGCTGTTAAGATCCTCTTATGATGAGAAATGGAATGGGGATTGATTTCCCCTATAAAGTCTAGACCCCATTGTTGAAATGGAGCTTCATTTTTTACTGGAATGAGTGGCAGTGCTGGGAGCTTCTGTTTACCAGCGAATATTTGACACGGGTTGTAGGCACGCACTTTAGCATTGACGTCCGAAAATAATTTCGGCCAATAGTACCCGGCCCTCAAGATCTTGTAGGATGTGGCTCTCCATGCATGGTGTCCTTTGCAGACTCCTTCGTGAAATTCCTCTATAACCCGTGGAGTTTCCGACTCAACCAAACAGACTAGTAGGAACCTGAGTGGATCCTTCCAATATAGCTGATTTTCGGCGATGCAATATTTTACAGCATGGAGTTTTAAAGTTCTGCATTTGGCTGGTGATAGTCCATTTGGACATTTCAGGTTTAACAAATAGAACACTATGTCTTTATACCAGCCTGACGCTATGAACTTTTCTTCGACCTTGCTTGGATCTGTCTGGTCATATGGCTCGTGCAGGTGTGCGTCTCCGTCTTCCCCTTGGAGGCAATTAATATCAAGAGCTCTAAGATTCGAATCGGCCAAGAGTTTGGCCAGACCCTGCCCCTTTATCAATTTAGTCAGCTTGACTTCCAGATCGAATTCTTGTATTTTAGCGAGCCATCGTCCTCGTTTTCCGTCACTATCTGGCTGTACCAATATATCTTTCACAACACTGGTTGGCACGTATGCGATAATTTTTGAATGCAATACATAGGTTCTGAATGCTTTTAGCGCTTTCACCATTGCGTACGCCTGTTTTTCTATTATGTCATACTTTAATTCAGCGTCTCTAAGGCTCTTGCTAAAAAATGCGATCGGCCATTCGAAACCTTCGTCATCCTTTTGCAGGAGCACCGCGACGATAGTATGTTCAGAAGCAAACGAGAAGATGAGGAAATCTTTCAAGTAATCTGGGCTTGCTAACACAGGTGCCTCGCTGATGACCTTTTTAATATGTGCGAACGACGCTTTAGCCTCAGTCGTCCTATTTACTCTGCTATCTTTCTTCAGCATTCCTGTGATCAATTTGACAATCTCAGCAAAATTAGGGATAAACCTTCGTAAAAAATTTATTGTACCTAGGAAAGATTGAATTTGTTTTACGTTTCTGGGAATATTTAGAGTTTCTATTGCTTCAATTCTCTTAGGATCAATCCTGATCCCATCTTTAGATACGATATGTCCCAGAAGCTTACCTTCCCGCATAGCGAAATGTGATTTCTTTGGGTTCAAAGATAGACCATACCTGTAGCATTTTTCGAAAGTTTGTTTTAGATGGATCAAATGTTCTTCATCGGTTTTAGAGAAAACCGTCAAATCGTCAAGGTAGATGACTACGAACTTGTCTCTTTCTCCTACGAAAGCAATGTCCATAGCGCGCTGGAATGTAGCTCCTACATTCATCAAACCAAACGACATTTTGTCATACATGAATGTACCCCATGGTGTGGTGAAAGAAGTTTTTTCTCTGTCTTGCTCGTTCATGGCGATTTGGTTATATCCAGAGAACCCATCTATCATAGACATTCGATTTTCTTTGACTACCTTTTCCAGGACATGATCCATTTTGGGGAGTGGATAATTATCCTTTAGAGAAGACTTATTCAAGTTTCGGAAATCCACACACAGTCTAATTTCTCCGTTCTTTTTTCTGACCGGTACCAAATTTGCCACCCAGTCCGAGTACCTCAGAGGTACGATTATTTTAGCATCTAAAATATTTTTAACTTCCTTTTCAATCACGGGCAACAAAATGGGGTTAATTTGTCTAAGCTTTTGCCTAAACGGCTTGACCCCAGGCTTCAAAGGTATCTTGTGCTCAATTATGGAAGTATCATACGTTCTAAGCTCATCATAGGACCAGGGGAAAACATCTTTGTATTGTCTGAGTAGGTCTGTGTACTGGACTTTTACTTTGGGAGGGAGGAACTTAGAAATCTTTACTATCCTGGACTCTTTCTCAGTTCCTACATCACAATCTTCCACTTCTTCTGGTTGGGGCTGCAAAGTGGATTTCACAGGTATGTCGTTCTGATCGAAAATCCTTTCTAAAGGAATTAAGCCTTTCGGAATTTGGTTGTTTTTAAGGACCAACATACGATGATCCGCTATTTTTTCTCGGAAGGTTTCAGGATCTTCCCCTTCTTGCATAACCCACATCGGGTCATTTTGATTCTCTTGGTCTGGATGAGTTTCGGAGAACTCACCTACTGCTACAAGAAATTTCTCGATTTGTTCATCATCTTCGAAAACCTGCCAGTGTCAGATATTCTCTGGTATAGAGGGTTTGTATCTGATTTCAATGTGATATTTCAGTTTGATGGTCATGGGAGGAGAAAAGGTTGAAGCTGCCTTGGCCAATGCGTCAGCATATAGATTCTCTGCGCGAGGGATAAAATGGACCTTTACAGATGAGAAAAAGTTTTCCCTCAAATCCCAAGCACAATTTCTATATGTTCTTAGTCTGGGATGCTTTGCTAGGTATTGTCGGTTTATTTGTTTAACAATTAGCTCTGCGTCACCATAAACTTCCAGGTTATTTATATTTAGCCTTTTCGCAGCCTCTAATCCTAAAATCAATGCTTCATATTCACATACGTTGTTAGTGTAATATATGTCCCACTGTAGTCGGTAAGAGAAAGGAACAATGAATGCAGCTTCGGTAGCCACTAAAAACACTCCCACACCTGCCCCTTCAGAACATAAGGCACCATTGAAATACATTTTCCAAACTCCGGTGTTACACAGATCTTCCGTCAAGGGACTTGTCTCTTCTTGCTTCATATCGAGTTCCTCTGGACACCCATCCAAAACATCATCAAAGGACAAAATGAAATTCCCCAGATCTTGGTCTGCAACGTAAATGGGAAAGTTATTTGGGTTTTGAGGGTCATTGACTGTATACGCAAATCTTGTTTCTCTGTAGAACCGAGTGAACTGACCCCCGAACACAGGGATTGTGGCATATGTCATGTCCAACTGTAGAGAACCCCCAAACTTGGCTCCCCGTGATCTAGATAGCAGCATGCCATATTTGGGGGGAATATCTGCGATAACCACATCCATCAGGATACTCTTGACCGAGACCTGGGCCAGGGTAACTACCAGATCTTTTATCATCCCCAAACATTTAACCTTTCTCGAATCGAAGGAGTATAGATTTCCATAAGGTCTTGTAATCTGGAGACCCAACTTGTCCATTATAATCTTGGGCATAACATTATGAGAAGCCCCTGAGTCTAACATAGAATTGTGCAGCAAATGATCATATACATTCAGAGTGATATAAAAAGGAGCGATGTTGTATTTGGACCCTTCAAAATGGGGACCAAAGGTGATATTAGGTCTGTCATCTTCCAGGTTTATAACGTCAGATTGACTTTCTGGCTCACACACGCCCATCACTTTGGCAATTTGCTTCCGATAAGCAGGATTTTTTGCTAATTCTACCAAGGGAATTGGTATCTTAATTTTGTTTAACTCATTTTCCAAACTGAAAGATGTGTTTACTTTGTCCATTTCTTTGGTAGGGATTTCTGAATTTTTTCTTTCCGACTTACTTGTTTGGATCGCCTTATCACTCGTGATCCTAGTTGAAGACGTAACTTTATCTACTGGTTCGGTTTCTTGTGCTTTAGTTTCAAATTTTTTCACCTCGGACTCTTGAGTGTTTGCTACCTTGGTTTTTTTGCTGGGTAACAAGGTCTCTTCCGAAGGAGGTTCATAAGCTTTACCCTTTTGAAGGATCTTCTTAGGTTGATTTGTTGGGGTAGGCTTACTTTTAGATCTTAGGTTGTACTTTGGTTGAAACTCTGCCATTATCATTTCTGGTTCTGGTTGAGATACACAGGGATCAGTGTGATCACCTTCTTCATCCTCATTAGACGGTTGTAGGGTGTTCAAAGATTTTTCATAGTCTTCACGAGTCAGATATGACTGCGAGTAGTCATCACCGAAGTTCGCGACGCCATCTTCCGAATCTCCGAAATCTTGGAGGTCGTTTGCTCCTATAAAGTTTTCGTTCTTTAATGGAGCTTGTATTTTTTTATCCTCGTTTTTTATTTGTCTCTGTTGATTTTGGGGATTTGGGTTTCTCCTGAAGTATTTTTTATTTGAAGAATCAACCTTAAACTGGTCCAACTCCATCATAGAAATTTTGTTGGACAGTTCTTTAATTACTCGGGCCATATCATCTACTCTGTCATCAGTGTATCTATTTGAGCCCGAAGGACCCCCTGATTCCCTATAGCGTCTATTCTCACGGTTGATTGTTTCTACTTTGGCTTTTAATTTTCCCGAAGCCATCATATTAGATTCAATTTCGACAGCATCGTCTTGCATTCTATTTAGGGTGGCTCCTCTTCTTTCTCGCAAAAGTAGTGCGAAATCCGGCTCGAAAGCTCCCGCGAAGGTTACTTTGGCTGAGGGTTCGGAGGGTTTAACTGCGGCTGGAATCTTATTATACAGTTTGTTGAATCTCAGAATAAATTCCATAACTGTTTCTGAGTTATTTTTCTTTAGGGACCCAAACTCAGTAAGATAATATAAGTGATCTTTCCGTTCTCCCCATTGTCTTAGGAAAGCATATTCCAAAGCGTCATATGACAGGATAGAAGCTGCGGGTAGGCTCCGAAACCAAGTTCGGACCGGTCCTTCAAAGGTCTAGACAAGGAGTCTCGAATAAACATCTTTGTGCTCGATACCACAGATGTCTGCGAATTGGTCAAAGAAATTTATATGCTCAGCTGCGGTTAGATCTCCCTCCCCAGTGAACTTAGGAAGATTTTTGATGTAATTTTCAGGCAGATCATGAAGGGGGACGGGAAAAACCAGGGGAGCGTATCTCGCTGCTACTTTTGCGAATACTCTGGGAGGAGGAACATGCCCTTGACCTCCACCTCCTCCTCCAGGGGCACCTCCACCACCTCCTTCGACGGCTTCCATCGATTTGGGTGTAGAAAAAGAGGGTGTAACACCCTTCTTGGAATCAGGCGAGACCGAGAAATTCTTTCCAAGAAAAGATGGTATGTCAACTGTTAATGAACTTTCTAAAGGACCTTTTTCCTTGTGTATGGATGGGAAAGTCGAAATAATATCACTCCTAACTTCAGAGAAGTTTGACGTCAGATATTTGGTATCAAATAGAGGACCGCGTGAAGTAGAAGGTTCTGAATGGCACTTAGTCTTTAAAAGTGGATTTTTATTCTTTAAAATTTTTTCGGGATCGGTAACTGGAAAAATCAGCTTACCATCCAGGTTCTGTCTGGTATTCCTTCTACCGAATGCCAGTTTATTTTTCGTGGAGTCTCCAAGTGAAAGATTTAAAAAGCCTTAAAATTGTGTGTACTCTATGTTCACTATCAAAGAGTAGCACTTTCAATGAAATAAATGTCGTTCTAACAGGGAAAAGATTTCGTAACTTCGCTCCTTGACAACGGTGCCAGAAAGAAGTTGTTCCTGAGTCTGTACTTGAGGCTTAAAAGTACAGTGTCAAGGCATCCGAAAGTAGGTGAAAGATGGGTAAAAATGTAACATCAACCTTCGGTAAAGGAAACTAGGGAAGATTTCTACGTTCACGTCGTCTAGCTTCCAACTGTTCCTGAGTAGTTATATCTTGTTCAATGGCCGCCCATGAACGTTCAAGTTTGTCCCGGTTATTAGCAGTTTTAAGTATTATGTCAAAAATATTTAAGGCGATATGTGTTTGGTTCGATAGTCCGGGTTCGATATTAGGCTGTGTTGCCGCAGGAACAGTCATGGAGGAACAGTAAGATTAGGAAAGGATTTAAAGAGAGATTTAATGCTGTCTTGATTTGGTTTAAATAAAGAGAGTTTTACGTTTTTTGGAATAAAATAGAAATGAAAATTGAAGGCTCTTTCCCGTAACTATACTATATTTTATATAAAGGTGAGAGGTGAGAGAAAAACATTTAGTTGCATATAACGCAAGGTTCCTGTCAAAGAGAAAACTCACATATAAACAGAAGAGGAAATTAGTAAGAAAATAACTGACATAGCAAAGAATATACGTAGAATTCTGAACGTGCAGATTAGTTTTACACCCGCTGATAGCTGGTGCAGAGGAAAGGCAATAAACAAATACAGAAAACCAAAATCCTTTTGTTATAGTAGTGGTCGTACTAAAGTATAACAAATCACGTCAATTATGAATAATGGAATGAAATGAAACATGAAATACAAAGAAACAAACTTGTAACACAGTCTTGACGGAATCGAGAATCTCCAGATTTTCTTATATTAACTTCTCGAATGCAGAAAACTCTATTACAATCGATACCAAAAAGGTCTAGCCCTTTCTTTCTCTTTCTATGATATATTTATACAACTTTACATATCAGTTAGAATCTCAACGGTTTCACAAATTCGGTTACAACCGAGAGGAGCGCAATCACTCCAACTCCCTTTCTCCTACTCTATTTTCAATTGGTGCCAGGTGCTCGTCTTCTCGCGGATTCGGTGCATGCGCTACATTTTTCCACAAACTGAGATACGAGCTGCGAAGGTTCCGCTTGACAGCTGGCCTCGACGAAGTAACATTCTCGGGCTAACTGTTGCAGCTTGTCTCCCATTTGTGCATCGACGATGTCGAGGGCACTTAATTGTGCGCTGGGTTGAATCAAGTGCTTATCGACTTGAGCCATGTCCACCCTGTCCATTTGAGAAATATTTGCTGAATCTCTCTCATTCTTCTCTTTCAGATCGAGCGAGATCTGTTCAACATTCATTTGCATTAAGGTTTCTACGTCACTTCCACTCTCCATACCCAACATCTCGCCATCTATAACATTGAAGGCTTCTTCTAATGAATTAGTTACTTTTTGGGCCTGTTCCTTGCCTAGGGTAATGTTATGCTCCCAATCCTTCAACAAAACGTTACCTCTAGTTTGTTCTAAGATGGTGAGTCCGGGAGAACCTACCGAAGCTCTGTTGTTCATAGCTATCACCGCATCCTGAAAAGCGACCCGAGTTACTTCTGCATTCCTTTCTCTGACAGTCAGGTTCTCAGAAATCCGATGCATCAACAAGCAATCCTCTCGAATCGCTCCCACTTTGTATAACAGACTCTGTTGTATAGAAGAGATCCTGCTCCGAATATCGATCGCTCAGGATTTAAACCCCTCGACATCGATCACCCTATTTTCAACGATCTCTAACTGAGCCTGCAGCTCTGTGATCATAGTCCTCTGTTGACCCGCTTGTATCCAACCATCGCGAATCATTAGGTGTGCCTGCTCCAGCTTGGCTTTGAGCACTTCTATTTACTTTTTATCAGCTAGTCAGGCCAATTCTATTTCCCCACTCACCTGACCTTTAGCGCTTTCTGTGGCCGAAGCTACTCTAGCTTCGAGAGTCTTGATCAGGCGATTCTTTCTTTTGAGTTGATTTTTTAACATCCCGACCGAGAATTGATTCGCCGATGCATACGCTCCTAGCATTCCTGCGATCTCCGTGGCGAATTCCTCATTCTTTTTGTTCTTTCCATCGGTCATAACCTTGAATTTTTTAGCAGTCGATCCCTTGTCCTGGTAGAACTCCCTTTTAACCACCGCTTTCCTCTTTTTGTCAAAGAAGAACTCGTTTGGGGGAAGTTCTTCTGCTCTGATAGGCCTTAGTTCCTCATCGAAAATCCATCCTTCTTCTATATTTACTTGCGTCGACTGCAAGGGGGTGACAGAAGTGATGGGTTCCCCGATCTGTTTCACTGTCTTTCCTGGGGTGACGACAGAGTCTTGCTTCTTCAGAGGTTCAGAGGTCTTCATCTCAGTTTCTGGATTAAGGGTCTCTTGCGGGTCCAGATTCTGTGCCTCTGCTTCGGGCTTATTCTTTTGCTCCCCCTCGTTATGGCTTTTTCCTGAACCAGAAGTTGCTTCTTTGGAGCCTTCAACATCCTTTGGTTCCATCTTAGAAATGTCCGGGCTCACTCCTCGTAACACAGCAGGAAGATAACTTCGTCTGTTTTCCTAAAATTTTAATACAGAGGCCTTGTCTTTAGGTGTTAAAGATCGGATCCGAACTAGCACTTCCCCATAAGACCTCGCCCCTCGGAAAATGTCATCCGAGGGTGAAAACTCGTGTTCAAACCTCTTCAGCCCACAATTAGCTAAATGGTTGCTTACAATTTTCTGAGGATCGTGTTTTTTATACTCAATGAAGACCAAACTCAGGTCTTCCAGGGTTGCAGCCTCGGCTTTGGCATGCCCAAAATCCAATAAGGAATAAGAATTTAGCCGAACGGGGAAAAATGACCATACCTTCTTCGAATATGCTTTGAGTTCTTTACTCACCCCGCCAATCACTGTTTGTCGGGCGATCTCACGAAAAGCTAGCTTGTTGGGGATGAACAGTGGTATTGCAAGCAGGGGAACAACAGCTCCGAAAACTCTGAAATAGGAAAACTCTGCTTCTACGTACCAGTCCGCTATACCACTCAGATTTGCAGCAATGCTGTCTGAGATACGAGGTGGTGAACGACCAAAAATGGCGATGTGCAGGGGCACCATCACCAAGTTGAAATTTTCGTAAATAAATTTGTCCGCTTTATTCTCCCACAACTTGTCGTGATACTCATGTACAGGTTTTTCTTGGGCTGGATTCCAAGCCCATTTCATCAAAGAGAATGGTGTCATGGAACATACCGTGTCCATGATATATGCAGACATGAAAAATGAGGATGGTCTCCTGCTTTCTTTTTGCTCCCGATACTCTGTGACCCTGTTGGCCAGACTGTCTGAGAGCATCTTTGCCCAATTAAATGAGCAACCTTCTGCAACCCGAAATATGAGAGGCACCCACGCGATGTAGAGATGCGAGGTATCTTCTCTCCCAAATAGCCGACATGTCATCATGGCCACATATTTAAACTGTGGCTCCAAAGAAGCGATAGAATATATGCCCTGGTCATTTGCTCTGAAATTCGCGGTGTGCGAAACCCAATCTTTAATCAAACTGGGCATGGTTTTGTCATATTCAGTGCACTCCTTCTGTTTGAATCCCTCCAGGAATTCAGCATCATACATGTATTCAGATGTTGTCGGGAGCTTATACATGGTTTGGATGTGCTCCGATCTAAAAGTCATGACCGTGACCCGCTGGTCATTCATGATAGTTCTGGTGGGTAAGTCTATGTGATCCAACGCCCATCGGATCATATCATAATAGGGAAGCAACCGTGGTCTGGTTGCTACCTTGTGCATTCCAGCTTGAACAACAATCTTGTATTTAGTGTTCAAATCGTTCTTTTCATTGTCGTCGGAATCTGAATAATTCACCAACTCAGATTGCAGAATATATGAAACAAACGACTAGCTAGGGACTGAATCGACACTCTGGGGCGAAGTGTCAGAGACATTATCTGAGCCTTTCCCTGCAACCTCGATATTTTCCTTTGCTTCTTTCCTTGGAGCCATGGCTGAAACTTGCGTTTTTTCCCTTCTGCGATAGAACTGCGTATACATGCAGAAATTAGTTCACTCGGAAAATGACGATCTCTGCATGCTTATGAAAAATGTTTTCATTATGATAAAATGAAACTCCTGTATATATTTGAAATTTCTGTACTTTTCAAAAGAAGTCTGTCAAATCACAATTAGAAACAAATTTATTGCGTGAAATTTGATCTTATTATTCGTGGATTTGCCCTAATTCTCCATTAATGTCATCAATGTTTGGCGGTTTGATAGTCAGTGGGAGTAGGGAGCGAGATGGTTACCTCGGGAAACGTGCAAGCCTTGGGTTGCGGGATATATTTTTCTTTATCTTGAATTATCAAAATTTACCACCTTTTATCAATTCTTCGTTGTTCGCTACTTCGTAGATTTTCTTTTAACACTTTGAGTCTCTAACTTGCGAGATCGCGAGGACCGACTTTGGCTTAATTAACAGTAATCATGATTTGGAACTTCATTAATATTTTAATCCATTTATTCGCCATATCGTAACTTGGAACTTCAAAGATACGTTTTTGGGAGATTAGTACGCCGAGTCGCGAAACTGCGAGATGGAGATAATTAAGACTCAATTAAGGGAAAGAAAATCTTAGATTAGGCGATTAATTAATCAAGTTATAATTATGTTGTGACTTCGTGAGTTAGGATTTTAGACGACGTAACTTTCTAAAATATAGTGCCAAGTGGCGAAGAGCCGAGAATAGATTTTAACCATGGTTAGTCTTTTTTGCCTTTAATCCTTGACCGGGGTTAGCCGAAAGAACATCGTGTTCTCGGCTCTCAGGGTTGTAAAGAAGAACATTTGGGTTTGACGAATGCCGAGGCGCGAAACCCCGACGATGTCTAATCACCGAGTTAACAAACTTTACCCAGGTTTCTGTCTTGAGTGAAGATTTAAAATGAGTTCCCCTTTTCGTGACTCGGGACATGTGAATTCAAAGATTAAGGTATCCAACTTGCGAGATCCCGAAACAAAACCAAAAGATCGAACGTTCTTACAAAAGTGGACTTTTTTTGAGGGGAGAAAAAGCATAGCTGCTTATTCGACAAGGTTGCAAAGTTTTTCAAACTTTCGGAGGGGGGAAAATCACAAGGACCTCTTTAGATTTCAAGTATCGAAGATTGAAAATTGTGAAGGCTAAAAATAAAACAAGGGCGGCTCCAACATGAGGAATTGTTGACATAGATTTTTGTCCATGATTGCTCTTTTGAAGTATCTTTCTCCAGCCATCGGGAGACCCGTAGCCTCTGCTATAGTGGCCTCTGTAATTTTTAACTTCACCTCCCCAAACTGCACATTCTCTCCATCATATGTCTGTGCGAAGTTGCGAGAAATTCCCTCATGATGACCCTTAAATTTCTCCAAGAATGGCACCCAGCCCGCCTGTTCATATTTTTTCTTGCAAGCTTGATTTTCTGTTGTTTCTTTGTATATTTGAAATATTGGCTCATGCCTATCGACCCCCATGCTATTTTAAGCAATTCTCTTAGGTGGATAAGGCACAAACAGAGGGTTGAGTACCAGATGATAGAGTATTGGTTGGGAGGGACCTACGAGGGATACAAAGGCATAGGGTGTCTGTATATAGTGTGACAACAAGGGTAAATAATGCTCATCTGGATGGCGGAGCCATCCAGAGGAGCATTTATGAATGGAAGTGTAGATTACAATGGTCATGTCGATACTCATGATGATACGGTGAGGTAAGTCGGATATACTAACGGTTTCCAGATTCGTGGGAAGCTTGGGGGTAGACGATATTCACGAAAGGAGGTGGTCGTTATGGTCGGGACTCATGTATATGAAATCGACAGGGATCATTACTTGATATGTTGAGATTCGTGGTTCACATCGTCTCATATGGTACGACAACTAATCATGGGGTTTATGTATCAGATAGACAGAGGGAGTTTGATACGATAAAAGACATCATGATTTTGAATTCTTGATGTTTTGTAGGACACTTCCTTCTTACGGAGGTGAGGTCTAAGATTTCTACAGAGATTCATGAAAAAATGGGGTACGTCATGATCCAAGAGAAATCAGATTTTCTAAATGCATATTTAGTCTAATTCCTTTAAATAATACGAAAAAAAGAGTGTTGAATATGTATGTCCTTGTGCTAATAATTTGATAGTGACTTGGAAATATGATGAAGAGTTACTCGTCATATTCTTACCAGTACTGGATCACATGTGTGTAGAATTTGTTGTTGATACGGGATCACCTGAGTGCCATATCACATGTGTGTAGAATTTGCAATTGGTACAGGATCGCCTGGGTACCGGATTACCTGTGTGTAAAATTTGCAATTGGTACAGGATCGCCTGAGTACCGGATCACCTGTGTGTAAAATTTGCAGTTGGTATAGGATCACCTGAGTGCCGGATCACCTGTGTGTGAAATTTGTAGTTGTTACCTGAGTACCGGATCACCTATGTGTAAAATTTGTAGTTGGTACCAGAATAGTGCAGGGCCCCTTCTTTTATACTGGATAGGATGTGGTACTGGATAGACACAATGAGATGATTTGGTGGCCCTTCATTGATGCGAGATAGGCACCCAAAAATGAACTTTCTTGATCTTGAAAATCTTGACATTGATTCTGGTGACTGTAATTTATATAAATAACTGGTGTTCTATGGTCAAAATCTGTCTGAAAAACCATGCAGTCGCCAAAGTTTATAGAGGAATAATGTAGGAAAGCTTTGTAATAGGAGGGTACTATTTAATGATCAGTCACTGAGATGACAAAACTCCTTTTCTTCTGGAACCAAGGTGACCGCACTTTTGCTAACATTTCCTCTTTTATTACAACACAATAATAATCCTAACTACTACTTTTCTGTGGATTTTTATCGAGCCCAGATTAGTTAATGCTCGCTGGTATTTTCAATTTTATAGAGTCTGAAAAACTTAAAGGAAACTCTCTACACTGTCCTGTGGATTTTTGTCGAGCCCGGGCCAGTTCCTGCTCGCCGGTGTTTTCAATTTTAAAGAGTCTGAAAAACTTAAAGGAAACTCTCTATACTATCCCATGGATTTTTATCGAGCCCGGGCCAGTTCCTGCTCACCGATGTTTTCAATTTTAAAGAGTCTGAAAAACTTAAAGAAGACTCTTTCTGGTAGCTGTCCTCCTTATTTGTTTATCTACATGGGAACACCACCAATTTTCTTTTGTCTTTGTTAGTTAAAAATAAAAAAAACTTCATCTCATGACACACCTATGTACAAAAAAAGAATTTATACAATTTGAACTTACTATGGTAGGTCAGCAGGAGGGAAAACCCTCTCGCTTACCAGTTGCATTTCGGCAGTCTGAAGAACATTTTTGACAAAATCCTCCTTTGACAGAGGTTTGTGATAAACCTTCAGTTGATGTCCATTTACAACAAGGGAAGTCTGCTTTTCATCAATAGTTTTTATTCTTACTACACCATTGTCATATACTGTATCAACCTCATAGGGCCCCATCCATCTGGTAGACAGTTTGCCTTTGAAAATTTTAAATCTGTTATCATATAGGAAAGCCCAATCATCTGGCTAGAAGGACTTATGTTTAATGTACTTGTCGTGCCATTTGGTCCTTTGTTCTTGTATTAGGGTGGTTCTTTGTAGAGCATATTGTCTTATCTCATCAAGCTCATTTAATTGTAATAGCCTCTGTTTTTGAGCTGCATCCAGGTCCATTCCTAATTGCATGGCAATTCTGAAGGTCTTTACTTGAAACTCTATGGGCAACAGTACCTGCTTCCCATATACCAACTCATATGGTGTATGGTCTGTTGTATTTCTCCAGGCTGTCCTGTAGGACCACAAGGCCTCAGGCAACTTATCAGCCCAATCTTTGTGATGTAGCTGAACAATCTTAGTGAGGATGGCCTCTATCACTTTGCTGGTCGATTCTACTTGTCCATTGGCTTAGGGGTGATAGGGTGAGGACTTTCTATGTCTGATCTTGTATTGTTCGGTAAGGGCCTTAACCAAATTTGAGGCTAATTGTGTTCCTTGATCAGTGACTATCTCCCGAGGTACCTCAAAACGAGTGAAAAAATCCTCAAAGAGAAAATCTACAACAGATTGTTCATTGGCTGAATACAGGGCCTTGGCTTCTACCCATTTTGTTACATAGTCTGTGCAAACTAATATGTACTTTTTCTTCCGGGACATGGGATTGATAGGTCCTACAAAGTCTAAGGCCCATTTTTCAAAGGGTTCGATTACTACTTGGGCTTGGAGTGGCATTTCATCGACTAATGTAGGTCTTCCCATTCTTTGGCAATCATCACAGCTGGCTACATATTTATTTGTATATTTAAAAATGGTCGGCCAATAATAGCCAGATTGTAAGATTTTGTAAGCTGTCCTTTTGTCAGCAAAGTGGCCACCACATGGGCCGTCATGGTAGGCTCTGAAGATAACCTGCATTTCATCTTCCTAGACACATCTTCTTATTACCAAATTAGGTCTTGTTCGGTATAACGTATCTTCATGCCACATATAATTGGCACTTAGCTAAATGATTCTCTGTTTTTCTCTGGATGTCATACCTTGAGGCAGCTTACCGGTTACCAAATAGTTGGCTACGTCTGCATACCAAGGGGTGAAAGTAGAAATGGAAAATAAATTCTCATCCAGAAAATCATCATCTACTGGAGTACTGTCACCTGTATGGATAAGCCTAGACATAAAATCAGCAACCAAGTTATCTCTTCCAGGCCTATCTATAATAGTGATATTAAATTCTTGCAGTAACAAGAGCCATCTAGTTATTCTAGAATTTGTAACAGGTTTATTCATTAGAAATCTGATAGCTGAGTGATCTGTGTGCACAAAAACTTTGTATCCTGTTATATAATGTCTAAACTTGTTGATGGCATGTACTACTGATAAGAATTCTTTCTCTGTGATAGTATAGTTTGCTTCACCAGGTGAGAGGTTCTTACTAACAAAGTATATAGCATAAGGAATCTTCCCTTCCCTTTTTCCTAATACAGCTCCCAAAGCGGTATCTGAGGCATCTGTACAGATATGGAAAGGAAGAGACCAGTTTGGACCTCTCAAAGCAGGAGCACTTGAAAGTTTTGTTTTTAATATTTCAAAGGAGATTTGGCATTGCTCATCCCAACATAATTCAACATCTTTCGTTAGTAGTTTGAAAAGGGGGGAAGATAGGTTTGTAAAATTTTGAATAAACCTCCTATAGTGGCCGACATGCCCTAAGAAACTTTTTATTTCCTTTTGTGAACTAGGGATCTTAATTTGGGAAATAATGTCGATTTTGGCAGGGTCCACTCTTATTCTGGTACTAGAGATGTGGTGGCCTAGAATGATTCCTTCAGTAAGCATCATTCTTGATTTTTCGTGACTAAGTGAGAGGTTGGTCTCTTTGCATCTAACCAATACCTTCTTCAAGTTATCCAATGCCTGTTGGAAATCATTCCCATATACCATGAAGTCATCCATATAGACTTCCATACAATCATTGGTCAGATCGGAGAAAATAGCCAAGACAGCCCTCTAAAAGGTAGTAGGGGCATTACATAGCCCAAAGGGGAGAACCCTATAAGCATAGGTTCCCCAAGGGCAAGTGAATGTGGTCTTATCTTGGTCTTCTGGTGAAATTTGTATTTGGTTGTAGCCACTAAACCCATCCAGAAAATAAAAGTACCTCTTCCCAGATAAAGTATCCAAGACCTGATCTATGAAAGGTAAAGGGAAGTAGTCTCTATAGGTGGCCTTGTTTAGTTCTCGAAAGTCCACACAAATCCTCCATTTCCTATTTTTCTTGGGTACAATAAGTAATGGGGAGACCCATTTGCTATCTGATATAGGGTAAATGAAATTGGTTTGTAGGAGTTTTTGGAGTTCTTCCTTTACTATATCTTTCAAAGCTGGGTTCATTTTTCTCTAGGGTTGTCAAATAGGTTTGATTTGATCGTTAGTGTAAATATGATGCATACATGTATCTGGGTGGATCCCTTTCATGTCAGAGTAATCCCATGCAAACACATCGGATTTCCCCTGAATCATTTGTACCAGCTTTTGTTGTTGATCTGTTTCTAGGATGGCATTGATATATAGGGACTTCCCGGGTCTGATTTCTACAGCTTGGAAAATAGACTCCTTCCCTTCCTCTATTTGCAAAAGAGTGGCTATTGTAGAAGTAGAAGGGTGCCAAATTTCTTGAAATTTAGGGCTAAAGATGTGTGTGTAGTCGGGGAAAGATTGGGGATAGTCAATGCATGCCAAAGACGCCAAGAATAGACTTAGGATTTGTTCTTCAGAGTGTTCTTGTACTCCTTTTACTTGTTCAAGTGTCAACAAGGGATGGGTACAGTCCTCCTCCCCATACAGATTCTCCAACCAGAGAGGGACTTCTGTGGCTGGTTGGACGAGGGGAAAAAGGATAAGTTTCTGACTTTAAGTGCCATTAGAAATTGTCATTTCTCCAGATCGACAACTGACGAATGCATCAGCAATGGCCAACCAAGGTCAACCTAGTACCACTGGGTGTTCTGGTTTGGGGGATTTGGGATGGATTACCAAGAAATCCACAGGGTATTCCCAAGAGGCCAATGTCACTGTTATATCATCTAAACTTCCTGCTGGGGTGATGACTGATTTATCTGCAAGCTCTAGCAAATTTTCTGTAGGTCTTAAGTGATCTAGTTGCAGTGTTTTCATAGTGTTTACTGACATCACATTTATTTCTACCCCTTGATCAATCAATGTGTTAGGCAAGGAAACACCATTGATTTCTATGGTTACCACTGGGTTCCCTAGATCACTATACTTGGAAGGCATTTCTGTTATAAACTCGGATAACTGTCCTACCACCCGTATGATAGGAGGTTCCTTCCTCTTTCTCCCTAGATTTTTAATGCAAAGGTCCCTTACAATTTTAGCATTGATAGGTATGTCTTTAATGTACTGTAGTAGTGGGATCTTTACACATATATTCCATAGTTCAGTCTCTAGATTATGTTCTAGAGGTTCCTCGGTTTTCTTTATGAGCAGCCTTTCTGGGTAAGGGGGATTCACTTCATGGGGTGTTTCTACTGCAAAGGAGTTGGGAGAAGGGATTTCTTGTGGTACTGGAGTGTTTCTTTCTATGTTCATTGGATCAATCATCTGTTCTTCTCTTTGAACCATTTGGGCACCTATTTGTTCCTTTTGGTTTGTGTGATTATGCATGTGTTCCTCTTGAATGACCATAGTGGGATTTGTTTTGTTTACAATCCTTCCTGACCTTAATTCAATTCCATTAAATGGAGCTGGCGTTATTACATATGTAGGAAAGGTTTGTACTTCAATGTTTTTTATAGGTTGTGTCGATTTGTTATTTGGGTTAGGGATAGGTTGTGCAGGAATAGGAGTAGGCTGAGGAGGGTTTTGGATGGGTGCAACTTGCATTGGTTGCTGCATATTTGGATTCATGGGTAGTGCAAGTGGTTTTTGTGGTTGTGGAGGTGGAAGAAGAGCAGGGGGGTTAAAACCTGGGAGCAACTGTGAAATATTCGAAGGATATTGTGGATAGGTGGGAAAATTTGTTGGTTGAAAGGGGACATTTCCATATACAGGTCCTTTCCACCCTTGTTGCCAAGGTTAGGTTTGTGTTGACCACTGAGGATGAGACATGGGGGGTACCCATTGTTGTTGGGGTTATTGTGTAATTGGGTCAGCAAACATGCTGGGGTTTTGTTGTCTCCATGGTCTCCTAGGGGGGTAAGATGTCTCAATTTCTCCTCCTCCCTTGAACATGGCCTTGAGTCCGGGGAGAGAAGGGAATTCATTAGTAGGATGGTTCCCTATGAAAATACCACAGAGTTCAATAACATTGAGGGGGCATTCCTTTTCATGGTGTTTCCTCCTACACTGATGACATAATATTACTAATGCAACATTTTCTTCCCCTTGTTTTCTTTTAATTTGTATGGTATCTAGTTGGGAGTTGATGGTGTGTAGGATATATGTTTTAAAGGTTTCCAATAGATTTCCTAGCTCAATCCTTGTGACACCTTCGGAAGTGGGTTTAGCAATTCTGTTGGTAGGGTCCCTTATACTTTTCCCTGTTTTAGCTTGACTGCGAGAGTATCTTTTACAATACTCTGCTATGTCTGCAAATGGTTTTTGGTATATGTCCCCAGAACTCATAAGGTATAACACTTCAATGCAATCATCCCTCACCCCTTTTAGAAAGATATTCCTAACTGTAGTTGTATCTAAGGAAAATTGCTTAGTATTTTGGTAATTGTATAAGAACCTTTCTAAGTAGTCTTCTAAGCTTTCTTCTTCTGATTGTTGCATTTTGAATATATCATTCCTAGCATCCCTAGGTCTGCAGTAATCCTGGTATATCTGGAGGAAGGTCTCCTTCATACCATCCCAAGACAAAATTGTCTGTTCCCCTAAGCTCATGAACCACTGTAGTGCCGAATCTTTTAGTGTGGCTGGGAAAAGTTTTAATTTTTGAGAATTATCTGTGTAATTATAGATTCTACACAATATGTCAAATTCAAATAAAAACGAGTCAGGGTCTTCTGTCGACATACCTCTAAAATGAGGAAGTGAAGATAATGGAATGTTTTTCATAACAATGTCTTTATCCATATCCAATATGGGGAATCCAAATGTCTCTATTTCATTGGCTGTGTTTCCCTCTTCTTCTACCATGTTTCCGAGCACTCTGTAGGGAGGTGGTGAATTTTCTCCACTGAGTGATGGTTCCACCACCGGGTTCTCTAGTATCTATGGTTGTTCTAAGGTTTTGTGTGGTCTTCCAACAACAGATGCAACCTCTTCTATTATCACCTCTGCTTCTTTTCTAGTTTCTCTTCTGGATAGGGTCGTCAGTGCTACCTCCTTTTCTTGCTACCTTCTGTTTTTAATCTGAACAGTGGCTTTGGATCTAGTGCCTTTCGCTGTTGTTGCAATGGCTGCCTTTGAGCTCTCTCCTCTAAGAATTTTTCCTGCACAAGTTTTTGATGAATTAGT